>CM062620.1:23464216-23829216 GCA_025617555.3 Puccinia polysora | reverse complement strand
AGGTGGCTCCTGCAGTCTTCTATACAAGATAAGGGCTCAGAATTGTCCTTGGGACCACCCAAGAAATTAATCTCCCACCAGTCCAAAAACCCAAGCCATACACCTTTAGTTACCAAACCATGCATGCACCTGCCAAGCATTTTGAATTTCTCCATCTACACATACTCCACTGAAAAATCATTCATGTGGCTCCTGAATCTTTCTATACAATATGAGGGCTAAGAATATTCCTCAAAACACCCATCAAAGTAAATTTCCAACACTTAAACCATAAAAGTTATACAATTTTTTCTACCCAAGATGGCTTGCAGCTGCCAAGAATGTTTCATGCTTTTCCCAACTGGAAAAATTAGCTCAAGCTGCATGGAGTTTCTGCAGAATTTTATACAAGATAAGCACCCAAAAGCTTCCATAAGTCACCATTTTAAGCCTTATTGTCATATTTTTTTCTGCCTATCAAAATTTAAACTAAAGAATATAGCTATCTCTTGGCTTCTTTCACATTTTTTCTCACAAGAATCATTGCCTCATATAACTGTACCCTCATGTGCTTCAAAAGTTCAGATAGAGACTGAGAAAATTCCTCAGGGGAGGTGAGAATCTCCTGAGAAAGCATTTGTCTATTTAAGGGGGGCTTTTTTTCCCTATCCATGTCTTAGACCATGGTAAGGAGGCTTTGGTATCTTCCCATTCCTTATGCCCAACCTGCCAAGTACCAGATTATCAGTGAACCACAATAAAGTTAAATAGAAATGAATTATCAAGAAATAAATTATTATTGACTATTTGAATCAACCCCAGGTGTCTTTGAATAAGTTTTCTTAAGAAAATACCTATTTTTGAGCACATATTATTAATAAAGGGAAAACCCTATTTTAAATAAGAAAATCTATATAAAAGGAATAGAATAACCAAAAAACAAAACAAGCTCTTTTCCAACAAGCTTCCTGTGTGAAAGCCCACCCTTGGTCACTCCTACTGTTTAAACACCTTTAGTCAACCCTTAATCTTTTGATTAGAATTGGAAAAATATTCAGAAAAAGTCAAAAATTCTTTATTATTAATTGGTGAACCCTTAAAAATAATCCAATTCAACTGAGAATAGTCTTATAAATCCTAAGAATCTCTATTAATAATTAATCTAGGTCTGATTAGACATTTATTAAGTCTCAGGGGAACCAGCCACTAATTAAAAAAATATTGTGCAGACTTACTAAAGTTTTGAAGGGCAGGTAATTCAAATCCACCTTAGTTTACCCTTATTTCCTTTAGAGTGGTAGTAATACTAAATTCCCCTTCAATTTAATTCCAGAAAGCTATTTTCTAAATTATGAGTTATCCCTAGGAGTCTCTACAATATTTAGACACCAAATCCTGCTTTCCCACGTACTCCTCTCAGAAATGCAGATTTTTGTTTTGAATTTCCACCCCCTAGAGGTAGCTACCCTGAGGAGTTCCTCTGTGTTTCTGGGAAGAATCCTAGAAAAGGGCTGAAAGCAAAAAGGAAAATCCTAACAAGTATTATTACCTTTGAACTGTTCACCACTGAATATGATAGCATAGCTGTTAGCTACAAAACCTCTCTTGACTTTGGCTCCACTACCCTTTCAACTATGCACTCCAATACTCCCAAGGTTTTCAAAACAATGTTTTCCATTTGTTAAACAAGCTCCACAATCTTTTCCAATCTTGATGAAATAATTTTAACCATTGAACCTCTATCCACAATTTCCCAGAACCATTACCCTCCAATCCACATCTCTACCTACCCTAAGGGGCATATCATTGATTCCTCTGTGGACACTTCCTCCAGGTCTTTGTTGAGGGAAACAACCCTTGCCTCCATTTTGGTTTTTGGAGGGTCTTCCTTGGTTGTGGAATAGTGGTGAAATACCTCCATTGCTTATTCATTCATGATTGGAAAGAATGAGGCTGAGTCCTTAATTTTCAAAAATACTGGGTTATCTGCTCCTCAGATCCTCCTGGAAACTTCCCTGCCCCCCCCCCTTCCCTTACCACAACTGCCACCTCCTGGTTCTTGGGCTGGGTTGGAATATTTACATCTTTCTTTTTTCCAATTTGTTTCTTGTCCAACCAAACCACCCTTTTACAACCTGCAGAGTTTCCCAAGAGAATTCCTTGAATTTTTAACCAGCAGAGGTTGTTGCTTCCTTCTTTACTTCTTCCACTGAAGCTTCTACCTGATCCTTTGGTGAGGGTAACTCCATAAGTTTTGATTCCTTTTTTCCAAAGTTTAGAAAACAATCCCTTCCTTTCACCCCTAAATTCTTTGCCTTAACATCTTTTTTCATCAAACTAAACCCACGCTTCATATGTTCAAAGTCCCTAAAATATTAGCATTGGATGGATTCAAAATCTTCACCTCCAATAGGAACTGGAGGTGCTGCCAGCTTCCCTGTAGTTTTCTGAAGAAAAAATTGGAGTTCCTTGAAAATCTTGGTAAAATCCAAGGTTTCCTTTGCCATGACTAGAGGAAATACTTTTCTCATAGGATTCTCCTCCCATGCCACCATTGGTGTTTTATTCCCTTTGTTCAATAACTCGAATATCTCCAACTCACATATTACATACAACCAGATCTCCTTCATCTCAGGCAGGAGTGAAACTCCTCTGTACCCCAATTTTTGGATCAACCCATTGTTTTAAATTTTCCAATTGAAACTGGTCCTCAGCTCTGCGCTTACCCCCTCTAAAAAGGTTCTCTTAATGAATCTGGTGTGCTCCACCACAATGCCATTTCTAGGGAGATATTTAATAATTTTATCAAAGGAAAAAGAGTGGAATCCAAACAATATACTTGAGGAAACTCCTCCTGCTTCTGCAATTTCTACCACAAGCTGATCCAGATAAACCTCCCAAAACCTCTGATCCCTTGTTTCCCAATTCCCTACCATATCCTCCCACAACTTCACTCATTCCTGCTCCTGGTATCCCTCCATATCCTTGAAATCCTTCAATTCCTCTTTTTCCAGAATGAAATTGACAATCTGTAGGACCCCCTCCATGTTGAAGTCACCTTTGCTTTCAACTTTGTTTTTGAAACTTTCCAGGTAGAAATGGAAATCCTTGGAGCAGAAATTCACTGCAGGATATTTCAACAGCCTTTTTTTTCCCTGATCCCCTTTGTGTTCTTGCTGGGTACTTTGTAGGTTGATTTCCCTTTTTCCCTTGGCAAATGGGCTATTAGACTCAAGTTCAGACATGGGGCAGAGTGGTGAAATTTGGAACCAGTTGAATTTTCCCTGTCAGTGTGAAGCACTCCTTTCATACTGTATTAAAAATCCCTGGTCATGATTGAACACATCCTGAGGATAAATTAAAATAAATGAAAATTTAAGGTTTATCAACTAGTTACTTAAGGTAAAAAGAATGGTATTTCTCAATGAGGCCCCCAAATTTGTGGTGAAAAAGGGTTTACAGAACTAAATATGTACCACAATCCTGCTCTGGTCTGGGAATAATTTGACCCTTGTCCCACTATACCCAAGTTCTACTAATAAGAACTAAGAAAACTGACTGAAAAACTTGTTAGACACAGCCAATCTACCCACTGCTGAGCCCTATCTGTCCCCTGGTCCACTGCTGCGCCTATTTCCATTCATTCCTATAGATAGCCACTGCACCAGTTGTCATTGTGGCTACGGTATAGTGGCCAAAAACGGACTGGTTGGAGCCACAGGGGAAGAAAATCTACTTCCCACCCTGCCCATCCCCTGTCTTCATTGTTTCAAGGGGGGGGACTGACTAGCCCACCCCCATCCCTCCATTGCACAAGGATGGTAGGGAATAATTTGGAATAGGCCAGTGTCAACATCAAAACTGGCAGTTGGGGGGTCCTGATCACCCCCCCCCCCACCAAGAGGGGTGCTCTCCCCCCACCTATTACCAAGGGAGAAGAGTGATGGGCTGACAGAACCTGACCAGCCCCCAGTCCACCACCATTACAATGGCCTGGGGGAATCAAAACCCTGGGTCATGGTGGGGGATTTGAACACACCCATCAAGGAAACCATTTAAAATGGGGGGTGGGCTGTAATTCAACTTGTGGCAGCCACTATGTGAGTTAATTGGGGGGCCAGCCCAGCCATTTCTAGGTAACAAGCCAGGGTGAAAATGGCACCCAGGCATTAAGTGAGGGGCTGGTTGGTTACAAACAGCCCATTCAATTATAAATACAGGGTTACACCTGGCTGAAAAAGGAATCCAGGAAGGGAATAAACAGCCAATGGGCTGTTTCAGCCCCTTCCAGGTGGACACACTCCATTCAGACACAAAGGGTCCAGACAGGATGGCCAGGATTGAATTCGAAGTGGGCTGTTTGAGGCCAAACTAAGTGACAGGGCTAATAGAGAATGTAGAGCCTTATTGGGGTGGAAATTTTGACCTTTCCCTTTTTTTGTAATGGCCCCAAAAGCAGCAAATCTTTTAAACTTGAGAATTTTTATTCCCTGCTGTTTTTCCATCATCTGTTTGAATTCATTCAGATCAATCATCCAACATATTTCTCCATTGTGAGAGCCAATTAGCCTTATTAAGAACCAACTGTCTAGAGTTTTCCTTTTCTTCAATTACTGCTTCCCTTGCCACTAATTTAATATTTGGCCATAATTTTCACACTCCAGTCCTTGTATCAAAGTAAAATTCTCCAAAATAACAAGTATGAATTAAAATAAACTAATCATGACTCTTTGGAAAAATTCCCCACAATTTTTGAGTTTTGATCCTTTTTAAGTCTTTTGAATATAGAGTAAAACTCTCTTTCCTTATTGATCATTCAATACCTCTTACCCTCTCATCTAAACTCCCCCTTTTATATTAAATACAACAGTGGAATTTCTCAGCCCTAAAATCCCCACTTCTAATCCACTTTCTGAAGGTTTTCTGCAGTCATCTGTCATTCCCTGTAATCCTTTCCCACCTTCCCCTGCATCTCCAAAATACCTTTTTGACTAATTTCCCATGCCAAGTTAGACCCCCTTTCTGAATTCCATATCCAGCATCCTTGAAAATTGATCCATGGCAACCTTGCATGCAGTCCCCTAAAACTTTGTGCCTTTCTTTTGCCCCTTGAATTCATAATGCTTGCCTTCTCAGAAATTTCTTTTCCAATCCAGTCCCACACTTGTTGCTTACTTTCCCATCCTCACAAGTTCTGTCATATTTTTTTTCTGCATTTAGGTAACCACGCCTAGCACCTCTCTCAAACCCTCATCCTCTGTGTTTGGTAGTGTTTGTTTCTCCAGCCTATAAGCTTTCCAAATTTGGCAGAATTTGTGATGAAAATTGAGGATTTCTTAAAAGATAAAACCAAGATGATATGACAGTTGAGATCAGGGACAGTAAGGTATGAGTAATAAGTTAGGGAGAAGACCAGAAAAGACACAAGATTAAGATGAAATCTAAGGTTATCTCCTCTGGAAAACAAAAAAGAAAAATCATTCAATGAGAAAATTAAAGTAAAAAAAGAAATGAAAAATGGGAAGAGCAAATCAAAGCAGGTTTGACCTCATACCAAATAACCAGAAGATGTGTTTGTTCAATCACAAGAGAAAATATATGGAAGTGAGTATCTTGAAGGAGCATGGGGGATAAGTGATGTGATGAGGAGAAGTTTTGGTCTCATGGTTGGGTTAGGTAAAGTTGATTTGATTGAAGGAAAAAAAATTTATGAGGAAGGGAAGAGAGAAGAGGAAGAAGAGGAGTGAGTTGGGGAAATTGAGGAAGCAGGAAGGAAGATTGATGTCACAAATTGGTGACTAGTTTTGAGAGCACGCAAATTTCAACACCCCCCATTATTTGGATGAAGGGGAATTGAAAAAAGATCAACCACTGATTGAAGAGAGACCTTGTTGCACGCTTTAGTCACACAGCTGGCTATCATCTCACTGGATTTGACTAGGGTAACAATGATTCTATTTTCCTTGAAGAGCTCTCTGATTTTCTTGGCTTTGATGTTGATGTGTTTTGTCTTTGATTTTTGGCAAAAATTTTTGATCTTGTCTAGTAGACCCTTATTGTTGATCTTTAATTTTGATGTTTTTAGGGAAATATGGCACAGCTCTTCAATAAGATGAGCCATCCATTGATTTTCCTGTAATGCGTCAGAGAGAGCTCAGAGTTCATCTTCATTCAAAGAGAGTGAGATGTTCTTCTGACTGCTGCTGCACCAGGACAATAAGCAGCCTTTCCAGAAGCAAAAGTATCCGCTTCTTGATTTCCTTGTGACAATTTCATCTCCCCTTGTAGCATTGCTATAATATTGGACCTGGTCAGAGATTAGAGAGCTTGATTTCAAGATGAATCCTAGGAGAATTGATCCTTTTAGACACTTGAAGACATGGAAAACTTCTTTCCAGTGATTGATACCGGGATTTTTATTGAATTGTGAGAGTATGGATACAGCAGGAGCAAGTTCTGGTCTAGTTCTTCAGGCAAGGAATTTGAGGATTCCTGTGAATGAACTATAGTTAATTTTCAGTTTCTGAAATTCTTGGATTTCTTCAGGGGAGGAAGGTAGAAGCTTAACATTGGGAGAGAGAGGAGTCAAGACAGGTTTGCACTTATTAAGATTGAGAAGAGACAGTCCCTTTTCTATCAACTTCTCTTGGTTAAGAATAATGCAGTTGGACTTTATGGAGACTATCATGCCAAGGAGAGTATCTGGAGAAGGAGCTGATGATTTGGGAAATCTTTCAAGAAATTGATTTTTAAAATTGACTAAGTCACCAACAACTACTAGATTGTTGACATGGAAGAACAGAAATGAGTATTTTCTTTGATGAAGAGACAGGGATTGGATTTGGAAGGACAAAATTTAATAAGCTTGAGCCATTTTACAAGCATTTCATACCAGTTGGCAGGAGCTTGTTTGAGGCCATAGAGGGATTTCTTCAGTTTAAGGAAGGGTTTTTTGCGTTTAGATTGGACGGGAGTTTTAATCAATATGCCTTTGGACAGAGGCGCGTATAGGAAAGCGTCTTTGATGTGAATTTTCTGATGGGGAGTTTCTTATCTACTGATAATTTCAGTAAATCCAACAGTGACAAAAATTTAACAGTGGGAGCAAGCCTTTCAAAGTAGTCAATTCCTTCTTCCTGTTGGAATCCTCCAATACCAAGACAAGCCTTTTTTCTTTCAGGGGAGGATTTGGTGGCTGGCTTGGTTTTGAGAACAAGAGTGGTTTCAAGGTATCTTTTGGGAATCTTGTTGAAATCTTCCCGCACTTCTTTTTCTTTGATGGAGTCAAATTCAGCATTGATTTCATCCTTGTATTTGTTTTCCAATTTGCAGAGGAATGAGTATTTGGTTGGTTTTATTTGGTTTGTTCTTTCTCTCAATTTGTATGTAGTTGTATTTTCTACTGGGGGAATATTTTCAGGAGCAGGTGAGTCCAATTCTATTTCTTGAGATTCATCAAGAGATACAAAGGGATCATAAGTGGTGTCTGCAGAAGCAGAATCAGAGGAACTTTGGAAAAGTTCCCAATTCAGATCACAGTTTGCCTTGGAAGCATTGGGTTCTCCAACAATCTCAGGAAGGGAAGGAGTCCAGTCTGGAACATCCTGTTTGGATTTGGTATGAGAAGGTAAATCAAGAAATTTGACATGTTTGGAGGAGATAATTTGATTATCTTCAGTGAGAATTCAATAGGAGTGAAGTTTGTTGTTGTAGCCAATGAGTATTCCTGAGATACCTTTGCAATCAAGTTTGGTTAGAGAAGAGGAAGGAGATGAGAGAAAAACAGAGTTGATTCCTAGAGGTTTGAAAAAGTTCAAAGGTAGATTCCAATTTTTGAAGTTTTCAAAGGGTGATTTCTTGCTTTTATGTGAGGGAAATCGGTTAAGAACAAGGGTTCCGGCCTTTAAGACTTCATTCAAGAGAGATCTTTTGATTCTGGAGTCAATGAGGATGGTTTGAAGACATTCCATGATGGTTCTGTTAAAGTGTTTGGCTAGACAATTTTGTTGGGCGTGTATGGATCTGAAGTTCTTGTTCTAATAGCATTTTTCTCACAGAAGAGTTTAATATTTTTATTTACAAATTCAGTTCCTCTATCAGAGTGTAGGATGGAAGGGAAGTATCCAAAGTGTTTACTTTTGAGCTCAATTATATTTTTTAGGATATTGGGAATGTTGCTCTTGGAGATGCAGGGGATGGCAGTGCAGTACCTAGTGTTTCTATCAACAATAGTAAGAATTTATCTGTGACCTCAAGTAGAGGGAGGATGAATAGGACCCATCAGATCAAGATGATGTTCTTGGAAGGGTTGATCAGAGGCTGAGTGTTTATTGCTGAAGGATCCTCTGGTAAATTTTCCAAGGGCACAAGATTTACATTTGGTATCTAGTTTGATAGGAATATTGAGTAAATTTCTAATTTGACTGTAGCTGACATGACCAAGAGCTTTGTGGATGTACTTTCTATTGGAAAGATGGAATTTAAGTTTTAGTTTTGGAAGTTGAATGATAGGAATTTTTTTCAGGTACCTTCCTTCTAGGAAAATAATATTATCTTTAAGTATTTGGAAAGAATTTTTTTCAAAGGAGAAATTGTACCATCTAATAGGAGACATCTGACAGACAGGAGATTGGCAGAAATATCAGTAACAAGAAATGCATTTTTGAGAGCAAGACATTCTTCTTTTCCTTCAATATTGACCATTCCAATTCAAGTGATATCCAGGGTTTCATTGGATGATCCATTTTTAACAATGCCTATTTCTTTGTATTTGATGTTCACAAAGGTGTTAGGATCACAGAAAATGTGAGAAGATGATCCAGAATTGAGAAAAATATTGGTCTTGCGAAGGGAGTTGATTTTTGAGAAAAAAAGACTGACAGCAACAATCTTATTCTCTGTGTTCTTTGTTTTAAGGTATTCTTCACAAAGCTTTGGATGGAGCTCCCAAAATTGGGACGGAGAACAGTGGGAATTTGGGTTTTGTTTACCTCTGGTGCATCTGAGAATGGGAATCCTTTTGCTTTGAGTTTGAAGGGCTGTAAGAGTGACCTTACTTTCTTCCTTGTTTATGAGGTTTTTAGAAAATATTTTTAGTTGATCAAGTACCAGTTCAGGAGTGATTTCTATCCCCGCATGAGTGATCTGTTTCTTAAAAAAACTTGAGAGAGTTTGGAATTTTATGAAGAAGCATATATGCAATTATGTCTCTGGGTAGAACAATACCAACTTCATGGAGCCGTCTGATAGCAATCTTGGCTGAGTTGATGAAGTTTGGAATATTGCTGAGATCAAAATTGAGGTCTTGAAGGTTGTTGAAGACACAATCTTTATTGGAGGACTCTGAGGAGGCAAAGTGTTGAATGATAGCCTTACAGATGAGCTTTGCATTTTTTTGGTTTTCAAAAGTGATTACATTAGCATGTACTAATGGATCAAGTTTGGAGGTGAGGATGAATCAAATTTAAATCTCATCTTTGAAGGAGAGGGGAAGGTCTTCTGAGCAGAGAGTTGCACAAAATCCTTGATTATCTAGCATATTTTTGACCCAATTTCTCCACAGCAAAAATTTTTCCATGGTAAGCATGGGGATGGATTCAATAGCTGTTTTTAGGATGGTTTGGAGAAGGGGATCATTTGACTGAAAATAATCTTGGTTCATGTTTCTTGAGGTAACACTATTAGTTTGATCCGGTTGGTAATTTGACTATTAATTTTGATGTAAAATTGAGGATTTCTTAAAAGATAAAACCAAGATGATATGAAAGTTGAGATCAGGTACAGTAAGGTATGATTAGTAAGTTAGGGAGAGGACCAGAAAAGGCACAAGATAAAGATGACATCTAAGGTTATCTCCTCTGGAAAACAAAAAAGCAAAATTGGTCAATGAGAAAATTAAAGGAAAGAAAGAAATGAACAATTGGAAGAGCAAATTAAAGCAGGTTTGACTTCATACCAAATAACCAGAAGATGCATATGATTGATCACAAGAGAGAATATATGGAAGTGAGGCTCTTGAAGGATCATGGGGGATAAGTGATGTGATGAGGAGAAGTTTTGGCCTTATTTTTGGGTTAGGTAAAGTTGAGTTGACTGAAGGAAAAAAAATTGATGAGGTAGAGAAGAGAGAAGAGGAAGAAGAGGAGTGAGTTGGGAAAATTGAGGAAGCAGGAAGGAAGATGGATGTCACAAATTGGTGACTAGTTTTGAGAGCGTGCAAATTTCAACAATTTGTGGCATGCTTTTACTTTTTCTGCTCCTGTGTTTTTTCATTTCTACCCAAAGTCCTATTTATCCATCACACCTGTCTGTGCTCTGCTTCCTAGGGTTTGTCACACAACCACCCCATGTGCTATAGGGAAATCTTAGATGATTGTGAGCACGGAAGGAAAACTGATTGCAAGGGCAAGTGAAAGGTAGGAAGGGCTAACTGCAAAGTGCAAACTTATGGCGGAGTAACTTAACACACAGCAAGAGGGATGAATGTTCCAATGGGAGGAAACCAAACCCAAGTCCAATGTGATGACTGTTGAGCTCACTGAGGATACGCAGAGGTGAGAGCAAAAAGAAGGATGAGATTTCATACTATGCAGTAACAGAAATATATATATAGATAGAGTGAAACACAGAAAACATAGGAAAAACAGAAAATAAAACAAAGCTTACCTGAGGATATGCAGAGGTGAGATCAAAAAGAAGGATGAGAGAAAAATCCTTCAGTCTGACTCAACCTCTGTCCTCAGGTAGTAGTGGACGAGTGAGTGTCACAGATATTGTGACCTAAACCGTGACAGTGTAAGGTGCGTGTGAGTGATAGACATAATGTGAAAGAGCATGAGAGTGTGAGTGAGACAGATGTGTGAAGCACACATTTACATGAGCATTTCTGATGGTTGATTAATATGGAAACTGATATGAGAGATAAGTAAAAGGAGAAAAAGAAAAGGAGAAAGAAAGAAAGAAAACAGAAACAGAGTGGTTGTGAGAAAAAAAAGAAACCATTCAGATAGTGTCAGGTAGGAGTATTCCAACACCCCCCCTTGCTGAACACATCATACCAAGCCAAAAAAGGAGAGATGCCTTTGTAGTAGAACCCTGGGAAGAGATTTTGTGAGCATATCAGCAAGCATGTCATTGGTGGATATGTGGCAAACTTCAAAAAGGGATTGATTTACGCATTCCCGGATGAAATGGTGCCTGGTGTTGATATGCTTCATTCTGGAGTGATGGAGAGGGTTCTTTGCCAAAGCCTTGGAACCACTGTTGTTGAAGAAAAGAGAGACTGGCAAGGAGTCGCGAAGGCGGAGTTCTGATAGCAGATTGCGCAGCCAGAGACCCTCCTTGCACGCGTTGGACAGGGCTTTGTATTCCACCTTGGTGCTGGAGAGGGAGACGGTTGGTTTTTTCTTTGACTTCCAGGAGATGGCGTTAGCACCCAGCCAATATGTGTACCCAGAGGTAGACCTCCTGTCAGTAGAATCCTCTGCCCAGTCCAAGTTGGTGTAGCCAGTAAGGTCGAGTGATGAGCCACCAAGGACAAGCCGCAGATTGCGAGAGCTGTAGAGATACCGTAAGACCTGTACCGCGGAGTTCCAGTGATCAAGAAAGGGATTCTGGAGGAACTGGGATAACTTGTTGACAGCAAAGGCAACATTGGGGCAGGTGCATTGGGAGATCCAGAGTAGAGAACCAATAAGCTGGTTGTACTTGGGAGGGGCTGCTGGAGATTCCGGTAGCCGCTTTTGTAGGAGTTTGAAGGACGTTGACGTTGGGGATTGGATGAACTTGGAATCAGCAGGGGAGAGAAAAAGGTCGGGGACAGATTTGATATAGTGGGACTGGCTGACTGAGACAGTTTTAGCCTTCCTGTTGCGATGGATGGATAGCAATAGGAACAGATGGAGATCTTTGTCCAAGCCGACTTTGAACTTACTGCTGATGTCGCCAATGAAGGTCTTCATGAAACTTTCCGTTCCCACAACAGCAAGGTCATCAACATGGGCAGCTACCACGCCTACAAGAGTATTACTTTCTATCTTGTAGTAGAGGGAAGGATTGTATGAGGATTGTGCCAGACCAAGGGAGATCATTGCGGAGCTTAGTTCAAGGTTCCACTGGGGGGGAGATTGGCGCAGACCATAGATTGCGCGTGAGACTTTGCAAACCCAGTCTGGGTGCAAAGGATCTTTGAATCCAGGTGGTTGGGACATATAGACGGGTTCTTCCAGACAACCGTTCAGGAAGGCAGTCTTGAAATCAATTTGACGGCCAATCCAATCTTTGTGACCAAGCAGAGAGAAGACAAGACATAGACTTTCCATTTGGAGCGTTGGTGCAAAGACTTCAGAGAAATCAAGACCCTGCACTTGGGAAAAACCCATGGCGACAAGTCTTGCCTTGAGTTTCAGAATCAAACCATCTTCCCAATGCTTCACCTTGAAGACCCACTTGCAGCGGATAACCTTCCTACCAGTGGGCGGCAGGACAAGCTTCCAGGTTTTCATGCCTTGGAGCAAGGACATTTCCTCTTAGGGGGAGAGGATCCATCAACGGCGATGTGGTGACTTGAGGAGTTGCTTCCACGTCTTTGGGGCAACCAGATTGTCCTTCACGGAAACAGACTTGGAGAAGTTTCCATACCACAAGGGGGATTGGCTGCATCTCAAGGAACAATGGACAGGAGGGGAGCCGGCGGGAAGGCTGACTGTGGGAGTGGGAAGAGGAGCCGTGACGGGAACAGATGGTGGAGAGGGAGGAACAGGAGGAAGAGACAAAGAAAGGTGAGGAGGAGACTGCAGCTTGTGAGCGGGACGGGGAGAGGAAGGAGGGGAGGGTGGTGAGAGGGAATCAGGAAGGGAGGGAAGGCACGGCATCCAGTTGGATCCGGATGAACCAACGCTGGTAGAGCGTGGCCCCAACGATGAAGCTGGCCAATAGTTCATGGACACAGGAGCCTGGTTAGGGTGAATGGCAGTGGGACTGTGTGATGGACAAAAGGATGGCCTGTTAGGTGGTGATCTTGGACTTTCATTTCCCAGGTTGTTGGTGGACGGGAGGTGATTTGCAATGGTTGGTATAAGTGAAAGGTCAGGAATGGGAGTCACCATAGGATCCTTGTTGGTATTGGAAGGTTGGTCGTAGGGAAAAACGGTGTCATTGAAGATACCTTCCCAAGACATAATCACCTTGTGGCTTTGGGGATTGAGGATGCAATAACCATTACCGTTGGGGAGATAGGATAGGAGAATTCCGGCCTTCCCTTTCTTGTCAAGCTTGGAGCAATTTGGTTCAGGGATTTTGTACCACACCATGCACCCAAATGGATGAAGATAGGATAGTGGAATATCTTTGCAACGGAGAAGGGAGTTTGGTGAGACAAACCCAGAAGGGGTATTGCAAGGAAAAGAATTTAAAGCAAAGATTGAATGACAGAGGGCATCCGCCCAAAAGGATTTGGGAAGATGCGAGGACAGGAGGGAGGCACTTATCATGTTGCAAATGGTCCGGTTGGACCTTTCAGCTACACTGTTGATTTGGGGGGAGTGTGGTGGACCGGGATCAAGAGCTATGCCTCTAGACTCAAGGTAGGTTTTCAAAGGTTGATTTAGATATTCTCCTCCATTGTTGGTA
Source organism: Puccinia polysora (assembly GCA_025617555.3). Classification (NCBI taxonomy): domain Eukaryota; kingdom Fungi; phylum Basidiomycota; class Pucciniomycetes; order Pucciniales; family Pucciniaceae; genus Puccinia; species Puccinia polysora. The sequence goes on along the minus strand of CM062620.1, from coordinate 23,815,608 downwards.
CAAAATGAAGTGATTTGAGCTTGATAGTGTTTTTTGAAGAAAGGAACAAAAAATTTTGTGCATTTAAAAACATCCAATTTGTTCTTGATGGGGTACGCAAAGAGAGCTTTAGAGAAGTTTTCAATAAAGGTAACTAATTACTTGTACCCCTCATGAGATGTGGTATTGAAACTGCAGACATTGGAGTGATTGATTTGTCCTTGTCTTGTTGACCTATAGCTGAGGCAATTGTTGAAGGGGGTTTGAGTCATTTTTGATTCAATGCAGATGGGACATTGCTGGACCTCAAGATTGTTCAACGGCAGCGGTGAGATGTTCTGCAACTTCAGCAGCGTCTTGAGAGACTTGAGATTCAAATGGGAGAGTCTGCTATGGTAGCCAAAAAGACTATTGTCAGGTGAGTGTGGAACAGTTTCTGACATAGAATTGTGGCTGCTCACATCTTGTCTTGGAAGGTAGAACAAGTTTCCGTTTTGATAACCCAATTGGAGAGGCAAGTTGGTCAGATCTTTGGTGTTCTTGTCAAAGATGTTGCACCTGTCTTCGGAGAACACAACAATGAACCCTGAGTCACAAATACTTGAGACGGACAGGAGGGGTTCCTTCATTTTAGGCACCACAAGAGATTTGAGTCAACAAAAAGGGAGGCTGAGGGATCCTTCCAAGACAGAAGTGATGGTTGAGCCATTGGCAAGGCAAATGGGTGTGAGGTTTGTCTTCCTGTTGAAGACCTGGTACTTGTAAGGGGTCATCAAAATGGAGAAGCCGGAGTCCAGGTTGAAATCTCTCTTCAGATTGATGGTTGAGTGAGTGAGATTGCAGGTAGTAGAGCCGGCATGCACAATGATTTGTGAGTCAGAAAAATTGTCTGACTCATCCTCTTCTGATTTTTTTTTGACAACTGCCTTGCTTGCGTTCACGTTTGATGGTTTTGGTCTTGTTCCTCTGTCATTGGGCCTCTTTTTGGATTGTTTGATTATTTGAAGTACTTCTGGACATCTTGAGAAGGAGTGTCCTTTGGTCTTGAAATTGGTGCAATAATAGATTCTGGCGTATTTTTTTGAGTTCTGATCAGATTTCTTCTTTGACGGCGCTTTTGTTGCAAATTTAGCGTTGGCTGAATGTACTGCTTCATCTTTGATTTGAGTTTGTCTCCTTAGATGTTCTTGTTTCAGTGCGGTGATTATTTTGCACGATGGAACCAATTCTTTGTTCATCATACTGGATACACATCCAAGCCAATCTTCTTGCAGAGAAAGCAGAATTGCCATTGATTGGAGATTGTCTGCCGTTAGAGGGTTTTCAGGAGTAATTAGGGAACCAAGCTCCTCTCCATAGGACACTATTTCTGTGAGGTGAGTGCGCATATCCTTGTTGTTCAGCTTTGTGAGGAGCAGTTTCCTGAGCAAATACATTCTTCCGCCGGACAAGCTGTCCTGGTGGGCTTCTTTCAAGGCGTTCCACATTCCCAGCGCGCTTTCTTCGTTCTTTCAAATGTATTGGAAATTTGCTGGGAGAATAGACCTAGAGATAATGGAACATACGGCCAGATTGTCTCGCGACAGAGTTTCTGGATTGGTTTTTGTCAATTTGTTGCTGAGCAGGTAGCTTACTCCTGAAGCTCTGAAGTGAATACGTAAAATCATTTCCCAATCAAGATAGTTGGAGTCTGAGCCTGGCAAGTTAAGAGGAATAATCAATGGAGTCTTCAGAACGGGGTGGCAGGATTGAGATTCTTCCATAGTGGTCAAGAGTATGGATTTTTATCAGAAAAAAAAAATTATTGACCCTAGACTGAGTCAGATCCTTCTTGGAATATGGTGAATCTGGATTGCAGTGATTAACGCTCTGGGCTCATAACCTGTTGAGCTCACTGAGGATACGCAGAGGTGAGATAAAAAAGAAGGATGAGATTTCATACTATGCAGTCACAGAAATATATATATAGATAGAGTGAAACACAGAAAACATAGGAAAAACAGAAAAGAAACCCAAGCTTACCTGAGGATACGCAGAGGTGAGAGCAAAAAGAAGGATGAGAGAAAAATCCTTCAGTCTGACTTGACCTCTGTCCTCAGGTAGTAGTGGAAAAGTGAGTGTCACAGATAGTGTGACCTAAACCGTGACAGTGTAAGGTGCGCGTGAGTGATAGACATAATGTGAAAGAGCACAAGAGTGTGAGTGAGACAGATGTGTGAAGCACACATTTACATGAGCATGTCTGATGGTTGAGTAATATGGAAACTGATATGAGAAATAAGTAAAAGGAGAAAAAGAAAAGGAGAAAGAAAGAAAGAAAACAGAAACAGAGTGGTTGTGAGAAAAAAAACAGTTAAGATGGCTTGACTAGCATGAGTGCAAAGTAGCAAGAGCATGTGACCAGAAATGGGGACCCAAGGGTTATTGATACCCAGGGTGAAAAGGCAGAGCCCAAATGGATGGTTGACTGAGGTAGAGTTGACTGCAAGGTTTGCAAGTGGATTCTGAGTCATTTGCAAAGAATGGAAGGTTGTTATGTGAGCCAGAGTTGATAAGTGGAAGGCACCATTGATGTTGTGCTTCTAGTTTGTCACACTTATGGACTGAGTTAGATTTTACTGAGGAAAAGAGTATGTCAAAGTGGGAGGAGAATAACCCTTAAGCTCAAAGCATGGAAGTTGCCTGGGTATAAAGACGCAAGCTCCTGCAAGCATTCAGACAGTTTTCCCATTGATTCCTAAGTTGTTACAATTACTTTATACCCATTAATCATTACTTCTTTGCTTTAAATAGATTCATAATTAATTATTTTGTCATCTTCATTCTGCTGTTGCAAAAACTGGATCCAACAAAAGGAGAAATGTGTCCCTGGTACAGCCACGCAAGGTATCTGAGACAAGTGCAAACAATGCCGTTTGGGCAAGGTTGCTTGTACATTCCCTATAAGTAGCAAGCTGGTCGTAGATTTCCCAGCAGCGTCTGGAAGGGAGATGCAAAGTTGAAGGTCCCCGCTGTAAGACTCCAAACGGTGCTAAGCCGTGGCAGTTCTGTGGAGGGGAAAGGTGCTGTTTAGGCTGCCCTCCTAGGAGTTACAATAATATTTTAATGTAACCGGAATCAAGGTCCAGAACCTTATGGATGAGAAATCAAACTAAGAGAAGAAGATAAGAGTTGTCGGTAGCAATGGAAACAACACTATCTGAGACAAGATGGTGCAGGGAAAGACTTGAACAAATAAGTCAAGGTTTGTTCAGAGTTCAATAGAACAAGGCAGTTGTAAGTAACAACGCCCACAAGCTAATAACTCTGGTCGTCAGCAGCTGATTAGGAAAGATCAACTCAATCCCAACCAACCTCCAGGTTCTCAATGAACCTGCCCAACTCTCCGCAATCAAGCGCTTGAAGGGTACCAGATAACTGTGGGAGGCTGAACAAAAACAAAAGCAATTTGTTTATGAAGCTCTAGAAGCAAATCAATAACGAATTTGAGCAAGAATACCCCAACACTTCTCAAGGAACTCAAGAATAGCGTGGCGAAATTCAACTTCAAAGAAGAAGGGAGGTATAACACTCCAGGTTTTAAGCTTAATAAAACCTCTTCAATCAAACGTGATTGGCTCCAGAAAGATGATCAAGGAGAGATCAAGACCAGTATGGTCGGAAAAAGGGATCAGAGTGGTATAACACACTCAAGAATTCAGGCAGACAGGAATTCTTCTTCAACCAGCAAGGCTATTGGTTGGTGATAAGGATCAAGGTCACAAAGGACTGAGTTTGAGTATGGAGGCTCAAAGGATCAAGGGGGCAATCATAGATATACCCGGATAATTTGCTCAGATAAGTGGGGAAGGATGCCCACGGATAAATTGCTTATGATGATGGGATGATAGGATGCTGGGGTGCTAGGATGATAGGATGATCTGATGATCTGATGCTCTGATGCTCGGCCAAAAGGCAGGGGAGAGCCCCTCCTTATATGGGCAGGAGGCCCTGTTAGACTATATACAACGGATTCTACAAATAGAGCGGAAAAGGGAAGGCAACCATGTGGTCACTAGCGTTGGTCAAAGATCTGCCAAATGCTTGCGGGTGCGGTCGGGATGGATTCAGTAGATCATGAATGAGCGTCGCGCGACGGTAGCAATGAGGAGATTGGGAGGCGCAACGACAAAGATGAAGACACGCAACAAACAAAGATGAGGACGTTCTATAACAACGGCGGAGATGAGAAGCAACACGGATAAAGGACGCGCGACGCGCGCGGATGAAAGGAGCGCGGCGCGGCGCGCGCGCGGGTAAATAATAGTTGGATGAGCCTGAGGATAAGTTGTTCAGCCAGGCGGTACGTTTGCGCAACAGTTTATGAATTGAGGTCTTAAGGCGGCCAGGGTGTCCAGGATGGGGCACCACATCTCTCCCCAACTTACAGACTGTCCCTAGTCTGCTCCCGAGTTTGATGCCATAGAAAGAAAAGAAAGGAAAGGCAGATGATTGAAACCAAAGAATGGCCATTTTGATCTTGAGAGTGGCTGAAGAGTTGAGGAAAATATCTTGATTCTTCCAAATGAACCCTAGAAGCGGCAGGAATAGAACAAGGAGGGCGTCCCAGGTGCTCACATATGTGGCATACAGTAGAGTTTTACAACAAAAATGCAGCAAATGACCCTGGTGGTGCACAATTGGGAGGACTTACTTCTGAGATAAGTTGCCCCCACGACAATGGAACTTCTTGACTTGATCAGCAGAGAACCTTCTGGCCAACCAAGTACCATCCAGCTCCTCCAAAACATAAGATCCACCTCTAACTTGATGAACCACTCGATAAGGGCCATTCCAACGATTAGAGAAAAGCTTGCCCCACTGGGTTTCCAAAGATCGATTATAAGCTAAAACTAGGTCACCAGGGTTCAAGGGCTCCCTGATTTGATTAGAGTGCTTGTCCTCCCAATACTGGACGTATTTTGCTCTGGCCTCCATCATCGTTTGATAAGCTTCATCACGAACGTCTTCACTTCGCTCCAGTTGCTTGGATCTAGCAACTAACAGATCAGTGGTTGAGGACACCTCTTCCCAAGAGATACCCAAGAAAGATTCCATTTCCAGATCCAAAGGAAGGACTGCTCTTTGACCAAAGATGATTTCATAAGGTGAGTAGCCAGTAGTCCTTTTGGTTGAGATTCGATCAGAAAAGAGAACAAGAGGAAGGAATTTGCAACAATTCTTGCCACTTTCACCAGCCAGTTTAACAAGTGCAGCCTTCAAAGGGGCATGGCCTCATTCCACCATGCCTTGGCCTTCAGGATAATAAGGAGTAGTAACTCTATGTTGTCCAGGAAGGGATCGGATCATTTCAGCAAGCTTGCCCCCAAATTCAGAGCCACCATCATTAGAGTAAGATCAAGCCAGGCCATAACGCATCGTCCAGGTCTCATAGAGGAAAGCTGCCACTGATTCAGAGCTAAGGTTCTTAAGAAATTTCGCTTCAACCCATCCGGAAAAATCATCCCTAGCCACAATGAGGTACTTAGCACCACCTGCCTTAATATGAACCACATCCATAGCAATCCTTCCAAAGACAGTGGACTCCCCAGTAGGATAACAAATTTCAGCTGGGCGCCTAAGATCACGTTTTTGGCAAACTTCACAGCTCTTGCACCATTGGGAGACGGATTTCTTCAAAGATGGCCACCAGAATCGTTCGGATAATCGTTGATAAGTTTCAGTTTCCCCACAATGACCAAGGCCTTCATGGAGACTTTCAAGGATAGAATCTTTTTTAGAGGGAATAGTAACAACAATAAGAGCACAAGGATTGCCCCTCTTCATAAGTCTAGAGCCTTGAACAAAAAAATTAGAAGACTTTCGTTTAAGAGATCGAAATTCCTTAGCAGAGAGATCAGGAGGTTTTTGAAGAGTTGAAAGGTACTGCTCTAATTTAAACCAGAAGCCTTGTTGAAAGCCAGAATAATTTTGTGAAGAAAAAGAGAAAATAGGTCGAATTAAAGGTTCCTCTTCATTGAAATTGGTTCCAACATCAGATTCGTTGTCCCCAAGAGGTCGTCGAGATAAACCATCAGGCATGGTGAAAGATTTTCCAGGCCTGTGAACAATATCAAAAGAGAAAAGCTGGATAAAGGCCACCCAACGAGTCATAGGAGCATTGGGAAGACTGGGAGCGTTGATCATTTCAATGATGGATCGAGCATCAACTTGCAATTCGAAATGTTGGCCCCAGAGAACGGTTTGAAGTTTCTTCATCATTTGAGCCACACCACAGAGTTCCAGTTTGGGCTGGGAGTATCTAGATTCTACATCTGAAAACAACAAAGATTCATAAAGAGCAGGACGGTCCCAACCATTTTCATCTTCCTGAGAAAGGACGGCCCCAACAGATTGATAACTAGAATCAACAGCCAGCTTGATCTTGCCAGCTCCAGGTCGATAAGAGATCTTTTTCAAAACTATGTCTTTACCAACTATCCTTTTGAGTAGCTGGAAAGCACCTTCACAATCTTGGGTCCAAATCCATTCAGCATCTTTTCTGGTTAGACGACGCAAGGGTGCACAGATTTTGGATAAAGATGGGATAAAGATTTTAACATAAGTGACAACACCTAGAAAGCCCCTAACTTCAGTTGGATTGATTGGGGTAGGCCAAGAGATGATCTTGTTGACTTTGGCTGGTGCCATCCTTCTTCCTTCCTTGCAGACCACATGACCAACAATTTCCAGAGCAGGGACACAAGCCGCCAGTTTGGATCCAGAGACAGTGAGGCCCGATTCCTCGATTCGAAACAGAATCCTCTCCAAGGTAGTAGCATATTCCCAGATAAAACGACGAATTCCTGAATGCCAAGGTAAGAGCTCATTATCATAGTCAGATACTGGACCTTTAATTCCGCCATCGTCAATAAAGATACCAGCATGATCAGGGATTTCATCCTGGAGGATCCACATCATCTGAGCCTGATAGACTGCAACCGAGTTGGTGGCTCCTTGAGGCAATCGAGTAAGTTGAAATCGACCAAGAGGAGTGTCAAAAGTAGTGAGAGGACAAGAAATAGGATGTAAGGATCGTTCGTCATAGCCACCCATAATATCCCCTAGACCATAGCAAGCTCTTCCCGCAAAGGATTCAACAAATTCTTCAGTAGCAGGAGGGATACCAGAGTCTTTGATAGTAACTTTATTAAGAGGTTGAAGATCGTGAACTATTCTAAGTTTACCATTACTCTTGAGGACACAGAAGACGGGGCTGGAGTAACTAGAAGTTGACTGTTCATACAGGCCAGTTCGAACTCGTTCCCGGACCAACTTGATGAATTCGTCAACTTTAGCAGCAGGGATAGGGATCTTTTTCTTTTGCCAAGGATCATTTTCAACTACAGGGATGATATAAGGGAGGCCATAGGATTCCCGCAAGAGACCTCTCTCTTCTTCACAGAAAGCAATAGATTTTTCTCTTAGAGATAAGACATTTTTAATTAAATTTAACTCATCAGGAAGAAGCCATCCATCTGGACCAAAGTTGACCACCTTCAGACGTTCTTCAGTGACCCGTCCATTAGGCACAAAGGGACCAGTAAGAGATTGAGGAAGACCACAGTAAGGATCACGAGATAGAGGAGGACGCATAAGGGGAGGATTGAGGTTGAGAGGCATAGGCTGGTTGACTGGTTGGATCTTCTTAGCAACTGGTTTATACTTAGTGGCAAAAGAGAGAAGTTCTTGTTTCCTCCAAGAGTTGACCAGAGAGACTTGATTACAAAAGCTGAGTCCAAGTTCCAACATCTTCCAAGTCCGATGTTCTGCAATATCCTTGAAGGGTGCCTTTTCCATAAAAGGAGAACCAGGAGATAATACGTTGCTCACATGTGTGGCACAAGGTAGGGTTTCGAAAATGACGGTAAAAGATTGCCCTGGCAGTGCACAATTGGGAGGACTTACTTGTACCCCAAATTGCCTCCACTGCAGCCCATATTCCTTCATACCAAAAACACCAAAAACGGAATTGCAATTTGGATCTAGTTTAGACTCATTGCGGAGATTCAAACCGGAACTGAGAGAAGATTGATCAGACTTAAAAGTAGAAGGAAAAGGAGACACAACAGATCCAGAGAGAGAAGGAGATGGAGGAGAAATATTTTTGGATTTTTCTATTTTGATATGTTTTTGTTTTTTAATATTCTTGAGCTCAGAAGAGAATGATGAAAGGAATGAAAAATAAGCCTGAAGGATTGGAGTTTACCCTTGAGTTGCAGTCTGAGGCTGAAAAGAACTACAATCATTGGTAGGATCAACTATTCCCCTAAAAAATGAGAGGAACTAGAGTTATCCTTCTGCTTCCCCTTAAAAGATGATTTGGGAGAATGACCAGGAAAATCTCTTTCCCAACGACCAGAATCCAAAGAGCAAAGAGGAACTTCAATTTTTCTGCCATCAGCATCAGGGAGAAGAATTCTCTCCCCAACTTGATCAGAAAACATCAGGGTTGCACCAAAGTCCATTAAGAAGGGTCGTCCCAAGATCATAGGACTGTCCAAACGAGTAATCCAAAAATGGCAGGTTCCAATGATATTTTGACCAATCCTGACCGGTACATCTTCAGCAATACCAACCAGTTCACAAGCTTGATTTCCTATCCCATATACTGCAGAGTTGAAGCTGACCCTAGGACTAAGTTTGAGCTTGCAGGCCATAGCATCCGAGATTAAGTTAAGCTGAGATCCAGAATCCACAAGAGGAGAAACAGTTTTAGCTGAGTCACCAAGATAACACGGAAGAAAGCCAAGGGGACAGGAATAAAGATTGGATTCTATAGAAGGACTGGTTCCACCAGAGTCCTCCATTAAAGTGCCAGAGGAGACTTTGAGTTCTTCAGGGCCAATTTCCACACGTCGACGAGAGACCCATTTCTTCATTCCTTCAGCAACAGATGGAGAGATTGATAGGAGTTCAGCCACAGATAGATCAGGAATTTTGAGATCAGAAATTTTCTTTAATACTCCCTCCACAGCATTGGGGTGATCCTTGGAGATGCCTCTTTCAAATCGAACTTTGGGCTGGGTGGGGGGAGGAAGTTCAGGTGACGCAGAATCTAAGATAGGATTAGAAGGTTGAGGTGAGGGAGAAGGATCAGGGTGATCTGGGAACCTTTCCATGAGTGGTTCCTTTTCCACCTCCATGTCTTCTACATTGGAGGAAGGAGGCTCAAGTGTTGATCGACGTTTAACGGGTTTTCAAAGGATCGAAGTTGGCAAGGAAGGAGCCTTATGAGGTTTAGGTTCCTCATGTCGTTTCCTGGCTGGATCAGATTGATAAGTAGTCCCGGCAAGACTAGAGGAAGAAATAGCTGGAGGATACCAAGGTTGGAGGGTACCACAGGATGATCGAAATTCAAAGGAAGCAAGAGATGCTTTCACAGGAGGTGATGGCTGGTAAGAGGCCACCACATGTTGGATAGGACGAGACGAGTCAAAAGGGATTAGGGCACCATTAGGGAGGAAGTAATTGTTTCCCCTCTGCTCTACCAACTTTTCCTTTAAGTCCTTCTGAAGTTCTTGACATCGTCCGGTTCCATGGCCTTCCCTATGACAGTAGTAACAGACCAGAGTTGATTTGGGGACAGAAGAAGGAGTTTTAGGAGTAGCTAGCGAAGAAATCTTTTGATCTATTTTGTTCTAAAAGGCTCTAAGTAACTTGGTGATTTCATCTATAGTAGTAGGTTCTCGATTGGAATTAGGATCTGCTTTAGGCCTACGATCTGCCTCCATTTTAATCATAATATCATTTGACTCTTTGAAAGAAGGAGCATGGACTGGTTCAGTAGTTCTAGGCTTTTCAAAGGTAAGAGCAGTTTGACCTTTCATGACTTTATCCACAGTACTCCTAAGGGTGAGAAAAACAGGGAGCTTGAATCGATTATCCCTGGTGGTAATCATGGATCCAGATTTGACCAGTTCTTCTTTAATCCTTTCCTGCACAGCCGACAAAAAAGATTGGAAGAACTTTGCTCGAATTTTGTCCACTGTGTCAATGTGATTGTTTCGGATAAGATAGTTTTGAATGGGATCCCAAGACTTTCTAAAAATCTGATAGTCAGAGGCTGAAGAAATACCACCATTGGAGATCCACTGAGAAACCAGAGCATCCAAATCCTGCAGAGTAAACCTAGCCACATCTATTTTACCCCAGTATGCCAACATAGCTTCCCTGAGAAGCGTCCAGTTGTGGGATTCAAATCCCTTGAAAGACTCGATTACCTCCATAACTTCATCAGAGGAGATAAAGAATTGCAACTGATAAGCCATATCGAATTCACTAGCTCCATCTACTTCAGCAGCCATTTCGTAGGAGTCCAAGAATCGCTCGACATTTGTACCGTTGAAGCCTAAGTTCTTGTTCTGGGGTTTGATCTTTACCATCTTAGGTCAAACAGAGGCGGTTGGAGTAGCGGGAGATGCCATATTGAATAACAGAGTTCCTAGGGGATCCAAAGAGCAGATTTCCAAAGTGGCTCACAAGTGTGGCAAGAGTAGGGTTTTGCCAAAAAAAAAACGACAAGTATCTTGCCCAAGCGGTGCACAAATTGGGAGGACTTACTTCTGGACCAAGCTGCCTCCACAGATCGGGAAAAAAGAACAAACAGAAAAAGAAAGAGAAATTGGATAGGATTTCGGAGTTGATTCTTCAAGTTGGGACTGTAAATCCCAAGGTTGCTGGTTCAATCCCGGCCCGGGGGACCAAATGTAAGACTCCAAACGGTGCTAAGCCGTGGCAGTTCTGTGGAGGGGAAAGGTGCTGTTTAGGCTGCCCTCCTAGGAGTTACAATAATATTTTAATGTAACCGGAATCAAGGTCCAGAACCTTATGGATGAGAAATCAAACTAAGAGAAGAAGATAAGAGTTGTCGGTAGCAATGGAAACAACACTATCTGAGACAAGATGGTGCAGGGAAAGACTTGAACAAATAAGTCAAGGTTTGTTCAGAGTTCAATAGAACAAGTCAGTTGTAAGTAACAACGCCCACAAGCTAATAACTCTGGTCGTCAGCAGCTGATTAGGAAAGATCAACTCAATCCCAACCAACCTCCAGGTTCTCAATGAACCTGCCCAACTCTCCGCAATCAAGCGCTTGAAGGGTACCAGATAACTGTGGGAGGCTGAACAAAAACAAAAGCAATTTGTTTATGAAGCTCTAGAAGCAAATCAATAACGAATTTGAGCAAGAATACCCCAACACTTCTCAAGGAACTCAAGAATAGCGTGGCAAAATTCAACTTCAAAGAAGAAGGGAGGTATAACACTCCAGGTTTTAAGCTTAATAAAACCTCTTCAATCAAACGTGATTGGCTCCAGAAAGATGATCAAGGAGAGATCAAGACCAGTATGGTCGGAAAAAGGGATCAGAGTGGTATAACACACTCAAGAATTCAGGCAGACAGGAATTCTTCTTCAACCAGCAAGGCTATTGGTTGGTGATAAGGATCAAGGTCACAAAGGACTGAGTTTGAGTATGGAGGCTCAAAGGATCAAGGGGGCAATCATAGATATACCCGGATAATTTGCTCAGATAAGTGGGGAAGGATGCCCACGGATAAATTGCTTATGATGATGGGATGATAGGATGCTGGGGTGCTAGGATGATAGGATGATCTGATGATCTGATGCTCTGATGCTCGGCCAAAAGGCAGGGGAGAGCCCCTCCTTATATGGGCAGGAGGCCCTGTTAGACTATATACAACGGATTCTACAAATAGAGCGGAAAAGGGAAGGCAACCATGTGGTCACTAGCGTTGGTCAAAGATCTGCCAAATGCTTGCGGGTGCGGTCGGGATGGATTCAGTAGATCATGAATGAGCGTCGCGCGACGGTAGCAATGAGGAGATTGGGAGGCGCAACGACAAAGATGAAGACACGCAACAAACAAAGATGAGGACGTTCTATAACAACGGCGGAGATGAGAAGCAACACGGATAAAGGACGCGCGACGCGCGCGGATGAAAGGAGCGCGGCGCGGCGCGCGCGCGGGTAAATAATAGTTGGATGAGCCTGAGGATAAGTTGTTCAGCCGGGCGGTACGTTTGCGCAACAGTTTATGAATTGAGGTCTTAAGGCGGCCAGGGTGTCCAGGATGGGGCACCACACCGCCGCGAGTCAATTATCATATAGCGCCAGTACCAGAGATCAATTTCTTAGGTATTTGGAACCCTGGTAAGTCAAGGCTTAGAGACTAACAATAAGTGAAAAAATAAAGGAAAGATAAATGGAACTAATATAATCTTTGTTGATGTAGTACTGTCAGGATTCCAAAGTTATACCACCAATAGGCCTCCGCCACCACCGCTGTATACTGGGTTGATTGGGTTGGAAGTGCAAAGTGAGGTGCAAGCCAAGGAAATACAAACAATTGAAGAGGCAAGGTAAGAAGGAATGGCTGAAAGGGGGGTGGAACCAGAGCAAAGGGAGGAAAATGAGGAAGAAGGAAACAGAATAGAAGGAAGAAGTGGAATGGAACTGGAGGTGGAGGAATGGCATGGAATGGAAAGAGATGAGGTGGAAGGCCAAAATGAGGGGAACCAAGTGCAAGCTGAAGGACCAATTGAAACCAATGCAAGGAAATTGACTGGCAATGTGGGGGAAGGTTCTTCAAGGGGGCAAAGGAAGAGAGCTTACAAGGACCTTATGGAGGAAGGTGGATGGAATACCCGACTGAAGAGGGTTTGGACTGCAAAGTGCAAGGAAATTTCCAAAAGACATCTTGTGATGCAAGTGATGATCTTGAAAAGGTTTTCTTCCCTGGTGGACAACAAAGATTTGGAAGAGTTTAGGTCAATGGTAGAGGAATTGAATGAGAATTGGGAGGGAGAGGAAAGAGAAATAAAGGATAATTTTTAGAAATGTATATTTTATTTTTATTATTTTATTATGTTATTATTGTATGTGTATATATATATATATATATTGTTTTAAGGAAAATAGGATTTTTATTTCAAAATAAAAAGTGAAAGGATAAAATTTGTGAAAAGAAAAGAAAAAGGGAATGGTTCTGAGAAATGGGAAGGAAATGAAATAAGGAAATGGGATGAGATTAATGGGAAGGAATGGGATGGAATTGTGGAATGGGATGGAAGAAATGGAATGGAATGGGAGCTACGACTGGCAAGGTTTGCAAGGGTAACTTGCATGGAAGTCTCAAACCAAAATGGGAGAGTTTCAAAGGTGATGGGCTGGTTCCCACAAGGTGCAATCTTTGTCAGACTGGAAGCCAGTCCATTCAAAAAGGTATTGAAGCTTTCCTTTGTGTAACCTGGAATCCAGGATATGGCTTACTTCCCAATCTAACTGATTGTGGACTTGTACCGGTCCAGGAGGGGGATGAGTCTTGCCTGGGTATAGGACTCAAGCTGGCTCTAGGATAGACATGTCAAAGACCGGGTGGATACCTTTACATTTTGCAGGTAAGGTAAGTTTAAAGGCATTAGGGGAGACAATTGATTTGACTTTGAAGGGGCCAAGATTTCTTTCAGAGAGTTTACAAGTTGGGCAAGTACTGCCAATATTGCAAGCATTGAGCCATACCCAATCTCCTTCTGCAAAGGTTGGGGCCAAAGTGCAAAGTCAATCTGCTTGTTCCTTGTAGCACTGGTTTGCTGCTTTGAGGTTGGTTCAAAGTTGCAATTGAAGGGATTGAATGTGGTTAAGGTAATTGGTAGCAGGTTGAGAAGGTGCTACGTGAAGGGAAGAGAAAGTTGGATTTCTACCATAAAGAGTCTGGAAGGGCAACTTTTTGGTGGAGGAATGAGTGGAGTTTTTGTAGGCAAATTTGGCTAATGGGAGCCATTGTGACCAGTTGTCCTGTTGGTAGGAGACGTACATTCAAAGATACTGTTTGAGGATCTGATTGATCAACTTGGTTTGACCATCCATTTCTGGGTGGTAAGCCATTGATAGATTGAGAGTGATCTTCAAATTTTGACACAGCAAGGTCCAGAAGCTAGAGACAAAAAAAGATCCACAATCACTAATTATATTATTAGGGAGACCATTTTTTTAGAATACATATTCTATAAATAAATTAGCTAAGTCTTCAGAAGAGGCCGTCACATTACTTAAAAGAAATAAAGCCATCTTTGAGAAGCAATCTACTACTACTAAAATAGCATCATAACCACTAGAAATAGGTAATTGCAAAATGAAATCCATAGAAAGCAAGTGCCAAGGAATTGGCGGAATTGGAAGTTGCTGAAGCAGCCCATAATTCCGGTGTTTGGAGGACTTGTTCCAATTGCAATCATAGCATACGTTAACATATTCTTTTACTTCATTGGTCATACCAGGCAAATAGAAGTCTCATGCAATCAATTGGTAGGTTTTATCCTGCCCATAATGACCAGCAAGCAGAGAATCATGCCTTGAATTGAAGATATCTAACTTAATGCAAGGATTATCTGCTACTACTATACAATTTTTACAAACTAAATAATCATTTTTGTCAATACTATAATCACTATCTAATAAGTTTGCATTCTTGCAAAGTTTGCTACACTTGAGGTTGTCAAGTTGAGCTTTTTGTAGTTTGGAAGCCAGATCTCAAAGGTGAGTGATGATCAAACTGAGTTTGGCAGACTTGGTTGAGAAAAGTGTCCTAACCTTTTCAGGATTGTTTTTGGCAAAGGTGCTCCCCCCTCCTGGTTAAAAGTTGTCCTGAAGTGAAAAAGCATCAGGGACTGCCACTTGTTTCCTAGGAAGGTAAATGATCATAAATTTGAACTCAGAGAGGTATTTGGCACAACATGCCTGTCTGCGTGTAAGGACTTTTGAGCTCATGAGATATTTTAAAGAATTGTGATCAGTTAAGACCTCAAAAGGTTCCACAAGACTCAAAAGGTATAAACACCATTTTTTCAAGCAAAAAACAATTGCAAGAAGTTCCTTGTCATGAATCTTGTCATTGAGCTCTGCAGCAAGCAATTTTCAAGACTTGAAATCTATGGGGTGAAAAAGAGAAGAAGAGGAGGAAAACTGCAAGATTACTCCTGCAATTGCATAGTCGCTTGCATCTGTTTTGACAATAGTGCAAGCTAGCTCATTAAAAAGAGCAAGTATTGGAGCAGTGGTAAATGCTTTCTTTAGAGCTTCAAACTCCAAAGCAGCTTGTTCTGTGAAAACAAAATGAGGGTCTTTTTGAAGAAGGTCAGTAAGGTTCACAGTCTTCTTGGCATAATTCTCAATAAACCTCCTGTAAAAATTACTGAAACCAAGGAAAACTTGAAGGGATTTAGCAGAGGAAGGTGGGGGCCGGTCCAATATGTGTTGGCTTTTGGCTGGATCCATCAATAGTCCTTGCTGCAAGACTATGACACCTAAAAATTGAAGAGAAGGAGTATGAAATTCACACTTAGAGGCTTTTGCAAACAGGTAATTCTTGAAAATTTGCTGCAGCACCTCTCGCACATGTGCAATGTGATCCTCAAGATTTTTTGAGTAACTAGTATATTGTCAAGATACACCACAAGATATTTCTCTACAAGGTCAGAAAAAATGTCATTGACAAAATGTTGAAAATTGGAAGGAGAATTGCAGAGGCCAAAGGGCATGACAGTATACTCATAACTGCCAAACCATGTTCTCATTGTTGTCAAATACCCATGACCTTTTGAAATGCAAACTAGGTTATAGACACCTCAAAGGTCAGACTTTGAGAAATAAGCAGCTCCATGGAATAGGGTGAGGAGGTGAAACATGTGTTTCTATTAAATACAACCACAGCATCCTTGAAAATTGTTCCATTTCAACCTCCTGCGTGGTCCCCAACAACCACCTTTTGTTTCTGCAGTCCCTCAACTTCATCCTGCCCACCATCCCTACAAAGGCTTTCCCAATATGGTACTGCACTTGTTGCTTACCACCTTTCCACAAAATTTTTGTTTTATTGTCATCTGCTTTTGGCAAGCCACATCTTCTGATAACCTCCCCCTTCCTCTGAATTTGGTAATCTGTGCAATATATTGTTCCCCAATTAATTAGTTTTCTGCCTCCATAAACATGTGTTTCATGCTTTTCTCTTTTTCTGGTTCCAATTTTTTTTTATTTTTGGATATTTTTATATTCCTCTTGTTCCCAAGGCATTTTCCTGGCTGTTTTCTGCTTTCTTTCTTGTGTCTATAAATGACCACCACACCTTTTTTTCCCTGTTTTTTTGTGGGATTGTTGATGGAAGGCACTGAAATCAGGAAATCTTTTCTCAAGCTTGGGATATTCAATATTAAAAAAAAGAAGGAAATCCCAATATGGTTTTGGAAGCAGTGGCCCCTCTCAAATTTGAAGTTTGGTACTTTTTCTTTGGATCTCCTGGAACTCACAAGGATTTAAATGTATCAAGTAAATTCATATATTTGAAAGTCCCCACTGATATGATTTTCCCTATATTTTTCACTTTCCAAAATATTTTTTGAATGATTATTGGTCTTGTATATGTTTTTTTGTTGAATTTAGGAAATCAAGGATCAGAATCTGATTTGGGGTTTAAACTTTACAACAAATAATACTCCTATGGTTGTCATGTAGCTGATTTGATATACCCCAACTGGCCAGTCTTTGTCAAATCTTTCAAAAAATCTGAGGATGATGCTAAACAAAATTCAATTTGCTGCAAGAAGGTGCAAGTAAGGATATTGAACAAGTGTTTCAATTCCTTTGGGCCAGATTTGCTTATATTATTGGGCATTTTTAAATTTGAAACCCCACACAACCCATTCAAGGCTCTAAATATGTCTTGTGGCATGGTTCACGGCCCATCTGAGCCATAAATGGCTGTTTGCATCCTGCATAGTTGTGACACACTGTTCACACTTTTTTCACAACTTCAGTTTTGTGAGCAAAAAAAAAATATCAAATTCAAAATAAAAATAAATAAAAATTAAAATTAAAATTAAACAAAACAAAACAAAAACACCAAAAAAAAGTTTAAAAAATCAAAAAAAATTAAAAAAAAAAATTAAAAGAAAATTGTAAAAATGTCACAGCTCTGGGGACATGAATGCACATTCATGGGTCTAAAAATAAATAAAAATAGTGCTCCCTAAAAATACATAATTCAAAATTCAAAAAAAATTCAAAAAAAATTCAAAAAAATTCAAGAAAATTCAATAAAATTCAATAAAATTCAAAAAGAATTGAAAAAAATGTGCCCCAAAGAAATAAAACAATGGAAAAATAAAACAATGGAAAGATAAAACAATGGAAGAATAAAACAATGGAAAAATTAAAAGGAAAATAAAAAGGAAAAATATAAATACAATACAGCCCTCAAATAAAATACAATACAACATGATTTTTGAATAAAATTCAATAAAATAAAAACATCAATATGATTCTTGAATAAAATACAATAAAATACAAACATTTTATTTTATATTAAAAAATAAATTGAATTTAATCAAAGCAAAATTCAACTAAATTATATGAAATAAAATAAATTTGATTCACATAATTCCATTTGATCATTTGATAAAGTCAATCAATCAACCCCCAAATAAGAGTGATTTAAGTCCACCTCAATAGACTAGCCCTGAAGTAAAAATTCCAAAAAAAAAGTTCAACTTGTGTAAATCTAATCCCATCATAACCCCCAAAAAATAGGCTTATTCAATTGAGGTGTATCAATTCAACCTCAATGGACTAGCTCTATAGTAAAAACATCAAAAAAGACTTGTATCAAGTCCACCTCAATGGACTAGCCCTAAATTAAAAACAAAAAACAACATCCTTATGATGGGATCATCCAAACACAAGTTGAACTGACTTACCAATAATATCTTATTCAAAACACTCAACATAAGGATGTTAACTCAAAACACTCAACATAATTATTTTCAAAATTTGATGACCCTTCATATGTGTATCAGAGTTAAGCAAACACACCATTTTTTAATGGCAGGTTTCAAACCAAATCTGCCATTTCAAACCCGCCAATAAAAATCAAAAAAGCCCCACTTATTTCACATCAGAAGTGTCAGATTTACCTGGAAATAAGTGGTTTTTTTCAAGTAAAGTATATAAAGGCTTCCACCACCTGTCCACTTCATACACCCCTGTTTTTCCACCTCCACCAACCTCCAAAAAATTCTACCTCCCATCTCATCTGAAAAAAATTTGATTCATCACTCTTCATCTCTTCATTGCTATCCTCATCACTTTATTGCTTTCATCACATAAAGCTAACTCTCATTGCATCACTATCCTCATTGCTTCATCACTCTCATCAATCCATCACTCTCATTGCTTTATTGCTTTCATCAAATCCAGCTAACTCTCATTGCATCACTATCCTCATCACTTCATCACTCTCATCACTTTATTGCTTTCATCAAATCCTAAATCTCATTGCTTTAGACCTCTTGTCACTTAAACACTCTCATCTCTTTTTATCCTCTTTGCTTCATCAATCTCATTCCCTCATCACTTCATCACTCTCATCCCTTCATTGCTTCATCCCTTACTCTTTTTAAATGTCCCCTCAGCAATCCCCCCCCCCCACAAGTCCACTAAACAATCCAATGGACCAAAGCAAACATCCAAAAATCCTCCCCCATCAGCTTCCACAGGCTCAAGTCATCTCAAGAGAGCTTATCACATCATCCTGGTAAACTGACTCAAAATTTCATCCAACTAAAATTCTTTCTTTGGATCCAAGGATGAAACACCAGTTGGTCAACCTCCTTCCTCTAAGGTTAATGTTTATCTCCTGATTCCCAATGAACTCAAGAATAAAACCAAAGTTATGCTTGATCTTTCATCCAAACAGATGCGGGAGCAATTCAAGAACTGTCAAACCAAGTACAAAAAAGCCCACTCAATGTCAATCTCCACCAGCTTTGATATCACCAACTCCAACAAAGCCAAGGGAATCAACTCAGTGGTTGATAAGTTGGACTCCATTTGTCCTTTTTATGTTCAAATGGATGAAATCTTTGGGAAGAAGGCCAATATCACCCCCTTAGCGGCTTTTAATTCCCAAAAATCAGATTCAGTTGATGCTGAGGACCTGGCTGTGGATGCGTGGCCTAGCAATGATGATCCCAATGAAACCTATGAGTGGCCCCAATCTGATGTGGAGGAGGATATTCCAACAGACTCAGCTCCAATCACTTCTACATCAGCATTGATCAACAATTTAAACCCTTCCTTGGACCCCTCACTTCCTTCTTTGGATTTCTCTCTTCCTGGGGTGGAAGAACTTAACAACTTTGCCAACAAGGAGCAAGTTATTCCTGTACCACCACCATTGTCATCATCTTCTCTAGTAAGGAACGAAGATCTTTTCTCCTCTGTCTGGTTGATCCTTACTGATTTAGATTGTAAAAAAACAGTCTAATCCATTCCTGAATGGCCAAATACTCAAGCCAATGGGGCCTCCCACATCCCCTTCAAATGAGATCAATGATGTTCCCACACAAACCTCCTCTGCAAAGGGAAAGCAAAAGGCCTCAAATTCCATTAACATCAACCCCAATAGCATTCAAAAGTGGAGAAAAATTTCAAATTTTTTGTGTTTTGAGGAGATCATGGAGAAGCAAGATTGCAGTAAGCCCATTGGATTCTCCTTGGTTTCCAAATTAATCTCATTCCTATTCCCCTCTGAAAAAAAGTGAAATTACAAATTGAACCTGAAAAACTTCAGTTTGAAAAGGAGAAGTGCGATCATCAACTGGCCATTGATTTTCAAAAGCAGAAAGCCAAGAGTTTGGCTCATCAACATAAATGGGATGCTGAGTGGAAGTTGAAAAAGACTGAGCTAGAATTTCAAAAAGAGGAAAAGGAGAAGGATCAACAGCAAGCACAACTGGAAACAGAGAGGGAACAACTTGCAACAGAAAAAATGGATAAGTGATCAATAGCTGTGGTGTGCATTGGTAGCAGTAGAACAGTATATGAATTAAAGCAGATTACTCAAATGCTGGGCTTGTAAATATATTTTCTCTAATGAAAAACTTGAAAAGAAAAAAAATTAAATTATTTTTGATTCCAACAATGGTTAAAACGCTTAATACTATTTTTAACCCCACCAATGAACAAATATTTTTTTTATTTATATTTGTTTTCCTAGAGTATATTTTCCAACCTGCCATGCCCCTGCAAATGTTTTGAGTTGTTTTGTTAATTTGCATGAAAATGGCCATTCTGGTATGGGTGGCCGCGTCCATAGCATGAAATGTACATTACTTTTACTGATTTGCTGCCCAAACCATTTTCACTTTACCTTTTTGCTTGAAATAAATTCAAAACCCCAGGTCTGGAAATACAAATTGGCCTTCTGAAACTTGAAATTCATCTGTGGTTTCAATAAGTTGTCCATTTGATTTCTTGGTTTGAACTGCAAGTAAAAGTGAATACCCCAAGATGTCACCTTTGTCAATGTGAGGGGATTTTTAAAAAGAGTTGGATGTGAAAGTGACATGCAGAGAGCAGTCAAAGGGTGTAGGCTGGGAACCAAATTCCAGAGATGAGAATGAGGGGATGCAGTTGTCCTTCATTATTTCACAGTTTGATTCAACAGGAATTCTGGCCAAATTGCAAAACATTTGTCCTAAAATTTGAGAGACTTTGTCAGCCTTAAGGTTGAGACAAGTGTACTCTTGAGGGGAAGATTGAATGGATTATTTCTTCACATAGCATCCAAATAACTCAAAGGGGTGCATTGAATTTTGCCATCAAATTGCCCACATTGTTCCACCCCAAGATCTTGAGGGACCAAAAGTGTTGAAAAATTGTTTTGTCTGGTGAAGGAAATTTGTCACAAAGTTCATGTCCTTCTTGTCTGGGTTGGAAATTTTATCCAATGGGACAAATTCAATTATTGCAACAAGACCCTTGTGATCAGAATTATTGAGAAAAATTACTTTGCAATGGGTGGATAAATGGAATTGCTTGATTTTCTGCTTGGCATGTTCAAACTCAGTGGGTGAGGGTTTTGGATTGTTCTTTTTCTTCTTGGAAATGATGGCAGGATACAGATCCAAAGGTTTTAGTTTCCGTCCAGACCATAGAAAATTTTCATTGGTGACCCCTCTTCAACTTCAAAAGAGATTTCTGATGCCCTCATTTGATCCCTCTTTTGCTTCAAAGCCCTCTGCTTGCCACCTCTCTTTATGTTTGTCACCTCATCTCCTTCCATCTTGTTCCCTCCAAGGCAAATTCTCCGCTTGGTGTGAGGATCAAAAAGGGATTAAATTTTGAGTATAAAATTGTGAGTGCCATGGGAGAAGCAAGATAATGGAAGCAAAAGGGGTCAAAGAAGGGTTAAAAAAACCATGTCAGTCACACAATGACAAAAATAATTTTAAAAAAATACCAGGGTGTGAAAAAAGGGGCTGGGGTCAGTGGGCCAGGGAGGATGGGGCAGGCTGGGGAGGAGGTGGGGCTCTGTTGGCGGTGGAGGAGGAGGGGGGGTGGCTTGGTCAGCTGGGCAGCAGGGGGTTGTGCAGGGGCCGGAGGCAAGCAAGGCGGGGGGTGGGTGGAGCCTGCGGGGGAGGCCAGCCATTGGCAAGTGCAAAGAAAGAGGGAGCCATGGCTGTTGGCATTGGAAAGCCATAGGGGGGGTGCAGTGAGAGGGGGCCGTGGCCATTGGCATTGGCAAGCAAGGGGGTGGCCATTGGTGTTGGCAAGCGAGGGGGTGGCCATTGGTGTTGGCAAGCCAAGGGGGGGGGGTGACCATTGGCATCAGCAAGCAAGGGGGTTGCCATTGGCATTGGCAAGCCAAGGGGGGGGAGAGGGGGGGCTGTGGCCGTTGGCGTTGGCAAGCAAGGGGGTGGCCATTGGCATTGGCAAGCAAGGGGGTTGCTGTCAGCATTGGAAAGCAAGGGGGTGGCCATTGGCATTGGAAAGCAAGGTGGGGGGGCAAGAGGGGGGGGCAAGAGTGGGGGGTGTTAGTTGGGAGTGAGGGGGAGGGAAAAGGGTGATGAGGAGGAGGGGGGTAGCTTACCTGGGGAATCAACCAGGGAGGTGAGGTGGGTGGGGCTGAAGGGGGATTGAGGGGGGTGTAAGTCAGTATTAGATGATGGGGAGGATGAGGAGGAGTGGGGGAAGCTTACCAGGTGTGTTGGTGAGGTGGTGGTGATGGGTGAGGTGGTGGTGGTGGGTGAGGAGGAGAGTGGATTGGTGGTTTGGTGGGGTGAGGTGAGTGGTTTGGTGGGGTGAGGTGAGTGGTTTCGTGGGGTGAGGTGAGTGGTTTGGTGGGGTGAGGTGAGTGGTTTGGTGGGTTGAGGTGTTGGGTCTGTTTCTAAGTCCACCAAAAGAAAAAAAAAACCTGAGTGAGTCAGCCTAGGATTCTTGGTTGAACAACCAAAACCAAAAAAATACAGTGAAGGGATTTTTTACCAATTTAAAAATCAAAAATTACTTGTCAAAGCAATCAAGGGTGAGAGGTAGAATCCTTTCTCTCATATAAGAAGATGAGTGAAAGGATGAGAGAGGGATTACTTGAGGCGGACTGGGAATATCATCTTCAAATATTTTGTCCCATTCATCTTTGATGTTGACCAAAAGGCTGCAAAGGATTACACAAGTGATAATCCAGTTGATGAGGAACTTCATGTCTTTGGGGTTTTGAAGCTGGTTTTGCATTTCCCTTAAGCTGGCCCATCTTCCTTTCAGAACTCTTATTGCATGCTCAATCCAAACCGGTGATTGGGAAAGATGATGGTTGAAATCAGTTTTTCCTTGATTGTTAGATGAAATGCTCCAGTATTCTGGAACCACATATTTGCCACTAGCATAAGCTTCATCGGCCAGAAGGTATTGATCTTTGTAAAAGTGGTTCCCTGGTTGTTGGGAAATTTTCATCTGATTGAAAATGTATGAATCATGACAAGAACCTGGAAGGCCAGCATGGAGGGATATGAACTTATTGTTGTTATCACAAAAAATTTGTAGGGCCACGGAGTATCTAAAAAAAATGAAACATATTTGGTCAGTGGTGTTATCAAAGGTGTTATCAAATTCATTGTAAAAGAAATTAATCAGTTGCCTTTTTTTTCAATCAAAATAGTGGTTGCCATCTAGCTTGGGTTTTTGACTCAAGGGGATGGTGGTTCCATCAACAAAACCAATGCAACCTGGAAAGCCTTCTGTCTCCATTACTTGAGATATCTCCTTGCATTCTTCTTTGGTTAGCCAAAAAAGGACTGATCAATTTAAAGATAGGATAGCAATCATGACTCTTTTGGTGTATAAGTCAATGGTTCCATAACTGACTGAGAATAGATTTTCTAATCAATGAATTACTGCTCCATTTCCATTGTATCCCAATCTACAAAGAGCAATGGCCAGTTGGATAGCTGGATTGCCTTGAGGATTCCAAGAATTTTTCTGGAATATTTGATGGTCTTCAATCATCTCTAAAACTTTTATGAATGAAGGCAATAGAGTTTGGAACAGTTGCTGGAAGCTTAAGCTGGGGAGGAGATGAAGCTTTTGCCTTTCATACATAGGATTATGAAGAGTTTTTCTTCTTGGAACCATTTATTGCTTTTCTAGTAGAGCTTTCAAAGCCAATCAAGTTAATTCAAAATTGAAGTCTGAATCAGAGTCTGAATGGGAGTCAAATACTAACAAAAGTTCAGTCAGCTTTTTTGCATTTTCAACTTGCTGCTGGGATGTTTGATTGGACATGCTGAAATGAGAAAGATGGTGATGGGATGTGGGGTGATGAGATGATGACGGTATGTGTTTGAATTGATAGAGATGTGAAGCAATGGAGATGAGATGTGTGTGATGTGATGGAGATGGGATTGGTATGGATTTTCTTAGGAAGAGGTGCCAACAGGTGTTTTGGATTTGATGGATGGTAGATGGATGATGATGCATAAATGGCGGGTTTAATGGCGGGTTTTATGTTTTAATTCCGCCATTTTCATGAAAACCACCATTTTGAAATACACTAGTTAGGGGGTATGTGTATTTCAGAAAACCGCCATTAAAAATGGCTGGTTTTGTCAAAAAAAATGGCGGGTTTCTAAGGGTGGGTTTGCTAACTCTGATACAGCCTATTAATAGAAGTACAAAATCAGCATCAGAAGTATGTGCCAGACCAAACACAAATTATGAAATGAGATTATTTTCATAAATTTGAATACAAATTCAGTTGATATTTAAAATGATCAAAACAACCAGAAGCTTTCTTGGAAGTCAAAGAAGATGGTTTTGATACAATGGGCAGGATCAGAATCATTTCTCCCTCAAGTAATTAATGAACCCAGTGGTTATTGTTAATAAATAAAATGAAGATGGTGTCTAATGGTTCTTTTACACCCATTTTCATACAAGTATCAGTAAAAAATGACTCCAATGAAATGAAAAAATTGGCCTTGCAGAAGTGTCTGCTATTATTTGACCCATATCAAACTTTGGGATCCATTTTGAAGAGGGAATCTTTTCATTGATTTTTTTAACATGAAGTCTTTTTTCAATCTGTTCTAGCTCTTTATTGCCACCATGGATCTTAGAATAGCATGAATTGTGTTTTCTCAATGTTTCTGTCATTTCCCTTTGGACTTTAAACCATCCATGGTCATTTTACCCAAGTGATTTAGCAATGAATGTAAATCCAAAATTCCCATTACCAACAGGAATTTAAATCCAAAATTCCCATTACCAAAAGGATCCCAAACCTCACCCAATAACTTATTTAAGTTCTCAGGTATTTGATTGAGGTAGTTAAATTTTGGTTCCTTCAATAAAAACTCAAATCACTTAGCCAAAAATCTAATCACACTAATGAAGTAAATACTCAACAAAGATGAGATTCTGGTTGAATTCTCCACTCCTTCTTCTTCCTCAGAAAAGCATTCTCATTCCAAATAAAGGGAGCCTAATTCACTTTCAGTCTCTTCCTCTGAACTATCAAATTCATATTCTGATCCTGACTTGGACTGTAGAAATCATTTCCCCATCAGTTCATTAAACCAACAAAATGAACACTTCTCAAAAGAACAGACTTACTATTTTTGTTCTTGTTGGTGCCCTTCTAGCCTGTCTTTCCATGTTAATTTCCCTTTCAAAATGTTCCAATCTTGAAATTTCACACAATTTTTCTTTCACATTTGGTTTCCTGCAGCTTGACTGTCAGACCATTGGCTCAAACCTTGGCTCAGCAATCTTAGCAACAAAGCTGGTTGCATTCTTGACCAGGGAATTTAAAAGCTGTGCTTTAACTTCTTCAGGTTTTCCCATAAACATTGAAATCAGATACTCAAATAATTGAGAAGAGTTGATCTCTGGATCAGTTTCAAGCTTTTGAATCATCAATCAAATAGTAATCATCAATCAAAAAGCATTCATCAAAAATCAATTCAAACAATCCAACAATCCAAAAATTCAAATTACTTAAATGGAAGATTTATAGTCAAAATATTCTCCATCATAAATCTTGCTCAATTTCATTTTGAGTTGAATTTTATTGAACCCACCTTTCATGCCTTCCTTAACACCAAATATTCTCCTCAGTTTAGGATGTACCAAGGGGTTTGAAGATGGTTCATCATTATGTTGGTAATTTCTGATGGAGAGGCGCCAAGTGGGCTCTGCTACTGTCCAACTGGCGCAGATCCTGAATTCACCCCCAGACTTCCTTGTGTGAGCTTGCATTTGCCCTTTGGTTTCCAATGGCCCTCTGTATTTTCCATGCCTGTTACATGCTAGGTCTACATATTTTTCTCTCTTTGACTTGAATGTCATGAGAGTGTGGTATGGATTGACTCCAACTTTTGGAAAAATGATTCTGCCTGTTCCCTGCTAGGAAAGGCTCTCACTAGCAGAGTTTCAAGTTGTTCTGCTGGCACCTCATAGTTACATCATTTTCCATCAAACCAAATAAATTAAATTTCAGATTAAATTTTACCCACCGCCAAAAGTAAATTCAAGTTGTGAGACATCTTTTTCCTCAATTGTAACCCTAGATGAGGATGAAATTGGGGCTTCCAATGTTGTATTTCCCAAATACCTACCTCAATACCTAGCTTCTGCCACATCTTTGTTAAAGGCACTTTCAATTAATTCCTTCCATGCAGCCATGTTGAAACCAGTGGGGCTTGGGCTTGCCACTGTTCCCATATCCAAAAAAACAAAAATATTCCAGTTATAAACACAAATTTCTATTCAAAAACTCCAAATTGTGCTCACTTTTAGGTTGAGAAAAATCAAATTATCCAACAAGCAAGTTCTGTGTGCTTTTTGTGACAAGAATTTTTTTTGCCAATAGGCAGAATTTGAAGTAGATTTTCCAATGGCTTTTTGTGGTCCAATAATAGTCCCACAATGTATGCCACATCCCAAAATATGGGTTGAGGTGACTAAAATGTGGTCCAGGGGTGCCTAGGTACCCCTGATTCCCCCTAAAATGGCCCATGCAGGTCTATTTTGCCCCACATGGGCCAAAGGTGTCAATCTAGACAGGCAAAAACCCTGAGGGGTCCAGAACTACTTGTTTTCAACTATTTTGGGTCACACATTACTTGTTTGCAACCCAGATAGGTTGCAAATAAGTATTTTGCAACCCCCTGGGGTTTGCGCAAGTTAGAAACAACTTTACTTGCAACTTTCTGAGTTGTGAACCTCCATTCACAACTCATATGGGTTGTGAACAGTGTTTCATGCCTGTTTGCAACCCAGGGTCAAAAATTTATCACCCCCCCTATATTATTGCTTAAACAAGCACATTATGGCTGAGAAAAGCTAATTTCAAACTCATCAGATGCTGCATTATCCTTCACAGAATTATTGTGGAGGAAATACCATCATGTG
The DNA here is from genome assembly GCA_025617555.3 of Puccinia polysora. Classification (NCBI taxonomy): domain Eukaryota; kingdom Fungi; phylum Basidiomycota; class Pucciniomycetes; order Pucciniales; family Pucciniaceae; genus Puccinia; species Puccinia polysora. The sequence continues at coordinate 23,788,827 of CM062620.1, read as the reverse complement.
ATAAATTTCTCCATCACAATATCAAATTTCAAATTCTAACACTACTATAACCCCCAATACTTTTGATACCCAATTATTCTATGCTTTTCCAGGTCATTTTCAAAATATTAATTTTCTTCATAATTCTAGCCTTCATTTTGAGCTTTTGAATGATTTCAATGTTTATGACTGGATGAAGAGGGGGCTCAACTTCTCCTCCCATTTCTTATTTTTTATTTCATTGATTCACTCATCTGTTTTATTTCCCTCAACCATTATTATGAATTCCACTTGTAAGCACTTTTTTTTGTTCACACAAGTTTCCTCTTATGAGAAACTTTGAAAATAAAAAAATCCATCATTTTTAATGTTCAAGGATTTTTTTTAATTTAATAAAATCATAGTGGATTAAAACACAACTTTTTATCTCATTGTAAAAAAAAATACCAACAAGATTAATGAAACAAAAGCCCGTGGATATATTCAATAGTATGCAAGGAAAAATAAGAAGATCAATAAGCCATGAGATAGTTTTTAGGGACTTTTACTTCATAGCCTAAGTTGATGCCAAAATTTCTTTTTTGAAATCCTCAGCATTTCCTTACTATTATCATCCAAGAGACTTGCTTCCACCTGAATGATCACCTGTAACTGACCCCTTCACCTTGATCTTTGTGGGTTCAAATTTGTAAAAAAAATGGGAAAGTGAGTTTTAACAGTTTAAAATATTTTTCTTTTGCAAAAATATTTTTTTTTCTGGTTGCAAATAACTCCAAGAAATGGGATGCTTCTTTTCCAGATTTGGAATATGGCTCAAAAAGAATCTTTTTGCATTTAGCAGACTTGAAACCTTGATTTTTTTGAGGAAATTAATTTGATGGAAAGGGAGAGAAAGGAAATCCATAACTGGAGGCAGTTCAGTGGGAAGGTCTCTGGAATCAGACCATCCATTTTTGATTGGTTCAAAGTACCTTCAAAGCACCTTCAACCTTTAAGTTTTTCCCCTTGGTTTGCTGCAAATAGATCACCTTGGCATGTTGCATCCAGTCCATTTGGCTTGATCCACTTGGTGGGGAATGATTTATAATTCAGAATACTTCCAAGAATTTGAGTGTGGCTGTGTTCAAATTAGCCCACATATTGAAAAAAAGAGCCAAATAAATTATCAGTGAATGATTTATGCAATCAAAAGTTGACAAAATAAGAGAGTAAAGTATTACCTAGTGTAAATCCATTCCCAATCTTGACAAGTTGATTTCCTTTGAAGTTTAAAATCCTCCTCCCCTCTCTTGAAAAACTCAACTCTGGACTGTTTAGTGGAAAACTTGGGGTCCCTTCTGATGTGAATCCAATATTGCACTGCCTGTTCTTCTTCTTGGGAGGTTCAGTTTTTAGTACTTCATTTTGGTTGAATCTTGAGCTAATTGACTTTCAGGGGATGGTTAAGGCTCAAAGTTGCTCAATATTATGGATAGGGGAAGAATACTAGGGATCCTTGAAAGGGGGGGCACAGACAAACTTAGTTTTGGGAGGGTGAGGGGAATGGTTAGACAGGGATAAGGGGAGAGGCTGGGAAAAAGGGATATGGGGGAGAGGGTAGGCTCAATGATATGGAGGGAGATTTTTCAAGAAAGGGATATGGAGGAGAGAATGGGGAGGGGGTGGAGAATGGGATGAAGGGGAGTTGGTGGGGGGGACAACAAAGGGGGTGGTGGATGTGATGAAGGGGAATGGGGGGAGGAGACAAAAATTATAATTAGATGGGATGGTGGCTATGGTGGAGGGATGACTTGATTATGGGACAACAAAGGGGGTGGTGGATGTGATGAAGGGGATTTGGAGGAGGAGAAAAAAATTATTATTAATTGGGGTGGTGGCTATGGTGGATGGATGACTTGATGAGACAATTTTATGGTGGAGTTATGGAGGGTGTGGCAAATCATGTCAAGGGTTGGTGCTAGCAAGCTCCATAAGCTTTCATAATTTTGCCAATTTTTTATCAAAATTATGGAGCTTTCTATGTAGCAAGGTCCTATTTTGAACACAATTGGGACTTGCACTTGGTAAAACTATTTAAAACAGTTGGTTTACTGAGACAATTTGAGATGCTCTTAGAGCATCTACTACAATCTCAACAAAATCCTCAATAATTTTCACAACTTTTTGATGTCCACAAGGGTGGTTAACTGTTGAAATCCTGTTTTTCACCCTTTTTAAAATAGATTGGGGCCATGTAAGAGTCATAAAGGGGTTTGGGAGCAAGTCCCACCATTGTCCCTTCCCTGGATCCCTGCTCAATAAGGGTTGGGACCACCCCAAAAAAGGGAACAAAAAATAGTTGTTACATCATTTTAATTTCCAGAAGAAAAAAAAACTTCATTGAGGAGAATTTAAAACTTTTGGGGGGTGGTTTTTGATGGAAGTGATGAAGTTCAAAGGGGGGGGACAGATGGTGGGGTGGGAGGGAGAAATATTAGAGTGGGGCTTGACGGAATTTTGCTTGTTGATCCTCAACCAGGATCCATAAATTTATGGTTCCTTGTGAAGGACTTTTTCCAGTGGGCAGCTATCAAGCTGTATTGAGAACGAAATGGTGGCTAAATTGAAAAAATCTTTGACAAGTCTGATTATCAAGCTGACTTATTGAAACATTGGTAGATGCTCTAAGGGCATCTACCACCATCTCAACAAAATCCTCAACAAAATTTTTTTTTTTCCAAGGTGTGCAAGGGTGGATAACTGTCAAAACCCAATTTTTCACCCTTGTTGTGATAAATTAGTCCTGCACAACAGTTATTGAGGAGTTGATGAGCAGGTGCCACCATCATCCCTTCTGAGGATCCCTGATTGATAAGGGTTGGGAATTCCCCCAAAAATGGCACATAAAGAATTTGTTGCATCATTTTGAGTTCAAAAAAAAGAAATAAAGAAATAAATAAATTCATGAGGAGAATGTAAAATGGTGGGTGGTTGTGGATGGAAGTGATTAATTTCATGGGGTGGGGGGAGGGGGGATACAGTAGGGTGGAGCTATGGAGGGGGAGGGTGGGGGGCAGAAATGGTAGATTGGGGCTCAACTGAATTTTGCTTGTCAAGCCTTGACCAGGATACATCAATTTATGGATCCTTGTTAAGGATTTTTTCCATTTGAAATATATTGAGCCCTGTTGAGTGCAAAATGATGGCTCAATTGGAAAAATCCTTGATTATTCTGCTTAGAGCATCTTCAATCATTGGAGAGCTTGGATTGTTAGGTAGCATCTTGCTAGCTAAAAAACTAATTAACAAGCATTTTATTTCCTGTGTTTTGCAATTTTGAAATTTATAATGCCACAGAAGCTAGCTAGACAAAAAAATACAAAATTGTGTGCCATCTAGTGGGTTGCTAGCTAGGACCATTTTGACATTTTTTTTTTCAATCTTGATATGAAGCTTGGGCTGGAGTGAGGGGAGGCAGGGATAGCGGAGCTTCAATGATGGTGGGAGGTGATATCAAAGGGCATTGAAATGATATATGGCGGGTAAAAAGGGTATAGGATATGGAGGAGATGTTGAAGGGGGGAGCTAGCAAGCTTTCTGAATTCTGTTAACTTGATCAAAAATGGTCTGGACTGATGGAGCTTGCTTGTCAGCCAGGCCCTATTTTTGCATGATTGTAAAAATTCCTTGGTAAACTTATCTAAAAAGCAGGTTTAAAAAGACAATTGGAGATTCTCTTATTGAGCCAGATTAGTGAGATGGTGGTAGATGCTCTAAGAGCATCTAAAACTGTCTCAACAAAATCCTTCACAAATTTGACAAGTTGTCAAGGTGCGCAAGGATGGAGAACTCTTGGAACCCAATTTTGCACCCCTTTTGCAATAAATAAGGCCTGCACAACAGTTATAGAGGAGTTAGGGAGTAGTTTCAACCATTTTCCCTTCTGCAAGTCTCTGCTCAATAATGGTTGGGACCACCCCCAAACAGGGCCAAAAAACAGTTGTTGGATCATTTTGAGTCAAAAAAAATGTAATTTATTGAGGAGAATGTAAAATTGGTGGGTTTTGGCTGATTGAACTAATGAATTTCAAAGTAAGGGGGGGCGGTATGGTAGGGTGAAGTCATTGAAGGGGAGGGAAGGGGGCAGAAAGATTAGATTGGGGCTTGAAAAATTTTGCTTGTCAATCCTTGACAAGGATCCATAAATTTATGGATCCTTGTTGCATAAATTGATATCTATCAAGCCCTACCAAGCGCATAATGGTGGCTCAATTAGAAAAATCCTCAATAAGAGCATCTGCAATTGTGCTTGTTAACCCTTCTTGATAGGTGAATATGCCAAGTGGGGTCCCCAGCCATCTCAAAAACATACCCTTGCTTACAAGCAAGCTCCATAACTCCAACCCAAACCAACAAAGTTAGAAAAATTTATGGGGATTTCTAAGCTGAAAATTTTGTGGGATTTACATGAAATAGACATTACAGGATATCACCTTTTTTTCTTCCTTCCCCTTTCACTTTTTACATTTACTCCCCCCTTCCATATCCCTCCCCATCTACCATCCACATCCCCCCTCCCATATCCCACCCTCAATTGGCATCCTCATCCCCATCCCCCCTCCCATATCCCTCCCTGAATTGGAAAACCCATCCACCAAGATCAACACCCTTGAAAAAAAAACATCAAGAAAACAACCAATGAGTCCCCCCCCAGTCACCCTGGACTTTCAATCATTGTCATATGCTCCATCACCATCTTCTCACAAAAAAAAAGGCTCAAAGAAGAAAAGGGAACCAAACTGGACCACTCAAGAAGATGAACAGCTGGCTTGATTGTGGATCCACATCAGCAAGGACCCCAAATTTGAAACCAATCAATCAGGGATCCAGTTCTTCAAACAATTTCAAGAAGACTTCAACAGACACAGAAAAACTACCTATTGCAACTGGGAATATAGATGAACTAGATTTTTTTTCTTTTTTTTTCTTTTTCAAAGCATTCTGTATTCCAATTGCTTACTCTTCCTTTTCTTTTTTTCATTTGAAATAGATGGGCAAAATTTCACACTGCAATGCTCAAGTTCTTGGCAATCTACAGAATTATTTAATTCTCAACTCCAAGTGGCTCTAGCCCTATGGATTGAATCCAAAAAACAAAAGAGCTCTATTTCCAGAAAGCCAAAGGCCAATACTTTAAGGTTGAATTGGCATGAGAGATACTGATAAATCACCCAAAATGGATTGGGGATTTCAGTTCTCACACCAGCAACTGCCCTGGGGCACCCATTTTTGGGGTCCCATCCTCACCATTGCTATCCAACCAGCACCTAACGCAACCTCAAGGAGTGAAGGCCTCAAAATGGAAACAAATTCCAAAGCTGGAAGCAAAAATTTGACACTTGGGGTCCTCATGGCCATCAATAGCATTGGTAACTGGCAGAAAAGAATTTCAGCAAGACAAAATGACTTGGGGGAGAAATTTTTGAGTTGGAAGTCAAAAAGGCATACATGAAGGTATTGCTGGTGCATTTGAAGTTATTCTGCAGGCTTGATCAAGCTCCACTGAAAATGAGAGCAAGGAAATGTTGAGGATTCTGAAAAAGAAAGTGAGAACCCAACTCAAAGAGGTTCAAATCTGAAAATATACAATTTTTTTTTTGGTTTTGATATTGCTTCAAAAAAATATTTTAGCTTGGAAAAAAAATTCTTTTTTTTTATTTTCTGAAATATTTTACGGTATATTGATTTCAAATTATAGATGGAAATAAGACAAACAAACTTCAAACAATTTTTTTCCCCACAAAATTAACAAATAAGAATTTTAAGTTGGATTTGAGAATGCTCTTTTCATCCAATTGTGAATTTTCAAATCACTCATAAGCTGAAGAGGGATTGTAGAATAATGAAGGTTATAAGATTTTTGACCAAGTCTTTGAAATGAATGAAATAACTGAGGATCATGAAATTTTGTGTGATAATGAAATTGGGATTATTATGGGATACATTAGAAATATTATTTATACAAGTATCACATGGTGATCTATCCTCTAAAATAATTTTATGGAGAATTATACAACATTTCATAACTTGGATGATGTTTTGAATAAACCATGATTTACTGGGTTGATTTAGAATAGAGAACCCACTCTGCAAAACTTCAAATGAATGTTCTATGTCTGTCCTTTCACTTTCTTGGAGGGTGTTGAAATGTTTAGTGGGATCATCTTGAGTTGATTTATGAATTAAGAAAAACTGGCCAACTGGGGTATATTCCATATGCTAAATAGTAACAATAGGAATATTGGTTGTTGTTCACCTCAAAATTTACCTGGAAGCTGAACATATAAATTGAAATAAGATATATTTAGTAAAAGAAATTCAGCAAATAACCCAAAAGTAAAAAATTCAGTAATTCCAAAAAATAGCAAACCATAAAGCTAAAACATACCATCCAGAAATTGATCAAAGATGTTGCTATTTTGAACTAAATTGATATCATTATGAGTTCCAGGTGAACCAAAAAAACAGTTCCATATTCTTTATTTGAGGGATGAAACTGCTTCTAAAAAAATTGTAGGAGCTCCTTCCTTTCATTGATACTTAACAGCCCATGCCTGGGGACAATTTTTCCAGCCCCAGTGCATTCCATAAATACTTCCACAACAGCCAGGATAGCCACAATCCTCAAATTCTTTCATAATCACTTTGAGTTCATCATCTGTTGGAGCACAGAGGTATTCTTTTTCATAGATCTCTACAACATCATTAACAAATATCTTCAGTTTTTCAAAAGCTTTACTCTCTCCAATTCACACATATTCATCCGCTGTATCAGCTGGGAGACCATATTCTAGTTGGAAAATGGTACTAGTGAGTTTTTGATGAGGGGAAAAGCCATATTTTCCACAGAAATCCTACATGAAAAAAAAATTCAAAAAGATAAAGACAAAAAGGATTTTATATCAGTATTTTTTTCAATTCAAAAGAAACTCAAAAAATAGATAACAATAAAAGAAACCCAAAATAAAGAGAAAAATCATACTATTCTTTGAATCCTGTAGTTTCTATGGGCTCCCAAGTCATTTATCAAGCACTCAAATAGTGATTTGCTCATCCTAAATCTCCGTTCAAACATGGATTTGATGTATCTTTCATTTTTTTCAAAACAATCTTTCATGAGGTTTAAATGGTCTTACAACCTTTTATGTTCAATCATAGCTTTTTGGTGCTTTCTTTTGGCTCCCAGGTTGGCTTTGTGGAGCTTGATCCCAACATCAAGCATCCTTTTTCAATGGAAAAAAGATGGTTGGATGTGGATGGGGAAGCACTTTTGGAGGCTTTGGATTATCATGGTGTTGGTCAGTTGGTTGAAAGCAGTTGGTGTATGTTGATCAATATTTAATGCTTTATATTGTTGGATGTTGGAGTTGGTGATGTGAAGGTTTGATGGTGCATGGCTGGAAAACCAAGCTCTTTAGAGAATCTCCAATTGTCTTGGTAAACCCTCTTTTTAGCTAATTTTACCAATTGATTTTCACAATTGTTCAAAAATAAGGGCTTTCTAGCAAGCAAGCCCCACAAATCTGGTCAAATTTCCATGAAGTTTTGGGGATTTTGGGACCTTACTGGCTCCATCCTTGAGTACCTCCCCTCTACCCTCTACCCCGTTGACCTGCCAGATCTCCTTTTAATGTCCTTTGATCCCACCTTCCAACACAATTGCAGCTCCCATATCCCCTCCCCTCCTCACCCCAGCCCCAGCTTTGTGTGGAAATTGAAAAAAAAAAAAACAGCCAAATGGTCCTAGCTAGCAACCTGCTACATGGCACACAATTGTGTGTTTTGAGTTGCTAGCTAGCTGCCGCAGCCTTATCAATTGCACAATGGCAAAATGTGTGAAATAAATTGCTTGCTAGCTATTTTTTAGCTAGCAAGTCACCACCTAACAAGTCAAGCTCTCCAAAAATTGGAGAGGCTCTTAGGTAGGTGGAAAGAAGCTTGGCAAAGTGCAATTGGAGGGTGTCACGCTTCGCACTTAAGGATTATTTTCTTCACCACTTTGACATGTCCTCTCCTCAGTACCATCTACCTCAGTCTAAAAGCGTGACACAAATAAAAGCACAACATCAATGGTGCAATCCGCTATTTCCTCTGGCTTGCACTGACCTTCCAATCTCGGCAACCAACTCAGTATATACTTGCAAACTTTGCGGTTAACTCCATACCGGTTGACCATCCATTATGAGATCCAATCTGCTCCCCTGGCCGATCAACAGCCTTGGACTTCCATCTTCGGTCATGCTGTGTTTGTTAGTTTGCATCTACGTCTAACCAAGCCATCACTACTGTATAGTTTGCAATTGGACTAGTCCCTACCCTGCATACACTATTACCTCTCATTTGCATTACCTTCAACGTCACTCGCTCTTATCCCCATTCGTCATGCAATTGTACGCTCAGATTCTATTGTCTTGCACTTACGCTAAGACCTTGGATCTATACCACTGCTGCATTTCCTATTCCGTTCCTTTCATTCATTGCCTCACCGCTTCACCTGTAGTTAGCTCATCACCAGGTTGTATCTAGTCACTTTGGATTACCTTATAAGGGCTATCCCCTTGCCTGATGATTGTCTCCTCAGTTAGTTAATTTCATACGTTCTTGCATTTTTCTGCAACCTAGTTATCACATCGGACTCAGGTTGAGTTTCCTTCTTCGGAACACATCCCATTCATCTCGCCGTTTGTTGAGTGGCATAACCAAGTTTGCACTTTGCAACTGGGTCTCACTATTTGCACTTGCCCTTGCACTTGGCATTCCTTTGCACTCACAATCATGTAAGAATTGCCCTATAGTACGTGGGGTGGTCATGTGACAGTAAATTAACTAACTCAACTCATCTATTGTAGCCTGCCAACCTATAGTAGACTTCTTCTTTTTCCGATGTCACGTACTCGCTCAACCAGGAACACTTGCCTTGCCCCTTACAATGATGAGATCCATTGGGTAGGGAGAACCAGTGCTCCTTGGGCCCAACAACCCTTAGATCCAGTTCCTCCTTCCAAATCGCCATCTGTGGAACCTCTCGATGATCCTTGGGCTCCTCCACAAGATGCTCCGACGGACCCTCTCGCGGAATTTTCAGACTCCAACCATTCTTCCAATGAAACCTCAACTCTTGGTAGACCAGGGGTTTGCACTACTGCTCTCAAGCCCAATGCTGCAACCCTCCTTTCAACATTGATCCAGGCCCTCACTCATGGTGCCCAGCGATCTAGTCCAAGAACTCCTAGTTTTCGCACTCCGGGCATGAAACAACCTGATCACTTTACAGGAGAACACCCTCATAAGCTTAGATCCTACCTACAGTCTTGTAAAATCATCTTTTCACACGACTCCAACAATTTCCCTTCCAATAGACATAAAGTTATGTATGCTTTGTCCTTCTTAGGAGGTAGAGCCTTGCAGTGGTTTGAAACATACCTCAAACTTTTGTCCAACAACAGTCCCACTTGTATTCTCAACAACTGGGACAAGTTTGAGCAACAATTGTTCACCCTGTTCAGCAATCCCAATGAAGTTTGAAACGCCAAATACAAACTTAATAGTTTAGTTATGAAGGAGAATAGTAGAGCTTCCGTTTATATTTCTCATTTTGAAACCTTGTAGTCTTGCATCCAGTGGAACAAGGCCGCTCTTCTATTCCATTTCCAAAAGGGTTTACTGGCACGCTTAATTGAACAGCTTGCAGTTGGGGGTCATAAGACAACCTTGCTTCAGCAGCTAATTGATTGAGTGATTGAGCTTGATAATGGCTATCATGACAAGAATCGCTCTTGGCAAAATGACCATGGACCATCCACCTTGGCTCCAAGGGTGGACAACTCCTCAAAGCAAAACACAAGGAACCCAAAACCATCCAAACCAACCCTGACTTCAAACTACAACTTGAAAGGGAAAGCCGTTGCCAAAACTCCAAAGTTCTTGGACAAGGAAACCGGGATGCTTCGAAGTGAGGAACGGCTGCAAAGGGAAAAGAACGGTCTGTGTATGTATTGTGGAGGTAAACATGATGTCAACAGCTGTGCGAAGCGGCTAAGCAGTCAAAAAATTAGCTTGTAGTTTTTCTGATACTCGCAAGGAAAACTACACATTATCTAAATCCCTGCGAGTAAATCTTTGCACTTGCAAGTCACTAGGTGCTCGGAGTTCAAGATTTATCCTATTTCATTCCAACAACACTCCTTATCAAGTATTACTTGATTCCGGAGCTAATGTTTCCTTCATCAGTTTGGCAGCTATGAGTATACCGTCATGCCTTTTGGCCTCTGCAACGCTCCTTCCACTTTTCAACATTTTGTCAACAACATTTTCTCCGATCTCGTAGGTAAATACCTCGTGGTATATCTTGATGATATACTAGTCTACTCGAGAAACCTCAAAGATCACATCGCACATGTGCGAGAGGTGCTACAGCAACTTTGCAAGAATGACCTGTTTGCAAAAGCCTCTAAGTGCAAGTTTCATTCCTCTTCTCTTCATTTTCTAGGTGTTGTAGTCTTGCAGCAAGGGCTATTGATGGACCCAGCCAAGAGAAAACGCATATTGGACTGGCCCCACCTTCTTTGGTTAAATCTCTTCAAGTTTTCCTTGGTTTCAGTAATTTCTATAGAAGGTTTATTGCGCATTACGCCAAAAAAACTGTGAATCTTACTAACCTTCTTCAAAAAGACACTCCTTTTATTTTTACCAAACAAGCTGCTTTGGAGTTCAAAGCTCTGAAGAAAGCATTCACCACTGCTCCAATACTCGCTCACTTCAACGAGCTAGCTCGCACTATTGTCGAGACAGACGCAAGCGACTATGCAATTGCAGGAGTCATCTTGCAGTTTTCTTCTTCCACTTCTCTCTTTCACCCCGTAGCTTTTGAGTCTTGCAAATTGCTTGCTGCAGAGCTTAACTATGAGATTCATGACAAGGAACTTCTTGCAATCATTTATTGCTTGAAGAAATGGCGTTCATACCTTTTGAGTCTTAGGGAATCCTTTGAGGTTTTAACTGATCATAATTCTTTGAAGTATTTCATGAGTTCAAAAGTCCTCACACGTAGACAGGAACGTTGGGCCAAATACCTCTCCGAGTTCCACTTTACAATCACGTACCGTACTGGGAAACAAGCGGCAGTTCCTGATGCTTTATCACGTTGGGACGACGTTTACCCAGGGGGGGGGAGCACCTTTGCCAAAAACAACCCTGAAAACGTTAGGACACTCTTCTCAACCCAATCCGCCCAACTCAGTTCAATCATTGCTTGCTTACAAGATTTTGCTTCCAAACTCTGACAAGCTCAACGCTGTTGATTTACTGCAAAAGGCTTTTAATATTTCAGAACTAAGAGGGCTGGAAGATAGACACAATCAGTTAAGAGGAAAGAAGAAAAGTATAAAAAGAAAGAAATAATAATGAAAGAGATTTGAAATGAAGAACAAACATTGAGCAATGAACAAAGGTTGATAGCTTGTCAAGATCTTCAGTATTTGGTTTTGAGTTTAGTTGTGATTTGAAGTTGAGCTAATGTGAGACTTGGATAGAGATTCAAATGAAGAATTAGACAGGCTTGATTAGAAAAGAGATACAACAACAAGCTTAAGTCTTACCAGTCAGATATTGACAAGATGAGTGAGAGTAAGTTCAGGTTGAGGAGCATCGAGTAATCAAGTAAAGATAAGAGTAAAAGATGAAAGGAAAGAAAGATAAAAGAAGAAGAAAAAGAGTCGAGTTTGAATTAAGGAAAGCATTGAGTCGAAGGCGTCAGAAGATTGAGTGCGGATCGAGTGGTGTGGTCCAAGTCTGCATCTTGCTCTTGGTTGGGTCACCGAGAGAGTTGAGATGACTTTGTGAGGAGACGTTGATGTGAAATGTAGAAGACTACTTGTGACAGAGAACAGAGAAGCGCAAGGAAGAGAGTGTAAGAGTGAATGTGACATATAGAAGAATAAAAGAAAGAAGAAAAGAAGAAAGAGAGAGAGTGATTTATTTGAAACCCCCTGTGACTTGTAAGACTGTAGTCGGAGTGGTAAAAGAAGGGTTAATCAATTGTAAGAGAGAAATAAGCGAGCAAAGAGGAAGAGAGTTAGTAAGCCCATCAGCTTTCATGTCCGTAGACGGAATCAATTCAATGGTAAGATTTCCGAGTTCAAGTTCCTCCCAATGAGCTTTAGTTTTAATGTCAATATGACTGGTTTTTGAATTGCAACCAAATTTCCTGAGTTTATTGTCAAGGCCTTTGTTATCTATAAAGTGTTGGCTTGGAGTGATTTTTGATTTCCAGAGTTTGGCTACAAGTCCTCTCATCCAGATTGCTTCCAAAAAGGAATCAACTAGAGGATTAAGTTCCGCTTCAGTAGTAGAATGGGTGACATTACGTTGTTGATAGCTACTCCAGGAGATAAGTGAATTGAAGAGAAGAGAAAGATGGCCAGATTGGGATTGCCTGGTGTCCAGATCGTTGCTCCAGGAAGCGTCGCTATGACATTGGATTTGAGTGTTTGTGTGATTGACTTGTAGGGTGAGTTTGACGTCTTTTGTAGCTTTTAAATATTTCCAGAATCTTTTAACTTCTCTCCAGTGGCAAATAACCGGCTTTTTGCAGAATCTAGCAAGACTTGAAACAGCGAAGCTGAGATCAGGTTGTGTTAAACATGCAATATAGTTTATGAGAAAAACCGCGGAGCAATAATTGACATTCAGAGCCTTAAATTCTTCATGTTCATCGTCACTTGCAGAAGTTAGATTGAGATTAGCGGTGAGAGGAATAGAGGCTGGCTTGCAGTCAATCATATTCAATTCTTCTAGTCCATGTTCAATATTTTTGGGTTGAGATAAGAGGATTTTATCTCCAGTTTGTTCATACTTCATTCCAAGAATCGTATTTGGTTTGTGATGACTAGAATTTCGAAATCTTTTAAGAAATTTATCTTTGAAGTTATCTCCCAAACCAACGAGGATAAGATTGTCTACATGAAAGAAAAGGACAGATTTTGATGAGGAATGAATGTACAGACAGGGATCAGAGATTGATTCATGAAATCCTTGTTCTCAAATCCATGATGTGAGAGTGTTGAACCAATTCGCAGGAGCTTTTTTCAAACCGTAGAGCGATTTTTGAAGTATAAGATATTTTGATTTTCTGTCTGATCCTTTGGGTCTTTTAATAATAACTTTGTTGGATAGGGGAGCGTGAAGAAAGGCGCTCTTCACATCAAATTGAGAGATAGAAAGAGAATGAAACAAACCAAAGAGAAGCGCAATACGAAGAGAGGCGGCCTTTCCAGTCGGTGAAAATGTGTCTTGAAAGTCTAAGCCGTATATTTGATCAAAACCTTGAACACATAGTCTACTTTTGTAGACTAATGGATTGCCGTGGCAATTGTCTTTCAGACGATAAACCCACATTGTATTGAGAGGATTTATGGGTTCCGGACCCTCAAAATCTTCCCAAACGTCAAGAGATTCTATGCCATTAAGTTCGACGTCCATGGAGTTTTCCCATTTTGAACTATCATAACATCTTTTTGCTTGTTCATAGGTTCTGGGAACAAAGTAATGGTGATAACCGTATCGCTGGGGGGGATTCAGAGTAGATTGATTGCGAAGAGAGTAATTAGGCACAAGTAGTTCCGCCAGGTCTTCAGAAGGATTAGATTTGGTTTCGGAAAGAGTGTTATTGAGAGGGTTTGCAGTGATGACAGGTGAAGAAAGGAAATCATTGGCAGAGGATTCAGATTGAGTAGTGTCAGAAGGAAGAGTAGGAGAAGAAAGGTTTGGAGAAGCATAATCAAGATTGTCGTCCAATTTGATTTGCAGATGATCATTGGTGTCATCTGAGTTGGCAGAAATCTGAGAAGAATTGTTGATTTTCAGAAATTGGACATGTTTGGATGAAATGATGGAGTTGTCAGGTTTTAAAATTCAATAGGATAAGAAGTTAGGATTGTAACCCACAAGGGTACCAGGAAGTCCACAATCATTAAATTTTTCTCCACAAATGATTTTATTGTTGAGATAGACCACCTTGGATCCGATAGGGTGAAAATATTTGGTAGGTAGAGATTTTTCAGTAAACAGTTGATAAGGAGAAGGAGCATTGGAAGTCTTGGGAATTTGATTTAAAGAGAGAGTGGCTACTTTGGCAATTTCAGCCCAAAGATTGAGAGGAAGCTTGGAGCTTTGGAGAATAGCTCTCATTGATTCAATCAGAGTTTGATTAGCTCTTTCAACCTTGCCGTTGTGTTTGTGATGATACGGTTTGGATATCAAGTGCTGAATTGAGTTAATGTTGAGGAAGTCTTTGAGTTTGGAAGATGTGAATTCGCCACCACCATCTGTACAAATAGTAGCAGGAAATCAATCTTGTTTTTGTTCTTCATGAATTAAAATGAGCTTTAATTGAAGGCAAGCGTCGGACTTGTATTCAAGAGGAATTGCAGCAATATAACCGGAAAAAATTATCAATGAAAGTCATGATGTAATTCATGTTATTTTGAGAGGCGGGAGTAATAGGACCAATTAGATCTACATGAAGCTGTTCAAAATGTTTTGAAGCTAACATTGCTGTATTTTTGAACGGTGTTTTGGAGATCTTCGAAAAGATGCAATCTTTGCATTGAAATTCAGAAAGAGTCTTCGAGGATAATGAGGGAAAGAGATTCTTGAGGCGGTGAGGATTAGAATGACCAAAAGATTGGTGCAGAGATTTTATATGATCTTGATCCAAATCCTTAAGTCCGAGGTGGCAAAACTTAGAGTTATTGCCTATTTGAGAAGGAGTATTGAGAACAAACAAATTTTCTTGAATGAATCCAGAAAAGACTAGTTCAGATTTGGCAAAGATGTGAAATTGATTTTTAGATGAAGAGAGAGTGCAGTTTTTGGAAGAGATAAGTTCACCCGGACTGATTAGGCTCACCACAAGATCAGGGACATAAAGAACATTGCTTAGAGTAACAGAAGATCCTTTCCACAACAGTTTAACAGTGCCTTTGCCCATGATAGGTAGTCTAGCACCTTCCTTTCCGGTGTTGATAAAATTGTCAGAGGATTGGTCGTCGAGATGAATGAAGAAAAGTCAAGAATTGAACATATGGCATGATGCTCCAGAGTCAATGATAATTTGATTGATTGGATTGATTTCTTCTATCCATTTGGAGAGAAGAGCCACATAATGCGCAACTTCTTTTGATTTTGATTGAGAGTTCAGTTGAGCTCTCCAACAAACTTGAGATTCTTTCCACCAATCGGGAGCAAGATGTTTGTGGAGATGCCAGCATTTATTTTCAGGATGATCAGGAGATTGGGGATTATGATAACCCCTTCTACATCTGAGCTCAACAGGAACGGGTTTCTTGCTTGGCCGAGAAGCAATAAGAGCAGTGTCTCCCAACTTGGCTTCCTTGGTTTTGTTGTCCAGCTGAGTGAGATGATTAAGAACTAAATCCATGGTAACAATTTTATCTGAATGCATTATTTGCTGGCGTAGAGAGTGGAGAGATGGGGGAAACTTGAAGAGAATGAGATAGGATAGGATATTGTCAGGCAAGTCAATTCCTACATCAATCATCTTTTTGAGCAAAATCTTGGTCTTGGTTATAAAAAGGTTAATGGAATCGGGTTTGAATTGTTGGTAAAGGAACTCATTGAAAACTCTGGCTCGATTGGCGGTTTGCAAGGATGCAAATTGTTCTTTGATTGTTTTCCAGAGCAGTCAAGCCAAAGATATATTTGCCGGATTCACTACATTGTTATGGGTTATAGAATCAATTTGAGAGAGAAGAATAACTCGAGTTTCCATATCGTCAGTTGGGCTAAGAGTTTTTGAGTCATCTTCCAGGGCTTCCTTGATTCCTTTGAGATCGAGAATCATGGACATTTTGTCCTTCCAGATCAAGTAGTTTTCCTCAGAGATTATTGGAACAGCTTCCAGTGCAGCCTTTAGGATGATTTGTTGAAAGCCGTCATTGCTGGATCCCTCCATTGCTTCGGTTAGGTTTGTTGGACGGATGTTCGGCTTTTAACCGTGTTGATTTACTGTAAAAGGCTTTTAATATTTCAGAACTAAGAGGGCTGGAAGATAGACACAATCAGTTAAGAGGAAAGAAGACAAGTATAAAAAGAAAGAAATAATAATGAAAGAGATTTGAAATGAAGAAAAAACATCAAGCAATGAACAAAGGTTGATAGCTTGTCAAGATCTTCAGTATTTGGTTTTGAGTTTAGTTGTGATTTGAAGTTGAGCTAATGTGAGACTTGGATAGAGATTCGAATGAAGAATTGGACAGGCTTGATTAGAAAAGAGATTTGACAACAAGCTTAAGTCTTACCAGTCAGATATTGACAAGATGAGTGAGAGTCCCAAGTGCATCAAACTTTGAAAAAGTGCGAACTTATTAGATAGTAGTTACAGTATAGATGATAATGACTTTTTAGTTTATGATAATTGTATAGTAGTACCAGATAATTCTTGCATTAAGTTAGATATCTTCAAGTCACAGCATGATTCTCCGCTTGCTGGTCATTATGGGCAGGATAAAACCTACCAATTGATCGCACGAGACTTCTACTGGCCTGGTATGACCAAAGAAGTAAAAGACTATGTTAGCGTGTGCTATGATTGCAATTGTAACAAGTCCTCAAAACACCAGAAGTATAGGCTGCTCCAGCCACTTCCAATTCCGCCTCGTCCTTGGCACTTGCTGTCTATGGATTTCATCTCTCAATTACCTTCTTCTAGTGGATATGATGCTATTCTAGTAATAGTAGATCGCTTCTCAAAGATGGCTTTATTTTTACGCAGTAATGTGACGGCCTCTTCAGAAGACTTGGCTAACTTGTTCATAGAATATGTATTTTTGAAGCATGGCCTCCCTGATAATATAGTTAGTGATCGTGGATCTCTGTTTGTCTCAAGCTTCTGGACCTTGCTATGCCAACATTTGAAGATCACTCGCAATTTATCAACGGCTTACCACCCGGAAACGGATGGGCAACCCAAGCAAGTTAATCAGATCCTCAAACAATACCTTTGAATGTATGTCGCCTATCAACAAGACGACTGGTCGCAATGGCTCCCACTAGCCAAATTTGCCTACAAAAACTCCACTCATTCCTCCACCAAACAGTTGCCCTTCCAAACTCTTTATGGTAGAAACCCGACTTTCTCTTCCCTTCACGTAGCACCTTCTTAACCTGCTACCGATTACCTTGAACAAATTCAATCCCTTCAATTGCAACTTTGAACCAACCTTGAAGAAGCAAATCAGCGCTATAAGGAGCAAGCAGACTGATCTCGCACTTTGGCTCCAACCTTTGCAGTAGGAGATCAAGTATGGCTTGATGCTTGCAACATTTGCAGCACTCACCCAACTTGCAAACTCTCCAAAAGAAAGCTTGGCCCCTTTAAAGTAGAATCAGTCATCTCCCCTAACGCCTTTAAACTTACTTTACCTGCAAAATGGCAAGGTATTCACCCGGTCTTTCACGTGTCTCTCCTAGAGCCAGCTTGAGTCCTATACCCGGGCAAGACTCATTCCCCTCCTGAACCGTTCACTGTCCTCAATCATCAAGAGTGGTAAGTAAGCCGTATTCTGGATTCCAGGTTACGCAAAGGAAAACTTCAATACCTCGTTGAATGGTCTGGCTTCCAGTCCAACAAAGATCGCACCTCGTGGGAACCAGCCCATCACCTTTGCAATTCACCCAATCTGATTTGAGAATTCCATGCAAGCTACCCTTGCAAACCTTGGCAATCATGATTCTTTCCCATCCAATCCCATCCAATTCCATTCCATTCCACTCCACATTTCATCCCATCCAATCCCATTTCATTCCATTTCACATTTATCTTATTCAATCACATTCCATTCCATCCCATTAAAACCCATCTTATCTCACCATCATTTCATCAGTTAATTCCTCCATCTCACTGTGTTATTCTTTTCTCATTTTCCTTTCATTCCCACTTATTATTATTAAAAAAAAAACAATAATAATAATGATATTCCTATTTTTAATAATAATAAAATATATATATATATATATATATATATATATATATTAAATTACAAAGTTTCTTTTATTTCTTTTTCCGCATCTTCCCAATTTGCCGTCAATTCTGCAACCATGGACCAAAAGGTATCAAGGTCTTCATTGTTGATCAAGGTGGACATTCTTCAAAGTACCAGCACTTCCGTCACAATGTGCCTCTTGAAAATCTCCTTGCATCTCGCAACCCAAGCTCGCTTTGGCCGAGCATTCCATCCACCTTCCTCCAAGAGCTCTTCATAAGCTCTCTTCCTTTGGCCACCCAACATGCCTTCTCCGATATTGTCCGTCAGGCGCCTCGCATCTGTTTTGACCGGCAATACAATTTGCACCGGATCCGCTTCGCCTTGGCCCTCCATCCCTTCCGTCCCAGCCACTTCATCCCTTCCATCTTGTTCATTCCCTTCTTCTATTTCACCTGCTTCCTCTTTGTTCCCTCCACTTCCGTTTTCCTCCATTTTCCGCTTCCCTTTCCACTGTGTTTTCTTCTCCCTCCCTTGCTTCCTTGGTTATAACTCCTACCGGTTCCGCACCGGACACCTTGCCTTGCACCTTGGCATTCATCTGGGGCCCCGGGATTTCAGTTGGCGGTCCCCAGTAAGGTGGTGGTGGTGGTGGTGTGTTGGTAGTATATCTTTGAAAACGGGGAAACACTAGCAAACAAGCAAACAATTAGTTACTATTTCAAGTTCATTAGTTAGTCCTGATTAGTACTCACCAGGCACTCAAGTCCCCAAGTATTTGATCTCCGGCAATGGTGGTATCTTGTAATTAACCCTTGGCGCGGATCTACGACTTTGAATCTCCCTTGATGATTCCAAAGGACCCTCAACAGTCAACTTGACATTTATAGGAAAGTTGCATGCCACCTTGCAAAGGCAACATTGCTTGCATTTACCTCGGAGACCTCAGACGGCAGTACTGGGAATACATCGCTTGTTGCGGCAAATACAGTTTTTGCAACGGCGGGATGACAATGACAACATTCTTATAAAATTTATAAAATCTATTGGGTAATGAATTAAGTAACGTATAAGGGTATACAGTAATAATTAAACAACTCAAAATTGATTGGAAAATTTACCTGAACGCTTGCAGGAGCTCGCGTCTTTATACCCGGGCAACTGTCACGCTTGGCACTTAAGGATTATTGTCTTCACCACTTCAACATGTCCTCTCCTCAGTACCATCTACCTCAGTCTAAAAACGTGACACAAATAAAAGCACAACATCAATGGTGTGATCCACTATTTCCTCTGGCTTGCGCTGACCTTCCAATCTTGGCAACCAAATCAGTATATACTTGCAAACTTCGCGGTTAACTCCATATGGGTCAACCATCCATTATGAGATCCAATCTCCTCCCCTGGCAAATCAACAGCCTCGGACTTCCATCTTTGGTCATGCATTGTTCGTTAGTTTGCATCTACGTCTAACCAAGCCATCACTACTGTATAGTTTGCAATTGGACTAGTCCCTACCCTGCATACACTATTACCTCTCATTTGCATTACCTTCAACGTCACTTGCTCTTATCCCAATTCGTCATGCAATTTTACGCTCAGATTCTATTGTCTTGCACTTACGCTAAGACCTCGGATCTATACCACTGCTGCATTTCCTATTCCGTTCCTGTCATTTATTGCCTCACCGCTTCACCTCTAGTTAGCTCATCACCAGGTTGTATCTAGTCACTTTGGATTACCTTATAAGGGCTATCCCCTTGCCTGATGATTGTCTCCTCAGTTAGTTAATTTCATACATTCTTGCATTTTGCTGCAACCTAGTTATCACATCGGACTCAGGTTGAGTTTCCTTCTTCGGAACACATCCCATTCATCTTGCCGTTTGTTGAGTGGCATAACCAAGTTTGCACTTTGCAACTGGGTCTTGCTATTTGCACTTGCCCTTGCACTTGGCATTCCTTTGCGCTCATGATCATCTAAGAATTGCCCTATAGTATGTGGGGTGGTCGTGTGACAGAGGGTGTGCTATGTATAGGGCCTTGCTTGGTATTTTTTTTTGCTAACAAGGGCTTAGCTACTGAAAATTTATCAACAATTATTGCAGATGCTCTCTAATCTGCTTATCAGGCCAACTTAGAGAATCTACCCTTTTCTCAATAAAGTGCTTTACAACTTTGACAAGTTTTCAATGAATGCGTGGGTGGATAACTGTTGAAGCCCAACTTTGCACCCTTGTTGCAATAAATTCGGCGCACACAACAGCTGTAGAGGAGTTAGGGAGCGGGTCCCACCATTGTTTCTTCTGCAAATCCTGACTCAATAAGGGTTGGGACTTCCCCCAAACATGGCAAAAACAACATTCATTGGATCATTTTGAGGTTTTTTTTTTTTTTAAAAAAAAGGAGTAATCAATTGAGGAGAATGTAAAACGGGTGGGGGGTTGTTGATGGAACTGATGAATTTCAAAGGGAGGGGGGGTATGGTAGGGTGAAGTTATGGAGGGGGAGGGCAGGGGGGCAGAAAGATTAGAGTGGGGCTCAACAAAATTTTGCTTGTTGAGCCTCAACAAGGATTTTTTTGAATTGACAGCTATTGAGCCCTATCAAGCACACAATGGTGGCTCAGTTGGAGAAATCCTCAATATGTCTGCTTATCAAGATGGTGGTAGATTCTCTTATCAAGATGGTGTTAGATGCTTCAAGAGCATGCACAATTTTTTGTTGATAAACTGTTGTTAGCTAAGCACTTTCTAGGGATAAAAAATAGCAAGCAAGGGCTTCAGCAAGTGTGAGACACAATTGTGGTTGCTAAGCCCACTTCCCAGGTAGCTAACAACAGCCAACCCACAATTTTCCACCCCTTGACAACCACTTTCCACCACAAGCCAACTGGAATATTTGAGGGGGAGGGGCAAGAGGTAGGGGAAGGCAATATGGGACAATTGTGGGGTGGATACTTTGATGGTTGATGATGGACAATGGTGTACTAGATGATGATGGATGATGTGAATGTGGTGGAGTTATGGAGGGTTTTGTAAATCCTGGCAAGGGTTGTGGTTAGCAAGCTCCATAAGTTTTTGTAACTTTGTCAACTTTTGACCAAACTTATGGAGCTTGCTACATAGCAAGGTCCTATTTAGGACACAATTGCAGCTTGTGCTTGGTAAATTTAGCTAGCAAGCGGGTTTACCAAGACAATTGTGGATGCTCTAAGAGCATCTACCCTTGTTTGGATAAAATCCTCAACAACTTTGACAAGTTGTTGAGGCGCGCAAGGGTGGATAACTGTTAAAACCCAATTTTGCACCCTTGTTGCAATAAAACGGGCCTGCGCGACAGTTGTCCAGCAGTTTGGGAGCGAGTTCCACCATTGTCCCTACGGCGGATCCCCGCTCAATAAGGGTTGGGACTGTCCCCAAACAGGGAAAAAAGGATTGTTTTGGTGTCATTTTGATTTCAAAAAAAAAAAAAGAGAGAGAGAGAGAGAACAATTGTGAACAATATCAAATGGGTGGGGGTTGTCGATGGAAGTCATGAAGTCCAAAGGTAGGGTGGCATTATGGAGGGGGAGGGCCGGGGGGAGAAAATTTTGAGTGGGGCTCGACAGGATTTTCCTTGTCGAGGTTCGACAGGGATCCACAAATTTATGGATCCTTGTCGAGGATTTTGTCCAGTGGACAACTATCGAGGCTAGCCCTATCGAGCCCACGATGGTGGCCCGATTGGGTAAATCCTCGATAAGTCTCGAGCGGACTTATCGAGACGGTGGTAGATGCTCTAACCTAACAGTATTCAAGGCGAGTATGGGTGTATGCAATTTAGCCCAGGTATGCAACCCTGCTGCATTCAAAATGCACTCGAACAAAAAAAACATGGTGTGGATGCTACGCCCGGCAACCACGGGGCGAGCATTCCGAAATATCTGACATTCCCCACGAAGAGCTGACGCCCACCCCACCCAGTTACCAATCAAGTTCTCAGTCCATGGTCCATTATTCTTCATAATCCATAGGTTCCTTCACTAGATCGCAATTTGCTTTCGAATTTTCAACCCGCGTTGTGATTCAGCATACAAGCCGTCTAATCATTTCAATTCACACGGTTGTCTATGATGATTAGAACGTCCTTGCCATTGAAAAGATTTCAGTCCACTTTGAAGTCATCCAGTTCTCAATTTCGATCAGTGTCTCCTCATGTCTCACTCCCAATCTTTGCCGGAGCTCGCAACAGGGTTCTATCAATAGCAGCGACCCGCTTTCAAGATGCCCAAGTTCCTCAACCAACCCTCAGCACACCCAGCGAGATAGCCAAGAAAATCAGTACTAGAGTCCTGCCAAAGCTCGTCAAACCGGACGTAAGGAAGGTTCTCGTTGTTGGGAGTGGAGGCTTAAGTATCGGCCAAGCTGGCGAATTTGATTATTCAGGTCAATTTTACGGTTACCAGCCCACCGGGCACTCATCCGTCTTTACGCAACGCATTGAGTTAATCCCAAGGTTTTACAATTCCCATTCTTTTTTCAGGCTCTCAAGCAATCAAAGCATTGCGAGAATCCAACGTTGAAACAATTTTGATCAATCCGAACATTGCCACCATTCAAACATCTCACCATCTAGCTTCAGAAGTTTATTTTTTACCGGTCACAGCTGATTACGTCGCTTGGGTCCTTGAAAAGTGAGCGCAAGTTTCATTTCTACGAAGACCATCATAGGCTCCTAAATTCTACCTTTCCAAATCAACCTGTAGAGAGCGACCAGATGGAATTTTGTTAACCTTTGGTGGGCAGAGCGCCTTGAATGTTGGGATTCAACTAGATAGAATGGGTATATTGGAGCGATTGGGAGTCCAAGTCTTAGGCACCCGTAAGTATTTTTATTTTAGTAATATACAAAATTTTATCATTTCACTGATTGCCACCATCGTTGCTCTGATTATACCAGCTATCCAGACATTAGTTGTTAGTGAGGATCGAGACTTGTTTGTCAAGGCCCTGAATGGTTCGTTTAGATCCTCGATCGATGATTGGAATATCTGGACGCTTCACCGAGATCCCTACTTCGAAGCTTGACAACCATCTGACCTTGACATCTTCGGCCCTCACAGAAATCGATATCCCCGCCGCGCATTCAACTGCCGTTTCCACCGTCTCAGACGCTTTGAACGCTGCCAAAGAGATAGGATACCCTGTTATCTTGCGATCCGCATTTTCCCTAGGAGGACTCGGGTCAGGTTTTGCCCAGAACGAGGAGGAATTGCGCGATCTGAGCGCAAAGAGCTTATCACTAAGTCCCCAAGTCTTGATTGAAAAAAGTCTCAAGGGTTGGAAAGAAGTAGAGTACGAAGTTGTTAGGGATGCAGCGGATAGTGCGTATGCTTCCCTACTCCGAACGAACCATGGTTTCTAATTCAGGACTACTTTCATCTGGCAGACGTCATCATTTGCTGCAACATGGAAAACTTTGATCCCTTGGGTACTCATACTGGTGATTCCATTGTGGTTGCCCCATCACAAACTCTGTCGGATGATGATTATCACATGCTTCGGTCGGCTGCTATTAAAATTGTTCGGCATGTCGGCGTGGTTGGTGAGTGTAATGTGCAGTATGCTCTGAACCCCCATAAAAGAGAGTACATGGTCATCGAGATGAATGCCCGTCTTTCACGATCAAGGTCGGCCTGTGTTTTCTTTATATTGATGATTACTCCACCAGGAACCAGGCAACATTGTAAAAAAAATAAAAACTGAATGGCTATGTCTTATCTAGTGCGCTTGCCTCAAAAGCTACCGGGTACCCATTAGCTTATACCGCAGCCAAGATTGCGCTTGGGCACACGCTTCCCGAACTACCCAACGCCGTGACGAAGACTACGACCGCTTGCTTTGAGCCCTCTCTGGATTACGTAGTGACGAAAATACCGAAATGGGACTTGAAAAAGTTTCAATACGTCAATCGCCAAGTCGGATCTGCCATGAAGTCGGTCGGTGAGGTGATGGCGATTGGACGAACATTCGAAGAAAGCATTCAAAAAGCCATCAGACAAATTGACCCAAACTATCACGGTTTTGAAGCATATATTAAACCTGAAGATCTAGACCATGCTCTTTCCGTCCCCACAGACACTCGGTTATTTGCTGTGGCTTATGCGATGTTGGTCGAGAACTATTCAGTTTCCAAAATCTACGAGCTTACCAAGATCACCAAATGGTTTCTGTACAAGTTAGACAACATCGTTCAATGCCACAGGAAGCTAAAGAGTCTCGGCTCGCTTGAATCATTGGATGAAGATATCTTGCGCTCGGCGAAGAAGCTGGGATTTTCAGATCGCCAGATCGCCAATCTTGTTTCCAGCTCGGAAGATCAAGTGCGGAAAAAACGTCAAGCTCTGGGTATAAAGCCCTTCGTGAAGCGTATAGACACCTTGGCAGCTGAATATCCGGCCCACACAAACTATCTGTACACTACGTATCATGCTACCGAGCATGATTTGGAATTTGACGAACGCGGCACTATGGTTCTTGGTAGCGGAGTTTACCGTATCGGAAGCTCTGTGGAATTTGATTGGTGTGCAGTGACATGTGTGCGTAAGGTGCGCGAAATGGGAAAACGGACCGTGATGATTAACTACAATCCCGAGACTGTTTCCACCGATTTTGACGAGGCTGATAGACTTTACTTCGAAGAACTTGGCTTTGAGCGTGTGATGGACATATATGAACTGGAATCGGCTCAAGGAGTCATTGTGAGCGTCGGTGGTCAGCTACCTCAGAATATTGCTCTCAGACTCAAGCAGAATGGTGTGAATGTATTAGGCACATACCCTGAGATGATTGACAATGCGGAAGATCGACACAAATTTTCTGCTACACTCGACGCTGTGGGAGTTGATCAGCCCGAGTGGGTTGAAGTCACCAGTCTTGACTCCGCCATCAAGTTTGCAGATGATGTTGGGTATCCCGTCTTAATCCGACCTTCATACGTTCTATCAGGCGCCGCCATGAATGTCGTGTGGGATAGATCTACTTTGGAGCATTCATTGACAGCCGCTGCCGAGATATCTTCAGAGCATCCTGTCGTAGTGACCAAGTTCATTGACGGCGCGCAGGAAATCGACGTTGATGCAGTCGCTCACAATGGTGAATTGATTGTACATGCCGTCTCTGAACATGTCGAAAATGCTGGCGTTCACTCAGGAGATGCTACACTCGTGTTACCTCCATTCACCCTTTCGGACAACGAAATGGCGCGACTGAAGGAAATTGCTCGGAAAGTTGCGAAAGCCCTCAAAATATCCGGACCATTTAATATGCAAATAATCAAGCAAGATTCCGGCGAGGTTGACGGCGAGAGTCGATTGAAAGTAATCGAGTGCAACTTGCGGGCTTCAAGATCTTTCCCATTCGTGAGCAAAGTGCTAGGAGCTAACTTCATCGATATTGCAACCACCGCCATATTGGGAGAAAATGTGCCTAAGCCCATGGACTTGATGGCCGAGAAACGTGATTATTTTGCCATCAAGGTTCCTCAATTCTCCTGGACCCGTTTAGCTGGTGCAGACCCATTCCTGGGCGTGGAAATGGCTTCAACTGGAGAGGTCGCGTCATTTGGCCGGGATGTACATGAAGCGTACTGGGCATCACTTCTGTCTACCAATGGATTCAAGCTACCCAAGCCAAACTGTGGAGTCTTGATCGGAGGAGATACATCAAAACCGGAACTTAGGTACTGCGCCGAAATGCTATCGAAACTTGGCTTCAAACTTTATTGTTCATCACCCGACGTTGAAAACTTTTTCCAGACACTCATGTCTGATGATCCAATCGGAACATCGATCATCCCTGTCAAGCGTATTGAATTCCCTAAGCGCGACAAAAGAAAGCTGAGGGAAGTATTTGAAGAATACGAAATCCAATGTGTCATCAATCTCGCCAAACAAAGGGGACGCGACGTTTTGGATGAAGATTATGTCGCTCGCCGAAATTCGGTCGACTTCGGTTGGTGACGTCTTTCCTTTGAGCCCATCCCCTCTCTAACTGGGCATGTAGCTTATGTCTTTTTTTCGCTTTGCTCAGGGCTTCCACTGATCAATAATGATAAATGTGCTCGCCTTTTCGTCGAAGCCCTCGCCAAGAAAATACCCAAAGGCGGTCTCAAACCCTACGCCGAAGGAAACGTTCCCTCTGAAGTTCGCAGTGTAAGCTTGCTAAACCATTCTAAATCACGTCTTTTCTTTCGATCTCTCATCACTAAGAACTCTAACGATATCGCACTTCCTGTTTTCTAAATTGAAATAATAAAGTGGAGCGAGTTTGTTGGACTCTCAAAGGACAACAGACCCGTTTGAGAAGCAGGAAAAGTGAAACCCGGCGCTTTCACTTAATTCAGATCTCTTCAGCTCACTATCAGCCATTTGTCCTCCGTCATCCGAAATTCGTCGACACCAAAACGCAAAAGAAGTTCCCGTCGTTCCGCTCGAAGGTTTTAATTTTTATCATGGAAATCAGTCTCTTGTTTTCCCTTCTACTTGGATATGACATTTCAACTTCGAATTTCTTCGCAATTGCTTAAACTCTGTACTTTCTTGGCGACATCATCATGAACCAAAGGCTTCCTCAAAAATCCGTTCCGTTTGGTATTTCGCTCACTAAACTTGAAATCTACTCCCTTTCTTTTCTTTGCGCTGCACTTCTGTAGGCTTCTTGTTTTCGCTAGCAGTGGGTATACTCGTACATCTTTTTTAGGCCCTGTTTGAAAAAAAGGCCAACTACTACGATAATGTCCCTCAAACTATGGTGCTATTGTCGACAGTTTTATTTTCTTCTCGTTGGATGCCACTATGGTTAAAGATACAAGTAATCCCCCACTTCAAACGATGCGTATCCACATCGATTGCCTTAATCCCGGGACCAATTTGGATTTTCTTTGCTTGAATAATCAACATGGAGAGCATAGACCTCAACAGTTAAATTGTTGCTGGCAAATGTGTTCCTGGGGCTCACATGGTAACTTGATACCAAGAACCTGCAACATAGGGATGCATATCTGTCTTTGGATGCCATTGGATCAGAATCTGAGACAGCCGCCTAATGTGGGCAGGGACAGCAATCCATCTGAATGTTTTACCGAGGAGGGGGGGTCAATCTCCATCCTCAGCTTCAACCTATTTGTTGAACATTTTGGGCTTGGGTTATTTGGTAGGAATGTGTTGTGTGAGTATAAAGTTCCCCCAAGGGACTAGCATTACTGGTTGCAAGGTTAACTATATATATGTTTTGTAAATACATATTTTGGTGATGAGGACATATAAACCCATATTTTTGTGTGCATAATCAAATAATTGGAAAATGTACATATTTGAATAGATTGGAGATGATGTGCTTCTAAGACCATATTTAATATTCTCTACATTTGCCCCCTCAACAACCTTGAAAAGTAAAGAAGAAGAAAGAATGACAAACAGAAACAACAGTGTGGTGCACAATAACCCAATGTTCCAGAGTGGCTTGCAGGCTCAGAGGGGGAGTACCTTCAGTAGTAGCAGCAATGGGATTTGAGGGTGGAGAAGGGGTAGTTGGGGTTGGGGCTTGGACAGGTTCTGGGACAGGAGCAGGAGGGGGTATGGAAGGAGGAGCTGGAGTGGGGCCGGGTTTGGGGTCAGAAGGGGGCCAGAGGGCCCCCAGAGTGGAAACTTTATGAAGCAAAAACCACCCAAACCACACTTATCTTTGGCCCAGGTGGCTGTTTTTTTCAAGTCCTTGCAACAGGGCAGGGGAAACATTTAATCTTTGCCTGATACTTCTGGTGAATTCTCCTCCCAGTGTTCTGGGAAAGGGGTGCAAAATTTGGGTTGGATGTCTTTGTTGTCTGGGACCACAAAGTAATACATCAGGTTACAGTGTGACCTTTTGCAGCATCCCTGGCTGGAGGAGAATAGAAAGGACAAGGAGGAGGCCACAGATGGTTAGTAGATGGACCCACAAATGTGCCACAGCAATGTGCCTTGCTCTAAGGTTTTCATGTGGGACAGCCTGCAGACCAGAAGGAGCAATTAGTGTGGCCAAAATTTTGCAGGTAAGGGAAGACATGGTGTATGAATAGTGGGGAAGGGTTATAATGAGTAGTGGTGTTGGGACTGCATTTTTAGTGGTAGGAGGTTTGGGAAAATCCTGGAGAGAGAATCAAAATTTTGGGGAGATGTGGTTGGCTTTTATAGAAACAACCCAGAAAGAAGAAAACAGCCAGAAACAATGGATGAATAGAACTTTGGTTAACAATAAACAAACATTTCAATGGCAGAAGGAAAAGCACACTGCACAGGTTTCCAAATGTGGAAAGCTGATAGGTTGGAAAAAAAAGGACAACATGGACTACCAAAAACAGAGGATGGGGGTTGGGAAAGGCACTAGGCATGATTAACCCAAATGCAGACAAAAATATGGCAGATATGATGAGGATGGGTGAGTAAGCAATAAGTTACAGACTTGATCAAACAGGAAATTTCTGGCACAGCAGGAAGGATGAAGTCAAGGTGCAAAAGCAATGGTGTGCGGTTATAGGGGGTTGTGTGAGAGGTTTCCATGCAATAATTTTCAAGGTTCCAGAGATGGAAGTCAGATAGGGGGTCTACCTTGTTGTAGGAAAGTAGTAAAAAAGGAAGCTGGAGTTTCAGGGGAAGGTGGTAAATGATTCCAGGGAATAAAAGATGATTGGACAACTATTTGACAGTAGATTAGAGGTGGGTATTTCAGGACTGGGACACTGCTGCTGTATTTACTATAAAAGGTGGGTGTAAAAAATAATTTTAGGGGAATTTAATGTTCAAAAATCAAAGAGAGGTATGCTACAAAAATGCAAGACTTTCTTTGATTATACTACTTATTTTGGAGTTTACCAATTGCCTCATAAAACCATAATTTACTTTTCCTACCAAAAAAAGGCTTTAGCAGCTGTTCTGGAGGAAAGGCTGCAGAAGGGTTTTCCCAAAAATTGAGAGCAGACCATCTTTTATTCCTTGAAATGTTTTCTGCACCACAGTGGGCAGAAGAGAATTCCATGAACTTGAAAATAGTGATGTGATATTGGTGCAAAATAAGGACATGCAAAGCAGATTACTAGTTTCAAATAAAATATAAGCCATGGATATTCAAAAGAAGAGCAATGGATATTGAAAAGCAGAGCTATAAATATAGAAAAAAGAACTGCGGAATACAGACTGGACACACAATTAGACAATTAAATTAGGAAAAAAAGAAAAATTATGGGGTATGGTACAGATCATTGATTGGAAAGGTGTTTGTTGGTTTGGCGGATCAGGTTAAATTCAAGGAAGCTGGCATGAAGAAGATCAAAAGGTACTGAACAAGGAGGCATATCAAGATGGATTGGTTAGTACACTTTTGGAGATCACAAGCAATTGCATGGATAGTACAGTGGCTTGCCAAAAGTCATGGGGATGTTTAGAAAATCAGCTAAACCCAGGTACTTCAAAGAATATAGATGAAGACCAGAGTACATTTTTTCTAGTTATGACCATCACATCTTCTGTTCCCCACTCCATTTTACAAATTTCAACATTGCCACCATCTTGGGTTTTTGATACCAATGTCTGAATACTTGATTGATTAAAAAAGAAAACATCATAAGTATTTCTCTTAAATCTCATTCTTCATATTTGATTCTGATTCATGGGTTCTATTTTTTTATATTATTATTTGGTAAATTGGTTTTTTCAGAAGATCAAGATGGTCAAACCATTGAAGGGGGGTATAATTGCAATGGTTGGAATCAATTTTAGAATAATTCAAATCAGCCCAACTCTAATTTAACCACAGTCCAACAAAGGCTCAAGCAGCTCAAGGCACCTCAAAGCTGAAAGAGAGTAGAAGACTTTAACAATATGAAAATCATATAAACAAAGAGCTTGAATAAGCATTTCTTAGTGGTTTCCATATCAAAAATAAATATTGATTGAAATTGGTTATAATTGTTTCTAGAAACTTTCAATGTCAAAATTTTTTTCATGAAAATTTTTCTTTTTAATCCTCACTTAAACCTTATAAAAAAGAAAAAAATATTGATGGTAAACTATTTTTTTTCCTCCAGTACATTTATTTGAGTTTTTTATGCTTTTTAAGATTTTTTCAAAAAAAATATAATTTGAGGGTTTTAAAAGTTTCAATTGTGTTTTAAGTGAAGTATGGATGCTCAAATATATAAAATCATAAAAAAAATTAAATACCTTCCTTTTTTCTTTTGAGAAATGGATTCAACTTGAAACACATTCCTGAAAATAAATTGACTGTTTTTGGTCAATCAGTCCCATTATTTTTGTCTACTCACTTTACATGCAGATAGATTGTGGTTGTGCAGATCATAAAAGGCATTGGGAATAAAAAATTTTAGAGGAGTAAAATTTGGAAGGAGCTTCTTTGTTTCTTTCTCTTTTTCAAGTGATTTTAAAATCATGTTTATATAAGGCCAATTTTTTACATAGTTAGTAGGGAATCAAATTTCATCATCCCCCTATCAGAGTTATCTTATAATCAGAAAATGTTTTAACAAATTTTTGTGCCATTTCAGAAGCAGATCAAATTTGAAAGTAGTTCCAACAGTGCCAAGTTTCAAATAAAAAGTTTCCAGAACTTAGAAGGGAGGATATTTCTTGAAAGTAACACAGAGTGGAATTTCAAAGAAAGAACTATAGCAAGATAATTCCTTGACCAGAGCAGGGTTTGGTAGATATGATTTGTTTTTCATTATTTTTTGCTGCATATTTGGGGGACTCATTGGGAAAAAACCTTCTTTTCTTGTACTTTTGACTGTATTAGGGTAGTTTTAATGAACATCTAGTGTTTATTTTTTTCAAAATTATACATGGAGTGATGGGAGAAATTGGAAATATAGAGGAGGGAGGGCTTCTGAAAAATGAAATAAGAGGTTCTTGGATGGCAACACTGAACCCTCTGCAACCCATTTCAACCCCAGTGGGACCTCCACCAAGGGTGACAGGGAAAGCAGCCTACAAAGTACAAATAATTCTGGAGGGAAGCAGGTAATAGATCTGCCTGTGGTATCACCCAGAAGTCTGGTTTATTACCAAGGGGATTCATCAATTATGGGAACAATTCAAGAGAAAAGTAGATAGCAAAGGGGAAAAAATCATGGACTGGTTCCAACAGGTGATAAATTTTATTCTGGAGGAAGAGAACATGCAGGATGTGAATGAAAAAGAAGTTTATTGGGAGAAGGATTGGAATCATTTGTGAGAGGAAATGTTAGATAAGTGAGTTCAGCAGAAGCAGCACTTCCACAAGGTAATCATTGAAAATTTAGTGTCAGAGAGAGCATGGGGGTGTCAACCCAGCTTGAACTAAATATTTTTCCTCTTTTGACCAAGTTGTCAATTAATTTTCCCTGAAAAACATTCTGTTAGGACATATAGGGTTGTTTAAGTGGAAATTTTTAAGAGGATCAAACAAATACCTGTATTAAAGTGAATACCAAAAACTATAAAGTGGTAATTTGACCCAGAAATTGAGCAATGGGGGTGTGTTGATACTCCTGGATATGTGAGATATTGGGGCTTGAATCATTTGAAAATAAGAGTTGATGGATCTCAACAATGAAGGGTTCTGTCAGCTTGCTGCTATTTACAGAGCAACCCATCAAAGTACCAAAAATAATAAAACTTAGACAAGGATTGGGAAAAAATAAAATGTTATTATAAATTTGGATTCCCCACCCAAAATTAGTAGAGGCACCCACTGACCCCACCTTTGGATTTAAACTCCTTAATACCTCAAAAATAAACATTCAAAATGGTCCAAAAACCATGGCACAACCATTATT
Source organism: Puccinia polysora (assembly GCA_025617555.3). Taxonomy (NCBI): domain Eukaryota; kingdom Fungi; phylum Basidiomycota; class Pucciniomycetes; order Pucciniales; family Pucciniaceae; genus Puccinia; species Puccinia polysora. The sequence continues at coordinate 23,756,960 of CM062620.1, read as the reverse complement.
TTTTTGGCCAAGTTAATATTTCACATCTTTTGTGATGCATAGGTTTCACATCCAAAATTTAGTTAGAATTGTTGAGTTGTTAGTTTATGAGCTACAGGAGGAAAAAGGTTTTGTCAAAATTCCTGCATGCAGCTCCCACATCCCCACATGCAGCCTGCCTGCTTCAAAACAGCTCTGCATGCATAAATCAATCCAGGAACCGCATGCAGCAGAGCTGATCCATGCATTCCAGATCCACAATACACAGAAATACCAACCGGTACTGCACTTAACCACTACAACATAGAAGGATCAACCATGCATATGTAATGACATTACATATGGATAGTGGATGATTGGAAACTATAATAAGCTAAATAAAAATGTGGGAAATACCACTAGAGATTATTTAAATTTTGAAATCAAATAATGAAAGGTACCAAAAAATTAACAGATTGTAAAAAAAATCAAGAGATTTGTAAATGAAATAATAAAGGATACCAAAATTACCATGAAGTTCTGGAAAATCAATAAAATTCCACTAATGATCATCATAGTCAAATATAAATAATAAGGTTTATCAAAGTTAAGAAAACCCGCCAGTTTTTAATTGCATGTTTTAACCCAAATCTGCCATTTCAGACCCACCATTAAAAATAAATAAAAACCACTTTTTTCAAATCCAACATGTCAGAGTTACCTGAAAATAAATGGGTTTTTTCAGATAAAGTATTTAAAGGCTTTCCTACCTCAACCATACATCAGTTCACATCATAAACCCCTGGCTTCAACCTCCAACCCAATTGGAAAGATTCTACCTCCAACCTCATCCAAAAAAATTGATTCATGGCCCTCATCACTTTATTGCTCTCATCTCTTCATTGCTATCCTCATCCCCTCATGTATCATCCCCTCATCACTTTATTGCTCTCATCACTTAATTGATCTCATCTCTTCATTGCTATCCTCAATTCTTCATCTCTCATGCCCTTGTAATTTCATAACTCTCATCACTTTATTGCTCTCATCTCTTCATTGCTATCCTCATTTCTTCATGTCTCATCCACTCATCAATTTATCACTCTCATCACTTAATTTCTCTCATCTCTTCATTTCTATCCTCATCACTTCATCTCTCATCCCCTCATCACTTCATTTTTCTCATCAATTAATTGCTCTCATCTCTTCATTGCTATCCTCATCACTTACTCTCTCATCCCCTTGTCATTCCATCAATTTCATGAATTTATTGCACCCATCAATTCATCAATCTAATCAATTGATCACTCTCATCAATTTATTTCTATTTTAACTTGATTACCCTTGTTTCTTTATTGCTCTTTTCACTTCATCACTTTCATCACTTTATTGCTCTTGTCACTTCATCACTCTCATCACTTTATTTCTCTTGTCACTTCATCACTCTCCTCACTTTATTGCTCTCATCTATTCATTTCTATCCTCATTGCTTCACCTATCATCCCACCATTGCTCTTCTCATCACTTCATCAGTCTTATGATTCAATTGCTCTTACTCTTTCCAAAGATCAAGAACAATTAATTTTCCAGAGGTGAATAACTGGAATTGTTTGATCTTATTTTTGGCCTGTCTCTCTTCTGCAAACAAGCTCTATCCTTTCAACCTCTCTGTATGCTTATCAAATCATTTCCTTCCATCTTGATTCTCACCCCAATTGAAGTGTTTGGATTGGAGGGAACAAGATGGGAGGAAATGATTTGATAAGCATACAGAGAGTTGGAAAGGATAGGGCTTGTTGGCAAAAGAGAGACAGGCCAAAAAGAGGATCAAACAGTTCCAGTTCTTCAAATCTGGGAAATTAATCCAGAAACTTGATTGATTGATAAATTGCTAATCAATCAATAAATTTAATCAATCAATCAATGAATTAACAATTTATTGATTGATAATCAATTGATCAATTGATTAACAATTGATTGATTGATAATCCATTGATAAATAAATTAAAAATTGATTGATTGCTAATCAATCAACCAATCAATTAAAAATCAATTTATTTCTAATAAATAGATCAATTGATTAACAATTGATCAATGGTGCAAATGGCTTGGACCTTGGTCCTAGGTGGTGGTGATTAATCTGAATGGCTAGTCAAACAAGAGGATGATGGTTGTGGTTTAATTTTTGAAGGATCTGTTTGATCTGGATAGGCTTTTGGGATTCTCAAATAGCCTAATGATGAAGAGGTATGTTTTTTGATAGTGACCATGATTATAAATGCTTGTTTTCTCAACTGATTGGCCAAAAAATAGCTATTTCAAAAAGGCAAGCTTGGAAAGTGAACACCTGCGCTGATGGCTCTTCTAATCAATCAGAGGAGAACTGATTCAAGGGAGGAAATCTTTTGATTAATCTTTTTGGTCTCACTAGCCAATGGAAGGGATGAGAGGAGTGGCAAGGTAAGCAAGAGGGACTTTCTTTTCAACTGGGGTGATGATTGAAGGATGGAGATGTGAGTGAGAGGGAGGAGGTTGGATGGACTAGTTTGAGAGGACTGACCAAATCAAGGGTAGCTTCTCACATTTGATGCCAATGTGTTAAAAATTGCAAGCCCGGGAGGTGAGCTTACAATCCTTGCAGGCAGACTTGGTGGAGTTCATGACACAATTGATCTGGGGAGAAATTCAAGAAGAATTAGTGGGGGTTTTAGCTCTTGGAAGCTTGATTGGCTTCCCCTTGGCCTTGGCTCACCCGCTTTGACTGGTAGGTAGAGGAATGGGCTGGGCTCACCTTCATCTTCAAAAAGGTATTGAAGTCCCTAAGAGTACGCTGCCAGAATTGTTTTGGGCTTTTGGTGGTCTCCATCCAAGAAGGGAGCAGCTGGGGCTGAGTTGGACAAGAAGCAGCTCCCAAGCCTGGTTGATGGTGATCATGATGGTCGGCCATTGGTATTCCAAGCTTGGTGCTCTGGATGGGATGTGGGATAGGCTTGAGGATGGGAGGATGGCAGTGGTGGTGATGTGCCTGCGCTGGCTGGCTGGTTCATCTTCCTCAAGATCTTTGTCCTCATCCACATTTTCCAGTAGGTGTTTAGCAGCCTGGGGGTCATCCTCTTCTTGGATGAAGGTTAGGTGGGATGATGGATTCTTGGTAGGGTAGGGATCCTCACTATTTGCATCATCCTGGAGGGTGTTGGCCATTGTCTTAGCTTGATTTTTGGTTCTGGGTAACAAGCTCAAGTCAATATTAGGCCTCAATTGGAGGAAAGTGTTTTGCATGCATGGATGGTGGATGGAGGATGGTGCATAAATGGCGGGTTTGATTTTTGAAATCCGCCATGTTCATGAAACCTGCCATTTTTAAATACACCAGTTAGAGGGTATGTGTATTTCAGAAAACGGCCATCAAAAATGGCGGTTTTTGTCAAAAAAATGGCGGGTTTCTAATGGCAGGTTTGCTAACTTTGATATACCCTAATACAAAAATGAATTACTTTCCGGATCAGATAATCAAAAAATAAAAACAAAGACTGATCCTGATCCTACAGATCCAAGATCAGCTGAGATACAGCACAAAGAGGCATGCCAAATCAGCTCTGACTGGCTTTCTATTCTGAGAAAATGATACTAAAACTCTCTAAGTGCCCTGAGGAAGCTCTCTTAACCCAAAAAGTTATTTATACAGTACCTCTTTTAACTCTTTTTCAACATGAATTCATCAGATATCATCCCAGAAACTGTGACAACTGTGATCAAGTGCTTATAAAGAGATAAGGAAGGGATTTATTGCCTTATTCTGAATTTATATTAGTATTTATTTAACCCTTATTACTGTTTGCATTGAAGATAAATCATTAAGCATCCCATCTTTTATTTGAAACCCTTCAACTTTGAGCCATTGCAGGTACCCAGAAAATGACTACTTAAAGTGATAAGTTATTTAACTCCTTCTCTGTCCTGTGTGCTACCATAGCCCAAAAATACCACCATTTTAGTGTGTAATAATTCTTTAATTTTAATTCATAAGTTCCCCATCATTCCAGGGTACCAGATTCAAAGTAAATCTCCTGAGGAAGAGGTTTTAAAGACCCCCAGTCTGTATAAGATGTAGCCCATCTTTTTATTGTTTAATATTATATTGAAAACCAGTAAACCAAAACCTTCAAACCTTGCACTATTACCAATCATATTTATCCTTCTTGGAGATTGGTTATTTTTTATTTTTGATAATATTTTTATTCTTGAGCTTTATAAATTTTAGTAGCTAAAGGACTGCAAGTTTCCTGGTATCTAGGAGCTGAAAGTTTCTCTGAAATTCCTGTAGCTTACAAGGATTCATCCAAAGGTGTGAATATATTAAATAAACAACCAAAGATACTGTGGAGGTAACAGAGATTTTCAAGGATTCAAAAGTATTTCTTCAAAAGGCATTGGGAAAGCCAGTGGGTGCTCCAGTTTGGATTGGAGAAAACTTCCAGCCTTCAAGATTCTATTTCTGTGGAAGCAGGGACATTTCAAGTGGGACTACACATCTTGGATAGAGGAACTGAGAAGTTTCATAGTTTTGGTGGCCCAGAGGGACTATTGTACAGTTGCATGGGAAAAGTTGATTGATTCCCTGGTATTTCCTTCAATGCATAATTGGTAAAGGATCACTGCTTCCTCTAAGAAGAAAGCAAAAGTATTTGTATTCTATGCCTTCTTTCCAGTCTTTTAATATATGAGAGCTATCTGACCAATTACCAATTATACAAAAATAGATAATGAATATAAACAAACATACAGAAATTACAAAATAAATGGGAAATAATGCAATATTATTTCAAAAATGGATTATCCACCTCAAATTAGGTAGGTTCTCCCACTGGACCTACCCCCAAAATCCAACTTCATGCTCATTTAATTAAATGGGGCAAAATAACCATGGCCTGGTTTGTAACATTTTGGCCATTTTAATATTTAACATGAAAAATCACATATATTTTACCTGACTAAAATTCAGTCATAAATGGAGTGTTTTTTATAGTTTAGGAGATATGGACATAGTTGTGTTTTTTCCAAATTCCTGCACACAGCCATGAAAATTCAAACAGGCCTGAGACACACACACAGCCCTTTCCTTCCAAATTTCCCTGCAAAGCCATGTCAAAGCCAAGCCATGGCCAGTACACAGGCTTACAGCTGTGCCCCAGCTGTCAGAGTCAAAATAATCACAAAAACCCCTGACAGAGAGGTCACAATGCACATGGGAAAGGTATTCATATTTAAGATGCATTCAAACTCATAAATTATGTAAAATAAAATACAGATAATTCAGAATATGACAGAAAACACACATTAAAACCCTCCAAAAGATGGTTTGACACTGTTGACCAAAATCTCAAAAATTGCCAAAAATAAATTTCACAGAATTCTCAAGCCTGAACCATTGACACCTACTTTGACTAAATGACATAGAAATGTTGAGAAAAATAGTTGAAACAGACTAGAATTTCTTAAAAATTACATAAATACAAATAAAACCACCAAAGAAATGTATACATGGATGGCAGGTTCATATCCACTGCCAAAATCATGCAATAAATTTTAAAAATAACATATTTAATGACATGCAACAAGGCCATCCAGCCTAAAACCCCAAAATCAGCATGTTTTCCATGAATTAATTCCCTGATGGTGCCAGAACATGGTTTCTTCCCATCCAATTACCCTGAAAAATCTCATGGTAAGCCCTGATGAACGGAAAACGGATAAAGGCTATGTATCCTCCATCTATTCATTATCATACTCACAGAAAACATTCCATACTTGAATCAAATAATTATTAAAGATAATCAATCTATTGATTGATTTATTCTTACCTTTATATTGAACAGTCCACCCTTATAACTCAACTTTTCAACCATGGTAAGCCCTCATAGAATCATAATAGGCCCACTGACTAACCTTAAGTTCAGTTATTGCAGGTACCCAGGCTTTAAACCTCTAATCAATAAATTATTCCTCTCTGCTCTGGCTTTTTTGATAACCAAGCACAGCCATACCACATATTTTCATGGAAAAAAATCTCTTCTGTACCCTTGTACCAAGGCTAAAAAGTCCCAGGTGCACAGATCACAAGTTTAATCCCCCAATTAGAGGTGTTAAAGATCCCAAGTTTTGGCTGTGGCCCCTCTTTTTAATCTAATCAATAATTTCTTTATTAATTTATTCACCATGAAAGCATACAAAACCAACTCTTTACAATCAATTTATTTATATCTTTATGGATCATTTCTGCATCACCTTTAATAATTTTTTGATTCTAACTCTATCACATTCATTAGATAAAGGATTGAAACTTTCCTGGAATCTGGTAGGCTGAAACTTCTACAAGGCACCTTGGAAGCCCACGAATTTTTCTGAAGAGTTAAGGCTTGTACAGAAAGACAAGAAGAGTTTACAGATGGAGGATAAAATGGAGATAGATATGACAAGCAAACACTGGGTACAGGAAGGGGTGGTATTGGGGAAGCCAGGTGGATTTGAAAGAAGGCAGGATTGATTTCAAGGAGGATTTGCGGTATCAAAAATCTGCTTTTGTCATTTCTCAAGGATTTGTTTCCATATTGCCTATGATTTCAGATCAGATCATAGCAGTGTGGAGACTCCTTTTGGATCACAAAAAAAATAGCAAATAGCTTCTTTCAGCTTACTACTATTTACAGAGAAAACTGTCAAGGTACCAGAAATAAAGAAAGAGAAGAAATAAAATAACAATTCAATGAAAAAAAGAAGTTAGAAAACCCCAAATATTATTACAGATTTGGATTCCATACCCAAAATCAGGTAGGTTCACTCATTGAACCCACCCTTTAATTCTCACTCCTTAATATTTTAAAAATATTTTAATAAAAAAAGTCCAAAAATCAGGACACCACCATTGTGATTTTTGAAAATTTTAATATTTCTCATTCATTTTCATGTATAGGTTTCACAAATAAAATTCAGTCAGAATTGAGGTGCTGTGTATAGTTTAGGAGTTAAAGGCAGAATTAATTTTTTCAGAATTGCTGCATGCAGCCCCACATTCCTGCACACAGTCTATGCCCACTAAAAACTGCCCCACATGCAAATTCAGCACCAAGATCTGGGATGAAGCTGATCATATCCCCACATGCAGCAGATCTGATTCACACATCTCAGATGTGCAAAGACTTAGAAGTGCTGGAAGGTACTGAACCTAACCATTAAAAACCACATGGATCATACTTGAATATGGAACAACATTAAATATGCATAGAGAATGATCCAAAAACATGATATATCAAATAAAAATACAGAAAATCAAACTAAAAAGTATTTAAAATTTGAAATAAAATAAAAAAAATACCACTTAATTCACACCTCCAGATCTTTGACGACCACAAAACATATCAAGGGATCTGCAAATAAATGAATAAAAAGGGAGGTGTTAAATTCAGAACCGTGGGTTGCAAACAGGCATGAAACACTGTTCATGACCCATAAGATTTGTGAACAGAGGTTCAAAACTCAACAAATCACAAGGAAAGTCTCTTACAACTTGCATGACCACAGGGGGTTCAAAAACATAGCTCACAACCCCCCAGGGTTTTTTTCCATTTTTTTTTATTTTTCATCTTTCTTTTTTTTCAATTTCTTCCAATTTTAATTTTTTTCCTTCTTTATTTTTATTTTTATTTTTATTTTTATTTTTCTCTTTATTTTTATTTTTATTTTTATTTTTATTTTTATTTTTATTTTTATTTTTATTTTTATTTTTATTTTTATTTTTATTTTTATTTTTATTTTTATTTTTATTTTTATTTTTATTTTTATTTTTATTTTTATTTTTATTTTTATTTTTATTTTTATTTTTATTTTTATTTTTATTTGTATTTTTATTTGTATTTGTATTTTTATTTTTATTTTTATTTTTATTTTTCTTTTTCTTTTTCTTTTTCTTTTTCTTTTTCTTTTTCTTTTTCTTTTTCTTTTTCTTTTTCTTTTTCTTTTTCTTTTTCTTTTTCTTTTTCTTTTTCTTTTTCTTTTTCTTTTTCTTTTTCTTTTTCTTTTTCTTTTTCTTTTTCTTTTTCTTTTTCTTTTTCTTTTTCTTTTTCTTTTTCTTTTTCTTTTTCTTTTTTTTTTCTTTTTCTTTTTCTTTTTCTTTTTCTTTTTCTTTTTCTTTTTCTTTTTCTTTTTCTTTTTCTTTTTCTTTTTCTTTTTCTTTTTCTTTTTCTTTTTCTTTTTCTTTTTCTTTTTCTTTTTCTTTTTCTTTTTCTTTTTCTTTTTCTTTTTCTTTTTCTTTTTCTTTTTCTTTTTCTTTTTCTTTTTCTTTTTCTTTTTCTTTTTCTTTTTCTTTTTCTTTTTCTTTTTCTTTTTCTTTTTCTTTTTCTTTTTCTTTTTCTTTTTCTTTTTCTTTTTCTTTTTCTTTTTCTTTTTCTTTTTCTTTTTCTTTTTCTTTTTCTTTTTTTTTCCCTTTTTATTCCTTTTTTCCTTTTGTTTAATTTTTTCTTTATTTTAATTTTAATTTTTTATTTTTGATCACAACCCTGGAGTTGTGAATGGGTCATGAATTGCACGCCACAACTTGAAATGGGTCTTTAATGGCTTTTAACAACTCTGTGGGTTGCAAATGGAAATTCAGGACTCTAATGGCTTGTGAACTGTGGCACACAACCCAATTTTGGTTGTGAATGGGTTGGTTAGGGTTGCAAATTTAAAAATTCCCTAATAAAAATCAATGAAATCATCAACACATGATGGAAAATAAACAAAAATCTATCACTGATAACTTTTATTGAATAATGATAGTACAAAATGAAATTATATGCAGGAGCATAAAATTAGCAAATAAACACAAAAACAGATCCTTTCACTAAAATCATGAACTGATTCTACAGATCCAGGCTCATATGAGCTACAGCAGCAAGAGGAAATTTTAAATCAGCAGGATTGATGTTAAAGACCCCCAGTCTTTCTAAATTGTGGCCCCTCTTCAACCTTTATTTATTCTTAATATTGAAAAAAAACATTTAAACCTTGCACTTAAGCCAATCATATTAATCTTTTTGGATATTGGTCTGTGTTAATTATTGAGTATATTATTATTATTTTACTTCATCAATATTTTTAGCTGAATGAATGCAATTTTCCTGGAATCAGAGATCTGGCAACTGGGGGTCTACCCAGGAAATATCCTAAAATAATTATAATCAATGATTATTTTCCTTGGACCAGGCATCCAATGTAAAAATAAGTAAACATAATTATCTTAATTTATTATTTATCAATTATTCTATTGGATCCAAAGAACAACAGAGAATCAATTTAATATTGTTTGAATCTTCTTTAACAGTGAAAATAAGAATATCTCAGGAACTTTTTACCTACTGGTTGGGACACATTAACCCTTGAATAGAAACAAGAAAGACTTCTTTATTATAAACAAGAAGCTAAGAAGGAGAAAAAATTGGATTTGGAAAGACTTTTAAATTTCAATTATTTACTCAGGCAACATAAACCTTTCAAAATATACATAAATAATCTCTTTTGCCACCATAAAAAGACAAAAATGATTTATAAATATTTTCAGATAAATATTTATTGAAAATACAAAAAAATACAAAAAAAACCATTATTTTTTAGTTTTTTGGTGGAATCCGCTCAAAAAACCATTGATTTCTATGATTTACTTGAACAAGACCTCCTTGAGGATGTTAAGTTGATCACAGAATTTAACTTAATTTCCAACAAAGACCAATTGTCTGAGAAAAAAAAGAAACAAGAGACAGCGGTTTTCAGGATGTAATGAGAGCAGATTAAGAAAAAAATGATAATGGAAGGTATGGAGAAGTGTCTTACCCAAATCAACTTCAGAAAAAATAAGACAGAAAACAAATGAGAAAAAAAATGAGGAACTGAGGAGGAGAGAAGAATAAATGAAATCTGTGATGACAGAGAACAGTTTTGATGAAAATAATAGATGTGTAGGATTGTAGATGGAAACTTCACTTCTGATCAAAATGGAGGAAGATCTTTAGGTTTGAATGCTTGGGGAGGAGGAGTGTTTTTCAAGAGGGAACTTGATGAGAATTGAGCAATGGTTGATCAAATTAATGTTTAACTGTGAAAAAGGTGTCAAGTTGTTGGAATTCTGCTGTTTTCTGCTTGCACTTAAGTCCTTCAAACTTTAAACAAATTGCGCTCCTTACATGTTAACTATTTGATCATTGTTATAACTTCATAAAAGTAGTAGCATTATTGTCTTTATCTCCTCTTGCTGCTATAATCAGTTGTTATCTTTGGTTGCTTATTCCAAGGTTAGGTGATGAACATGTCTGGAAGAATGCTAGTTTGAGTAGTGTTTCATATAATTCTGATCAAACTCTTGTAGTCTAAGAACCCTGAGTCACTAGTTCTTATATTATTTTCATTACTATAAGAACCTCCTTCCTTATCATCTTCTTCTCTTAATTTAATGTTTGTTTACTGTTTCAGATCAGCTTGAATTAAAGCCTCTGCTGCTTGTGATATCCTCTTGTCTTTTGTCCTTTAAAGTGTCACTGACTACGTGGTTTCTCTCTGGCTATGCACGCATTCATTATTTACTATTCATTTTTCCTTAAACCACTTTTTGACCCAGTTGGATTATGGCTTCTATTTACTATTTAAATCCTGCCTCCTTCAGCTGAAATCAATCATAAGTTCTTCAATACATTCCAAGTGTCCCCTTCCTCTGAGCCACCTGATCTGCTCCTTCTAGCGTGACCAAGATCAAACCAATATTTTAAAAACTCTTTCTTCCTGCCTTAGCCAGTATAAATCTCATCATGATTAACAGTCAAAGTTTGCTGCCGCTCTCCTCCTCACTTCTGTCACCATGGACTCAAAAAGTGATAACTCAAAGTTCCTTTTAACCTCCAGCAATTATGCCATATGGGTGGTACCCATGGAAGCAAAGTTGGAGGACATGGACGCCCTCCAAATTGTGACTGGTCAACTCATGGCCAACAAGGTCAAGGAAAAGGACGGAAGGGCTCAATTCCTCAAAGCAAATTGAAATGCCTATTCTTTGATAGTACAGAACCTTGATGCTGACAACCTTTCCTTTGTAAGCACCACCCTTCCTCCTAGTGATAAGTTCAACGGTCATTCTGTCTGGAACTTTCTGCAATCCAAGCATGCTGGCAACGACTTGGCTGCCCAATCATTGGCTCTGGATGGTTTCCTGGATCTTGAGTACTCAAAATCCAATAATTTTTGCGCCACCATTTGACTTGCCAACCAAAAAATGGTCCTTGCCATTTTTTTTCTGGATGAACAAATAAATATTCTGCTAATGCTTCAAAAACTGCCCAAAGACAATTTTTGATTGTTTTGCAACTTTGTAGCCATGGGGTTTGCCACCAAAACCTTTGAGTCTATTGTAAAGCAACTCAAGGCTTACGCTGTCACCAGCATGACCAAGGAAAACCGGTCTTCCCATCAAGACCACACGCCTGCTCAAGCCCTATACACATCTAACACTGGCAACAACCCTAAAGGTGGACCAAGCACCTCTGGTACCGTATCCGTCTGTGCGTACTGCAAGAAGCCCGGCCATTGCTCCTCGAACTGCTGGGTGCAATTTCCAAAGAAGGCACCAAAGTCCAAATCTCACCTTGCTCAGCTCACCAGTGACAAGACTGAACACATTGAGCAAACAGGAAAATTCACCTATTTCTGCACCCCCAATGGAAACCAATATCACTACAACAACATTTGGTTTGAAGATGTCAAATACTACAATTAGGCTCTCCGCATCAAATCATCATCCTTGATTGCGCGACTTCTGTCTAAATCCAAACAGTTCCAGCTCGGCCAATTGTCCTTTTCCATCTCTCAATTGCATGGCTCTTTTACATGTTTGATAGACTTTTTGCTCTCTTGACCTTAAGCATGAGCAGAGGGGGCGTGTTGGAATTCTGCTGTTTTCTGCTCGCACTTAAGTCCTTCAACCTTTAAACAAATTACACTCCTTACATGTTAACTATTCAATCATTGTTAAAACTTCATGAAAGTAGCAGCATTAAGGTCTTTATCTCATCTTGCTTCTCTAATCAGTTGTTATCTTTGGTTGCTTATTTCAAGGTTAAGTTATGAACATGTCTGGAAGAATGCTAGTTTGAGTAGTGTGTCATATAATTCTGATCAAACTCTTGTAGTCTAAGAACCCTGAGTCACTATTTCTTATATTTTTTTCATTTCTCTAAGAACCTCCTTCCTTATCATCTTCTTCTCTTAATTTAATGTTTGTTTAATGTGTCAGATCAGCTTGAATTAACACCTCTTCTGTTTGTGATATCCTCTTGTCTTTTTTCCTTTAATGTGTTTCTGACTATGTGGTTTCTCTCTGGCTATGTGTTAGAGTTATGAATTGATAGTACTGAAAACTTGGAACTGAGAGAGACAGAAAGTCAACCAAGAGAAAACAAGAGTAGTTCAGAAAAGGATGTCACAAACATCAGGCATTGAGTGGATTGAGGTATGAGGAGTTGAAGGTATGTGAGTTAATTTAGGGTGAGTGAGGAATGGCAATGGTGACAATAGAGAGGCAACAAGACTGAAAAGGACATGAGCTAAACAAGGGATTGAGTCAATGAGAGGAGAAAGAAGAGAAAAAGAGAGGAAAGTAGGAATATCTTACCAGGCACACAGACAGGGCTCAAGAGGTTATTTAAGGCAGACAAGAAGAGATGAAAGGGGAGATTCAAGGTTGCTGAGAAACCAGAGAAGATGAATGTCCTAGTGAGTAGAGTTGATTGAACCAGAGAAGATGAAGGTCCTAGTGAGTAGAGTCAATGGAAGGTGAGGTCAAAGGTAGGGTTGTGTCCCTGGATGGGATTGAGAGTTAAGGAACTCAACAGGGTATACAAGTAGGCGAGTTTGAAGTATGAAGGAATTTGGAGTATCTCCACTCCGTCCCCGTCTGCCTAAGAACCGTGCCTGTGTACCCAGTGAAGACACCTCACAACTTAGCATCCCACCATGCCCAATGGGATATTACTACGACAACCAAGAGACAAGGAAATGAAAGAACAAAAAGGAAGGAGACAAAATCACAGAGCGAGTGAAGGAAAGGAAACAGGAGTGCAATACTTTGAACCAAGGATGCCTTAGTCAAAGCATCAGCTAACATTTGAGAGGATTTTATGAGCTTGATTTTGATCCTGTGAGCTTGAAGTTCATCCCTCATCCCTTTGGTATTTAAATCTAAGTGTCTGGTTTTCGAGTTTGAGCTGAACTTCCATATTTTATTGTTGAGTCCATGGTTATCAATGTTGAGGGGAATCAAAGTCAAAGATAAGTCAAAGATTTTGTTTACCAGAGCCTTGATCCAAGTTGCTTTGTGGTATGAGTCCACTAGAGAATTTAACTAAGCTTTGGTAGAGGAACACGTGATGTTCCTTTGCTTGCAACTGTTCCAGGACACCAGGCTTCTGAATACCCTGCACAGATAGCCAGTTTGGGATTTCCGAGTTGTGGGATTTTCAGCCCAGGATGCGTCAGAGAATACCTCCATCGGATTTGATTGGGGAAGTTACTTGAGTTCAAGTTGGTATTGTTGCGTTGATTTCAGATATTTCCAGGTTTTCTTCAGCTTGTTCCAGTGCGTGATACCCGGTTTAAAATTGAAGTGGGCTAGAATCAAAACCGCAAAACTGATGTCCGACCTGGTGTAGCAAGCTATGTGGTTTAGTAGTCCTATTGCCAATCAATAGTTGATTTTTAATGCCCTGAATGCTGCTTGTTCTTTTTTGGTGGAAGGTTTGAGTTGCAGATTGCAAGTGAGAGGTGTGGTTGAAAATGTAGATTATCCCAGGCCTAATTATTCTAATCTAAGCAATATTCTGTCCTCCTCAGCTTCTATCTTCATCCCAAGGATGGTATTTGGATCTTGAAACATCAATGCCTTGAACTTCTGTTTGAACTTTTCTTCAAAACCCTGACCATCCCCCACCAGGATCAAGTCATCTAAAGGGAAGAAGAGTTGGGATTTTCCATCCTCTGATAGGTAGAGGCAAGGATGGCGCGCGGATTCATAGAATCCAATCTCCTTGAACCAGTCCTTCAATGTTTTGTACCATTTCTTGGGGGATTGTTTCAATCTGTATAGCAATTTCTTGAGTTTGAGAAATTTTGAGGGTTGGTTTGAGCCTTTGGGGGTTCTAATAATAACTTCTTCTTTGATTGGGGAGTGTAGGAACGCACTTTTTACATCAAACTGTTGCACTTTCTGCGCCAACTTCAGGGTATACACCAGCAATAGATGGAGTGTCAAAGGTTTACCTGTAGGAGCAAAGGTTTTGAATTAATTGATTCCTTCAATTTGATTGAAGCCCTGTACGCACAGTCTAGCTTTAAACTTCACTGGATTGCCATGACATTTTTACTTCAATTTGTAGATCCAGGTTGTCCAAAGGGGATTTGTGGGTTCGGGTCCATTGTATTCTTCCCAAAAATCAAAAGATTAAATAGAAGAGAGTTCTTCCTCCATTGCAGTGAGTCACTTCACCTCTCTTGAAAACCAACTGCATCTTTGTAAGTTTTGGGTTCATAGTAGTGAAAGAACCCGTAGCACTGAGGTGGCTTGATGGTAGATCAATCTCTGAGGGTTCTTGTAAGTCTTGTTGTCAGTATTGGAGCTGGTGGTTGTGGTTGTGTGAAACGGGCTGGAGAATTGACGTGAGAGTCTGAACCCGTGTCTTCTGTGTCTGATGACTCCAAATCAGACAGGGAGCAGATATCCCAACCAGAGGACAAGTCATTCTCAGATCCATCCCTTTATTCAGTGAATGCCAGATTATCTCTCTGTCAATAACTCTCCTGAAATTGCCCCTTTGAGACCTTGGGTCCTTTAGCAGGGTCATTAGCACGAGGTTCTTCTGTCCAGTTGTTGCTCAGTATTTTCAAGATCAAATTTTGCAGAGTTGGCATTTTCAAAAACTTCATGTGTTTTGAGCAAATGAAAGAGTGGGATTTAGTAAGGATGCAATAAAAACAGAAGAGCGGATTGAAGCCTACTAAGATTCCCTCATCTCCTTTCTCCCTGAATTTGTACCCTTTTTCCTGTTGCGACAACAGGTACACACATGGACTGCTGACCGGTCTGAGATAGGACACCAGTAAAGAGTACCCATATATTCAAGACCATGGCAAGTCAGGATGATCTTCCCTTGGGATTTTTTTGAGAATTAAGGCGCTGGATTTGATCACCTGGTGCCACAGGCTCTCAGGCATGAGAGCGTCCTTGAGGATGGTCCTATTTGACTCAACAATGGTTCTGTTTGCTCTTTCTGCCTTGCCATTGTGTTCTGGATGATAGGGTTCCAAGATGACTTGGCAGATTTGGTTCTTGTTGTAAAATGCTTGCAGCTTGTGGTTGACAAATTTGGAACCACAATTGGAGCAAACTTGGGATGGATAGTATCCCCTGCGCCTATTTTCTTTTTTTATCAGATCAATGATAATTTTGGGAGTTTCCTCCTTTGAAGTCAAAGGAAATGCGCCAATATACCCTGTTGCATTGTCCACCAGGGTCAAAATGAACCAGTGGCCTCCCCTGGATTGCGGCTTGAGAGGCCCCATGAGATTGAGGTGAATCTGTTTGAAGGCTTTGGTTGCTTTCATAGAAGTTCCTTTGAACGCTGATTTAGTGATCTTACTCTTGACGCAATGGATGCACTCAAAGTTGTTTTTGGTTTCAGCAGGGATGTTTTTAGTGACATTCTCCAACCTTAAGATGGAGGTGTGGCCATAGTTGCAATGAATTTCCATGATTTCCTCTTCCGCCATCCATTTTACATTTGCAGAATGGCACTGAAGCATAGCTTGATCAAACTTAGGAGTTTCCAATGTGTAAAGATTATCAACAATTGTACCACCAAAGACCCTGCGCCCATCCTTTGAGATGTCAAATTGACTTCCGCTTGCTTGCAGCGCGCATCCTGATTGATTGAGCGCTCCAGCGCTTATCAGATTGATGACCAGGCTAGGCACATAGAACACATTGGAGAGCTTGAGTGTGAAATCATCCCAAACCAGCAGTACTGAGCCTCTCCCCTTAATCTTGAGTTCTGCCCCCTCCTTGCCGTTCTTGATGAATTGACTGTTGAAAGGAGCCATTTCTTTGAAGTATTGGCTGTTGTTGATCATATGAATTAAGGCGCCACTTTCCAGGATAAACCTTGATTTTGGATTTCCATGATCAATCCACATTGAGAGGAGTGCGATATAATGAGCCACCGGATTCAATTTTGGCTGAGTCTTGCAAGACTTCCATTTTGCTTGTTGTTCTTGCCACCAGTCAGGTGCTGCCTTGGGATTTAGGTGCCAGCAATTGTCCATGGAGTGGTGTTTATCCTGTTTGGGATTGTGATACCCTTCAGTGCACCTCTGGCATTCTCCAGGTTTGTCAAGGGTATTCAAATTAGTCAAAGCCATTTCTGTTCAAGAGTGTTGATTGCCCAACATGGTCTGAGCCTTGGATTAATGTTTTAACTGCATGAGATTATTCAATACATGTTCAATGGATAGCTCTTTGTCTGTGTGCATGATTTGGCGTTTGATTTCCTTCATTGGTTCAGGAAATTTGAAAAGTATGTGGTAGGCCAAGATGTTGTTTGGAAGAATGATCCCGACTTCAGACATTTTCTTCAAACAGACTTTTTCCTTGGTTATGAAGTCTTCTATCTGATCTGGGACAAACGTCAAGTAAAGAAAGTCATTGAAGATCCTAGCCCTATTCAACGCTTGTAAGGATGCATATTTGTGGATGATGGCCTTCCACAGAAGTTTGGCAGAGTTCTTGTTGTGCAGAGTGACAATGTTGTCATGTGTGGATGCTTCCAACCTTGAGATGATGAGAAGCTTAATTTCATTGTTCACATCTGGGTCAAGAACCAATGAGTTGTTGTTGATAGGTATTGAGCATCCACAAACGTCAAGGATGGAATCCATCTTATGTTTCCATGCGCCATAGTTGTCCTCACTAAGTCTGGGGATTGTATTGAGTGCAGTCTTCAGAATTGCCTGCCTAAATCCCTCAGATGAAGATCCGGCCATTGTTTCCCAGTTGTTTGCTAATTGGTTGGGTTGAGATTCAAGTGTCAAAAGAGTCTCCTTTTGGCTTTTAACCGTGTTGGAGTTATCAATTGATAGTAACAAAAACTGGGAACTGAGAGAGACAGAAATTCAACCAAGAGACCACAAGAGTAGTTAAGAAAAGGAAGTCACAAACATCTGGCATTGAGTGGATTGAGGTATGAGGAGTTGAAGTTATGTAAGTTAATTGAGGGTTAGTGAGGAATGGCAATGGTGACAATAGAGAGGCAACAAGACTGAAAAGGACATGAGCTAAACAAGGGATTGAGTCAATGAGAGGAGAAAGAAGAGAACAAGAGAGGAAAGTAGGAATATCTTACCAGGCACACAGAAAGGGCTCAAGAGGTTATTTCAGGCAGAAAAGAAGAGGTGACAGGGTAGATTTGAGGTTGCTGAGAAACCAGAGAAGATGAAGGTCCTAGTGAGTAGAGTTGATGGAACCAGAGAAGATGAAGGTCCTAGTGAGTATATTCAATGGAAGGTGAGGTCAAAGGTGGGGTTGTGTCCCTGGATGGGATCAAGAGTTAAGGGACTCAACAGCGTATACAAGTAGGCAAGTTTGAAGTATGAAGGAATTTGGAGTATCTCCACTCTGTCCCCCTCTGCAAAAGAACCATGCCTGTGTACCCAGAAAAGACACCTCACAACGTAACACTATGCATGCATTCATTATTTACTATTCATTTTTCCTTAAACCACTTTTTGACCCAGTTGGATTATGGCTTGTATTTGCTATTTAAATCATGACTCCTTCAGCTGAAATCAATCATCAGTTCTTCAATACATTCCAAGTGTCCCCTTCCTCTGAGCCACCTGATCTGCTCCTTCTAGAATGACCAAGATCAAACCAATATTTTAAAAACTCTTTCTTCCTGCCTTAGCAGTCTAAATCTCATCACAAGGTAAAAAAGTTGAGGTTGAAGCCTGGGATGTGATGTTTGAGAAAGGGAGGAGGTGCAATGAGGGGGGAGAAGTGGAATTAATGGAAAGGATGGAGAAAATTAAAAGCAGGAAGTGGAGCTGATGGAGGATGAGGAGATTGAGGGGAGAGGGAATGGTTGGATAAAGTGAGGGATCATAGATTATGAATGGCCAAAGGATGAGACTGAGTTGATGAGGAAGCCAGCACTTCAATTTGAAATAATCTGCACTGGGTGGTTTGCTCAAGTGGTTTTGACTGCTGTTGAAGATGGAAAAATGAAAACACACAGCTGTGATCAGATGTGAGGTGACATAATGGAGGATGTGAGATGGGTGACAGAGGATAAAAGGATGGCTTTTTTGAGATTCTGCAAGCATTTGATTTGAATGAACAAGGTGAGTTATAATAGAATGGTTGTCTTTTTGTTCACATAGCCACTTGATTTTTGTGTCAACATGCTTGAGGTCCCATTGGTGAAATTCTTGATTGACCAAATTGCTCAGGGTTTTATTGTCAATAAAGGAGCAGTGAGTGATGTTTAGAGAGGGATTCATTTTGGTGAGGAGTTGTGATAGCCAGATATTCTCTTGGGTACCAAGAAGAAGGGCCTTGAGTTTACCTTTGATGGAGGAAACGGATATTGTTGGTTGAAGCTTTCTGTGCCATGAGATTGGAAAGCCATATAGGAGGATGATGTATCTGCTATGGCTTCTTTGGGATTTGGGATCATTTCCACCGTCAGAGTCACTGTAGGCTTCTATATTTTACTGAAAATATGGTTTTTGAAGACACAAGGCCAGTCCTTTTGAGGAGTTGAGATATTTTCGGGCCTGCTTGCACTGAATCCAGTGGGGAATTCTTGGTTTGTTGTTGAAGCAAGAGAAGTTGGAGATAGCATAAGAGAGGTCTGGTTGGGTTTGGCTAGCAATAAAATCAAGGAATCCTGTGGAGGATCAATAAGTGATATTGAGCTCAGGGATGGACTTGTTCTGGAAATTTCAGGAGGCAGTGAGATTTATTTTAGGTGAAAAGGGATTACTGATTTTCTTGCAGTTGGTGAGTCCCAGCTCAAGCAGTGCAGTTTTGATGTGATTTGAATGAAGAAGCCCAAGACCATCTTTGTTTTCTACAAGTTGATTTCCAAGGATTTTGCTGAGAGGCCCATCTTGAGATATTTTGAATTTGGTATTGAGATGGTTTCTGAATTCAACTGATTTTCCAACTATCTTCAGATTGTCAAAATAGAAAAAGATATATATCTGCTTGGCTGTGCTGATGTAGAGGCATGGATCTGCCCTTTATGTGGTGAATCCCTCTTTGAGAAGCCAGTTCGTAAGTGTCTTGTACCAACTTTTGGGTGCTTTCTTCAGTCCATAGAGAGATTTGTTGAGCTTAAGGTAGTGGTAAGTGGAGTTTTGGTGGCAAAGGGGAATTTTGATAAAGATATCCTTGTCCAGCAGAGCATGAATAAAGGCGGATTTGAAATATTTTTTCTAGAGAGTGAGATTATTAAACAGGGTCTAGACAAGCAGTACCTGCAGAGTGGTGATTGAGCCCTTGGGCCTTTAATTTTTTCCATAATTGAATAACTCAACCTGCTTGAAGCCTTGGACACACAATTTAAATTTGAAGGAAATGCGGGTTTTGTCAGTTCCTTCCTTGATTTGATAAACCCATATGGTGGTTAGGGAATTCTTTCTGTCAGGAAGTGAATTAAATCCTTCCCAAACCTTCATGAGGATGATGCCATCAAGCTCGTACTTCATATATTTGATCCAGTTTGCTTTTTATTTGCAGTGAGTGGCCTTGTAGTAGCTTTTGGGTACCTATCAAGCAATGAAGCTGTATCATTTCAGTTTTTGAAGGTTTGATCTTTCTTTCAATATTGGCAGGGAAGAGGTTTCAAGTTGCTTGGAAATCTTGTGATCTTTTTCCAAAATTGATTTGGAGGAGTCTGAGCATGCATTGGACTGAGGAGCAGAAGATGGATTGGTTGGCAAGGTTTTGTGGTGGTGAGAGTTTTGAGAAGTGGGAAGTTCAGCAGTGGAGATGGATGGATTATTGGAGTGATTGGAGAGAGAGATAGAGAGAGAGTTGTAATTTAGAGTATCAATAAGGAGAGATTTGCTAGTTAGGAGAAAATCAAAAAAAATTCAGATTGTGTAGAATCATTGGGGGAGATGAGGGAATAGGGAGAATTTTCAAAAGATTATACATGTTTGGATCAAATGATATTCCTGGAGCTGGGGCAGTAGATCCAATATGAGTTTAAATCCAGATCAAAACCAACAAGGATTCCTTCCAGGCCCTTCTTTTCCAGGAGTGGAGGTCTGGTTGAGAACAATAGCCTTAGAGCCTAAGAGGCGGATTAGATGCAACTTGGGGGAATTTCATGTCCACAGTTTGTAGGCAGAGGTTTTGAATTTGAGAGAGGGAATGAGGTTGAGTACCAGAAAAAAGCTGACTAGGATTTCATCCCACAGGAACAATGGGATTTTCATGTTGATCTTAGCTGTCCTTGCAGCTTTGAGAATGGAGTGATTTCCTCTTTTGGCTATTGGGTTGTGTTGAGGCGCGTAAATTCTGAATTTTGTGTGTTTAATTCCATTGTCAATGAAGAAGTTAGAGATTGTTTTCAGAATGGAAGTTGTTTAACATTAATCCTTTCTGATTGGTGTGGAGCTTGATGAAATTGATTAATTCATTGGTTACGTTGGACTTGAGTTGAATTGGTATGCATGTTTTGAATTTGAACATATTGTCTGTGAGTAGGAGGAAATATCAAAACCCAGACGGTGACAGAGGATTGATGGGACCACACACATCAGCAAGGATTTTTTTCAAATGGATCATGAATGTTTGGGATATGACCACAGAAGGGTTGTCAAAGGATTTTCCTTTAGCACAGGAAACACATTCAACTTGGTCCCATTTGAGGTTTTGAAATTCTTTGCATAGAAGGTGGGTCTTATATATACAAGGGTGACAGAAGTGTTTGTGGATGGTTGATAAGGAAATGAAGGAGTAGGAGATGGGAGCAAGATGATTGAAACATTTTTTGATGAAAACAAGGTTGTCCTTGATCACACCAGACAGAATTTGTGGAAAGTTGTAGAGGATTGTGAATTTGTTTGGGGGCAGAAGAGCCAGGGAGAAGCCCTATTGAATAAGTTGACCCAGTGAGACAATGTTGATGGCTAGATTGGGGACATAGATAGATTTTTGAAGGTTGAGGGTTTCCAGTGATATTTTTAAGACTGCTGTTCCAATTCCAAGGGAAGAAATGGGATTTTGGGGTTGCCAGTCTGAATTTTGGTTCTGTTGGAATGAAGATTAGGAAAGAATTTGAGATTGTTCAACATACAATTCAATGCTCCAGAATCAAGCAGGAATCAATTTCAATTAAGGGTTGGTGAGGAGACCATTGCAAAGGTATAGGCCAAGTGAGCAGAGGATTATTTCTGAGGGCTCAAAGGGACAGAGTCAGACGTGATCCAGGATTGGGTTGCAGGTGCGGGTAGATCCACCAGCATTTGCTCCAGTTATGATTTGCCTGAGGGTTTTACCATGTCAATCTGCATTTCATTGCTTTGTTCTTGGTCACCAAGGCCAAGTGGTACAATCCCACCAAAACTTCATTCTTGATTTGATTTAGATGTCAAAGGATGAGGTTGGCATTGATCTTGGCTTCCCCCAGTGGGTGAGTAATGGTCATCTTGAGATGATTGAGTTGAGGAGCAAATTTTTAGAGTAAGAGGTAAGCCACAATATTGTTGTCCATTTTGATTCCAATTTTGGCAATCTGAATAAGGAAATCCCTGGCATCAGTTATAAATTTCTCAAGTCTCTTGGGATCAAACTGGAGGTTGAGGAAATTGAAAAAAAAAAATTGAAAGGTTTTCTGTTTGCAAGGAGTCATATTATTTGTTGATTGACTTCCATAACTCAATCCTGTTGTTTAGAAGATGGTGCTTCATGCAGTTGATTTAATTTTGGTGGTACAATTTGGCAAGGATGTATCAGACAATTTTAAGATTTACTTTGGGGGGAGGTATTTTTCAGGTTCCAATGAGTTTAACCAGTGTGCAATAATTTTAAGAAACAGAATGGTTTGGATCTTGGAGTGTCCAAAAATTTAGTTGACTTCCATATAATCAAAAAAAGGGTTAAAATAATTTAAAGAAAACCTATATTAAACACAAACAAAAAAAATAGGTAAAAAACATCATTAGTCATCTTACAATTAAGGTGGATGATCAAAAAACAGTTCAAAAAATTGTGCAGGTTGATGGTCCTAAAAAAAAAAACAAAGAAGAAAAAAAAAGTTTGTCAGTCATGTGATGATCATTTTTGAGACATGAAGAAATTAAAAGAAAAAAAAATACCTTTTGCTTATCCTAACAAAACCAATGAAAACCAAAACCAAAAAAAAAAACTATGTCATGGGGCACCCACACATAGATACACACCAAAAGATCAAAAGAAAAAAATTACTTGCAAATCACTTGGGTATTGGTGGCATAAAAACAAAAACTAAAAAAATAAAACTAAAAAAATAAACAAGCAAACAAAAAAACCAAGATAATTGTCCTGCATCCATTAGCAATTGATTAATCAATCAATTGCAAATTGATTGCTTAATCAATGGCAAATCAATTGGTCAATCAATTGTGAATCAATTGATCAATCAATTTTGAATCAATTGGTCAATCAATTTTGAATCAATTGGTCAATTGATTGAAAATTGATTTGCCAATTGATTTGCCATCAATTTCTCAATTTATTGGTAATCAATTTTCAATTTATTTGCAATCAATTGAGCAGTTGATTGCAGGGGGAAGGGGGAAGAGGAGGGGAGGCTTACCTGAGGCGCCAGACAGGGGAGGTGGAGGCTGGTGGTTAAGGGTGGGTTGGTGGGGTTTGTGAGTTGGAGGTGGACAGCAAGTGGGTGAGGTTGGTAATTTAAAGGTGGTGGGTGAGTGGGTGAGTTTTGGAAGGCAGTAGTGATGAGTGAGGTGGAGTGATGAGGTGGAGGAAGGAGTGGACAGTGAAGTTGGGGTTTTTTTTTGTCTAAGTCCACAAAAAAAAATAATAAATAAAAAATAATAATAAAAACACAAGTCAGCCTAGGATTCTTGGTTGAAAAAAAAATAACTTTGGTGTGATTTTTTACCTATTTCAAAGAAGAAAATCACTCATCAAAATGAGAAAGTGTGAGGGGCAGAATGCATTCCTGCTCCATTTACATCTGATGCCAATCTACAAAGAGCAATGGCCAGTTGGATAGTGCTAAATCAGATTTTTTGTGTTTTCAACTTGCTGCCCAGAATTTTGATTGAACATGTTGAGAAAGATAGTGATGTGATGTGGGGCAATGAGATTATGATGGGATTTCTGTGAAGCAATGGAGATGTGAAGCAATGGAGATGCAAAGCAATGGAGATGTGAAGCAATGGAGATGAGACGTGTGCAAATCAATGGAGATGGGATTGGTATGAATTTTCTGATGTGGAGGTGTGGATGGGTGTTTTGCATGCAATGGATGGTGGATGGATGATTATGAATAATTAGTGGATTTGATGTTTTAAATCCTCCATTTCCATGAAACAAGCCATTCAGAAAGATACCACTTAAGGGGTATTTGTAGTTCTGAAAACCACCATTAAAATGGTTTGTTTTGCAAAAAGAAAAAAAATTCAGGTTTCTAATAGTGGGTTTGCTAACTCTGACACACCCTATGCCTGATTTCCTCAGATTTTTTCTAATTTTTTTCACCATGATATTTTTCTCTTGTATTGGTATATGTATTGACATTAATGGGGGGGGGAGAGAGAATCAGAACTTCCCTCATGAAATCCTCCTGCATCCTCCAAGGAAGAATTTTACTATAAAAATGGAGGCCTCTTCCCCAGACCAATTTCCAAATAACATCAACATGATCTGTCTATGAGCTACTCAGCAATCAATATTCTATCAAAAAAATAACCAGGAAATGAGATCAACAAAAATTTATATTTTTTTATCATCTTAAATATCCATAGGTAGAATTGAACAAGCATTCTCAATAGATCTCTCTTAATTAGCACCAACAAAATAAAAATAATTTCCAGAAATAAATTATAACATAAAGAAAGAAGACAAAAAAAGTAAACAGTAGAAAAACTTCACCCCACTTAGCTCCCTGTGGTCAAACTCATCCTGGAGTTCTAATTCTTGAATATTCCTCTTATAAATCCTTGAAATTCTTTATTTGATGATTTATAAATAATTAGAAATTGCTCAATCAAATTTTAATCCTTAGCCAGAAATACCAATCAAAACAGGATTATAATTAAAATATCTCAAAAATACAAATTACCATAAATCTATCTCTCATAGAGAAATAAATAATTCTAAAAAAATCCAGCAAAAATTATACATATTTTTTTTTTCAGACAGAATATAGTTTTTAGGGGCAGGTAATTCCAAAGAAACTTTCTCCCCATTAGGAATTATTCTCAAGAATTAGCCTTACTGGATTTTACTTCAAGTTAATTCCTTTCAGATCCCAAAAATGGTTTCCTGTAATCTCCAGATCCTACATGTAGCAACTAAAATAATTCTGTACTTCTAACTGTAAAAATACCTTTTAAATAATATTTAAATATTAGAAAAAAACAGATCAGATTATTAAAATAATTTTTAAAGATTCATCAAGTTTAAAAAATTTAATTAAACTTGAATTATCTAAAAAAATTCCCCAGATTGAAAATAATTTCAAGTTTTCTTAGTATTTAGATTAAATTCTGTCTGAGTTCTTGATATCAATGTGGGTTCCACAAATGAGTCTCAAGATTCTTACCTTTTTTTTCTCTCTCTTTTTGCCTCAAAGTAAAATTGTTGAAATTGAATGCAATTTTTCCATGAATCTCTGTAGAAAATTTAATTTCAATGGTTAATAACAATCTTATCAACCAAAAATATCTTGAATATCCATTCAATAAAACAATAATTCAGTTATATTTTCATTAGGATATTGAACAAAACTTCAATAATTATTTGAAAATATTTTGGAAAATTTTCCTTTTCAATGGGGAAGAAATTCAATGATCCCCAATGAATGATGGAATAATTGATGTAATTTTATTATCATTTTTTTCTCTAATGATAATCAGAACTTTCAGAGCTTGGTGTTAGAGCTTCTGGAAAATCAGTTGTAATATTTTTTTCATTCTAGATAAATATAGGCATTTTATTTTCTTCTAGTGTTTTTTTTAAAAATAACATGCTTTCTGAAAAGTTGGGAAATGTTTGAATACACAATGGGGTTTATAGTTCTCATTCTAATCTTGATAATTGATGATCAGGCACCCCAGTTAGAGGATAGAGTTGAAATTGTTTTTAAAATGAGTGATTTAAAGAAATGGAACATGAGGGATGTATGGTTTTATGAACATAAATAGAGAATATTATTTTCTTTGTGAGTTTCAAATGATGGCTTCAAGTTAAAAAAATTTTCAAGTGCATTAGTACCTTGGGATCTACTTTATAAAAAAATACTATACTAAGAATATTGGGTCCTGCACCCTTTGCAAAGACTGGTGTTTTTTGCCTTGATTGTGCATCCTTGATTCATTTCCAACCTCAAGGATTCACCTCTTGCATTCCATGCATTTCCACTGGGCAGGTTTGCTATGCAAAACCTTACGTTGGGAAAAAGCTCAGATTGGGAAAACTTTCCTCTCCAAATATGGGGCCATAATACTAGTGATAAGATAAAAAGGTTTATGAACGGACCCTTAATTTCTAGTTTATGTTTTAATTTCTGATCCAAGAAAAAATTGAGCTTGTAGATTGAATTGAGAATCATGGAGCATTTTAAGCTGATTGATCAAAAATGATTTGATTGTTATTGATGAGTCAAAATGTGGATTTTTCAAACACCAGAAATGCTGGCCTTGACCATTGGCATAATCTGCAGGGAACTCCTTTTTTATCATTTAGTAAAACCAAGCCAACAGGCAACACAAAAAGGCAATTTTTTAGCTTGTACAAGTCATCTGTGTAAGAGAGGGGAAAAGGATAGTGTAGATGATGGGGATCAAACCCACATCTACCCGGTGAAAACATGTTTCTTTGACCATTAAAGTACACCCACTGGTGGTGGGAGGTATACAGTAGAACTTGTCCTAACCCATACCATTCCATGACCTGGTTTTTCTATGGGTTAGGCCGGATTATAGATTGGAGAGGAACCTATATTAACCAATGAAAATTATGGTTTAGAGCAGAAAATTGTACTCACCCATTCAAATAATGGGTTATGAAAGGCAATTGGGACAAATTAAATTTGTTTTGAAAGGCTGGCTTCAATAAGGTCAAGTTCAGTTTGATCTAGCATTTTTGAAAAAGAGAAAGAATGGGTGCTTGAGAAAGAAATCAGATTTCCATGCTGCAAAATGTTGATACAGGGGGATTGAGGTGCGTTGAGTTGAAGGATAGGCATGATAAGCAAATGAATAAAAGGGATACGTGGTGATGATATCAGGAAATGAATATTGATCATTAGTTGGTGGAGATAGAGGCAAAGAAAGTACAATATATTGAGAGTTCATACATATGAATCCAAGGAGATGGTGCAGATCAGAGATGATGTGGGAAATATGTGGACTAAAAATCATGGGTTAGAAGGGTGGGGTAAAATAAGGTTTACAGCAAAGCTTGCATTTTTTTTTTTGATTTTTGACCTATGTTTTACTGCGTTTGGCAGGATCATGGGTTAAGAGTTGACTTTTGGCTGGCACCAATTTGGTGGATCTATTTTGCCATGGGTTTGGGCAAGTTATGGGTTGTCACAAGTATGGATTAGGAAAAGTTCTCAAAATTATCCAATTTATCCCTTTTCCATTTTCCAGTGTATTTCATGCATGAGGGCTTCTGGCAAGACCAATGTGGCGGCGTGTGATATCTAACATGTACATATGTACATTATCTCCTTCCCGCTCAAATCCTTCATAGAAGAATGATACAATCTTTTTTTGATGAAACTGGAATTGATCAATTGTTTTTAACCTTGACTTATCCCATGTCTGCTTAACTCCTTTGCAGTAATATGATGGCTATCTTCACAAACACTAAGCCTCATGATTGATTGATTTGTGTTTCGGTAGTGGCTTAAGGTAGGGACAGGATTGCCCAAGACATAATGAGCACGTGTTAGTGAAACGGTGGTTCATGTTCTACTGAAGAACGCCATATACATACGTCTAGACACAGCTGGTGGTGTACTTAACTTGTTTACGTTGACATTTCATCACCAGGGGGCTCTTTCACTGAATCGGTTGAAACCAGGTTGAATGGCCGACCGGGTGGTGCGCAGCCGGTTGCAGGTAGTGGATGGGATGTAGTCGTTATCGTCTCCACGTCGACGACGACTCGGTTGGCTGCCCCTCTCGAGTTGCCTGCCTGCTCATGCCCCAGCCAAGTGTCGGAAGCCAAGTTGATGACCACCATTTCCTTCGTCGCAGCGCCCTCCTCAGTCCTCCTCCGCTCCCGTCATTAGTTCATGTTAATCAATCTCAACGTAAGCAGGTTCTTGTTTCTTTCTGCCTCTGGCGCTGCTCGTGTTAATTGACTGCTTGGATCTCACCCGTCTTGCGTTTCGCTGCCTCTTGTCGTTTTTTCTAGTCCGAGCTACTTCGATCGGATTCATTCATCATCCGCCATGCGTCGTCTGAAGCCCATCATCATTTTTGCCTGCATCGGATTCACAGGATTCACAGTTCTAGTACTTGTCAACTTGGTCCTCGCAGTCGATCAGGCCTCATCTTCTGAAACATCAACCGCTCCCCTCGGCCGTACC
Source organism: Puccinia polysora (assembly GCA_025617555.3). Taxonomy (NCBI): domain Eukaryota; kingdom Fungi; phylum Basidiomycota; class Pucciniomycetes; order Pucciniales; family Pucciniaceae; genus Puccinia; species Puccinia polysora. The sequence continues at coordinate 23,729,094 of CM062620.1, read as the reverse complement.
CCCAACGATCAGGCTCCATTGCCATCCACCGAACCCAAAACTCCCGGTCATCTCGATTCGGGCCTTTCTTCGACGGGCAGATCTCGAGAGCAGGAAGGTACTAAGGCCATCTTAACACATTTCCACCCTCTCCATTCCGATCTTCTCCTCGTTTGAGCCTCTTAGAACTCAATGAACGTTTTCAATACACTTTGATTTGCCGATATTTTACCAGGTATTGTGTTGTTCAACCGGGCTCAAAGACTCCTGAACCATGTCCAAGCCCATTCCAACGTAGTTCCTCCTCGTACCTCCATTCACCCCCCGCTCTCGATCTTATCACCTTCGTCCTATACGCCCCTTTTAAAAGATATACCATGGCTCAACCGCGGGGTGTTTTCATTAATATTCAAACTTTTTCAAAAACCGGTCGGCCCGTCAAGTCAAGGGAATGAGGACGCTGCAAACAAGAAAGAACCTAAAAAGACAGCTCTTCTCCTGGTCCTTGGTTTTCCTAAAAGACTGTTCGACCGCTTCGGACGGACCTCCGCCCGGATCACTAAGAATGGTATGAAATCAAGTTCCACCAAAATTTTAGGGCAAAAAGAGGCTGAAGAAGCTACTTATCGGGCAATCGAACTCTTGACCAAGTCGGCGTACGAGTATGGCAACCTGGACGCTGCCATGACTTTGGGCAACATCTGGTTATGGGGTGGAAACCCTCCAAGTATAATCCAGAGAGATCCTCGTAAAGCAGCAGAAGCTTTCCAATGGGTTGCTGACCTATCTGGGAATGCTACGGCTCAAGCAAACTTGGCATTCATTCATGCTACTGGTTATGGCGGAGCCCTTGGTCGCCACTTAACACATGTGGGTGATCAGAGTAAAGCGCTACTTTACTACACCTTTGCGGCACTTGGTGGTGATTACGCTGCGGAAATGTCGTTGGGTTACCGACATTGGGTCGGGATTGGTACAAAACAGAGTTGCCGTGAGGCTTTACCCTTCTATAAGAGTGCAGCTGAAAAATGTGAGCTTTTGCGAAATATCCACTTCTGTTTCAAGCGTTTCTGATTTTTCATATTTTCTTTCTGCTGACTCGCTTCTCATTTTTAATGATTTCTACAGCCATGCGCATGTTCAACGCTGGCCCACCCGGTGGTAGACACCTACCTCCAATCAAAGTACGGCTTTCAGACCATCACGGTGGGGTTTATGGCCCTGGTGCCTCTGTTGTCTCTGCTGGAAGCAACAAAAATCAGCATCCACCTCAGCAACCCTCTACTCTTCAAGCGTGGAATGATGTGCTGGAATTTTATCGTATGTTTATTTTTAGTGTAATTGAGAACCCGCCTCACTCCAAATTCTGACGATCAAGTTCATCTTTCTACTTTTACACCAGAGTTTCATGCCGAACGGGGCGATGCGACATTTATGTTTCGCCTGGGAAGGATCTACTATTATGGTTTTGGCTCTGCTGGTGATAGTATCCAAGACTTTCCTTTGACAAATGGCCGGAATTACTTAAAGGCCTTGAAATGGTTTAATCGAATCGTACGAACTGTTTGGCCTCGTGATCCAGAAGCAGCCACTTCTCCCGTGGGCCACGCATTCCAAAATCAACAAGGTCAATGGCAAACGCCCACTGTTGGGGCCTATGATGCGAGCAAAGATCCCAAACTGCCGGTCGATGAAACACATGCGGTAGCAGCTGGACTTTCTGCCGGTTACTTGGGTCGATTATACTTACGAGGTGAAGGTGTTCCCCGTAATAACGCCAAAGCCTTCCTTTGGTTTAGCCGGGGTGCAGCTTCTGTAAGTTCTGGAGCTAAATGTTTTCCGAAGTAAAATGCCATGTAATCTTATCTCTGTCATTTTAGGGTGATCGTGAATCTCAAAACGGATTGGGGATTATGTATCGTGATGGGCTGGGTGTCCGGAGGAATATCGATAAAGCATTAGATTATTTCCAGCTTGCTGCCGATGCTGAGCTCCCTGATGCTAACGTAAACTTGGGGAAGTATTATCTGGGTAAGCCCTGGAGCTTTCAGTCACGAACTATCTGGCATCTTTTGTCTGATGCTGATTCATTGCCTATCGCCTCCTTCTCACCCGCCGCGTGCTCAGGTGTCGACCCTATGAGTGCTGTTCCTTACTTTGACAATGCCATCAAGCACGGCGATACTTATCAGTCTTACTACTATCTTGCCGAAATCAATACCATGAACGCCCGCCAAACCAGCCGACCCGAGTTCTGTCCAATAGCTGTAGCATTTTACAAAAGAGTTGCTGAGCGAGGTGATTGGTTCGAGGAGGTATTCTGGAAAGCCGAGAAGGCTTGGGCTGATGGCGATGAATTTGCCGCGTTGCTTGGGTTCTTAATGATGGCTGAGCGCGGCTATGAAGTAGCCCAGAATAATGTCGCATATATATTAGACCGTCATAAAAGGCGCATTCGATTGCCGAAGGAGTGGTTTTCCAGTAACGAAACAGATCGATTGGCGCTCACGTATTGGACCCGTTCTGCTGCTCAAGACAACATCGATGCCTTGGTCAAGATGGGGGATTATTACTTGGAGGGATACGGTACTTCAAGCGGTCAAGCTCAGCCAGAAAAGGCGGCGGCCTGTTATCAAACTGCAACCAACACTCATTTGAGTGCGATGGCTATGTGGAATCTGGGTTGGATGCATGAGAACGGAATCGGAGTTTCACAAGATTATCACTTGGCCAAACGGTTTTATGATTTAGCGCTAGAGACTAATTCGGAAGCCTCCCTGCCGGTCACATTAGCCCTCCTCAAGCTCTATATCCGCTCGATGTGGGGCTACGTCGTTCACGGCGATTCCAAATACCTATTAGTGTTTACTTCTGCCAATGACGAACAATCCGGCTCTGGATGGTGGAGCCTGCGCCGGTTGCGTGACGAAATCACTCGAAGATGGTTAGGAATGTCACCCCCACCTGGTGCTAATCAAGCCCAAGAAAGGAATGTGAATCCCCCTGCCGAGGCAGAAGAAGCCGCATTCGACGTTACCGCTGCACAGCGTGCTCTTGAGCAGGACGAGAACCCCTTGGAATGGGCCCGAAACGCTCGCGATCGGGATCGCATTATGGGTGATGGTGAAGAAGAGGATGATCTGTTCCTAGCAGGCAATAGCAGTGATGATTTCATTGAAACCGTTGGCATTTTATTTCTTTGTTTGGGTCTAGGGTTCGTACTGTCTCGATTTTCTTGAGTTTATGGCAGCTTCATTTTCTGTTAACACGTCCACCGATTTCTTTGCGGTTATCTATCTATTTTCTAGTGCATTTATGTTTTTCCGTCAGCAGAGGGAACAGGCCAACGTTAGAGCTGAAGCCGACCAAGCGCCTGCTGAACTTGATGAAGCCATTAGAGATATCATCCAAGCTCAAGAAATAATCCCTGCTGCTAACCAGGCAAATGACAATACGCCCCCTCAAGTGCTGGACGATTTAGCGACTCAGACTCGGGCGAATCAAGTGACGGGAACCACGGAAGAATCCGGTAACCCAAGTTCAGAGAATCGCAATGTCGCAGATGATGAAGGCCTTAGAAGGAGAACAAGAAACGACCAACAAGATGGAAATTGAATTAGCATGGCTCTCCTCAGAGTCATCTCAACAAACCGATTCACTAATTCTCAACTCTGCTCGAGCCCTGTCGACCTTCCTCATGCTGCTCTTGGGATGGGGGATTGAAAAGGTATTGAAAAAAAAGCGAGGACTTAACATGTAAATATATGCATTTGAAGATAGAGAGATCGGCTGTATAGTAAACCTAAACAGGAATTCATTATCAGAATTTCATTCTTCGTAACATCTGTCAAGCAACAACCTCGGGAGACCAGCCAACTGAAACCGCAGTGGATTTTTTCTTGTTTAATGTTGGAAGGTAATAAATCGCGATTACTTTACTTTTTTGTGAAAAAAAATACAAATGAAAGATGAAATGGACAAAAACAAAAGCAGCAAAACTAGTCCGGGCTGAGAAATTCATTCTTATCGTTATTTCTGGAGAAAGTATGTGGAAAATCTGGTTGATCATTTCCTGTGAGGGATTTTTTTTCTGGTGAAAAACTGCAAAGCATACCAGTAGATCTTTCCATCTGATGAACTTTGCCTGGGAGCCCGTACACTCGCACAGTCCAAGGCTCTTGTTGTTCCTGTATATGTATCAGCTTTAAGGTGACTGAAAATGACCCGACTGATTTCTTGTCAGAGAGTGCCACGGTTGACACACATGGATAAACTTGGCAAACGCGAAGGGGTATTAGCCTGACTGAGCTGAAGTTGCTGGGTACAGGTGAAAGGTCCCTGATCTTTGAATAGACTTGCACCGGCCAATGGTTCGGAACCACTGGCAAGAGGTCAAATGATCAGGAATGGTGATGGTTGAATTGTTGGCTTGCCCAGCCTTGATCACACTTATTCATTCTATTGGTTAATATAAGGGAGCTGGCTTGTCGGGGATGGTGTAGTAGAAACTGTCCTGTTCATCTACAGGACAGATAATGCTCCCCTAATCAATTCTGAGGACTGAAAGGGATTGAAAGAACTAATCTCACAACTACCTTCCAAAGACTATGGGGGATCCTTGCTACGGTGAAAATTGAGAGATTAACAAGACAGAAAATCCTTTATTCAAGGTACAGAAATTGCCTAGAATCACTTACTTATTTCATATGAGAGTATTTGATCCTCAAGTTACAGCTTCTAGGGTTATGAATTCATGAGCCTGGGAATAGCCGCAGCCTAGATGGGGCAAGTATCAATCCCATTTGATTCCCATAGAGGGTTCTCTTATTCTGCTAGGCTATAATAGCATGGGTTCCATCCATCCAATGAGGCTAGAAAATCAATCAGAGGTTACTTTTTTTAAAGCTTTTGATAATTTTATATGTGCTGGATGATATTTTTGTTTGTATAATTCAAACTATTTGAACTCCCAGCATGAAATAGGTAAATGTAGCTCTTTTTTTATGTTCTTTTATTTTTGGTACAAATTTATTTAAGTTCCACTGGAAATATTACATTTTGTGTAAACAAAACGGCATAATCTCATTTTGTGTGAACAAACAGAATTCTTATCATTCTTCTTACATTAAATGAAGTTTTTCTTCATATCTGAGTTCAGATTTCAACTCCTTGCAAAAAAATTAATATTCATTGCATTCTTACATATTACATTTACTCAATTGGTATCCATACATGAATTCTCCAAAAAATGTCTACCCCAAACAGACCCCACCGGGGGTCTGGATGCCTTAATTTAGCACCCCAGGGCCTTGATTGATGTTTACAGGCCTTTGGGGGCCCAACATGCCATCAAATGGTGTGTTCTCCCATCCCAGGCACTCCTTTAAACCTTAAAAAGGCTGCATGCCTTCCTGGGGTTGGAAAGCATGCCAATGACACCTTTTGGCATCATTATAGAAATTATTTTGCTAAAATGATGCCTTTTGATTTCATTGGGTTGATTTTAGCCTGGGCCTATTATTTTAGAAATGAATCAGACAGTAGTTTCAATTTTTTTCCTTGAAAAAAGCAAGATTTCTTTGAATCTTTGCATGATTTTTCATTGGCTGGTCATAAAAGAACCAATATAAAATATCAATTGATTGGTCAAGAGTCATTTTTGCCTTTCATGAGAAATAAAGTAAATATTATACTAGATATTGGTAAAATTTTGATTGGAACAAGTAATGAAATTATTGCAAGTATTGACAGCTTTGGTCACTTCTAATCCTCCACACTCCTTGAAATTCAATTTAGTTGGAAATGATAAACCAACTTCTTCTGAGTGAGAAGAAGATATTCTGGTAAAAGTGTATTTCCTCTGAAAGATTTCTTTCTTCCCACAAATGAAAACTACAGCTACTTGTGAATAAATGGGAATCCTCTTGGTAGAAAAATTATACTCAAAAAATATTTCAGAAATTGTGGCTCATCATTTTTATTAAGGCTTTTAAATCACTCTGCCAAAAATTGAAGATCATTCAAAAATTTTCAATGGCTTATCATCTTGAAAAAAAATGGCTGGAAAAGAAAAATCAACCAAATCCTCAAAAAATTTATTCAAATTTATTAAAATATGGCATACATAAAACAACCAAAAATGCCATTTTTTGATGGAATTTTTCAGCCCAAAAAAAAAAATTCAAGCCCTGAAATCAAAAATAAAATAAAGAACACTTATTTCACACCAGGAATGTCAAGTTTACTTGAAAAATAAGTGTATTCTTTGAATAAAGTATATGAAGGTACTCAAAGCCTCAAAAATGCATCAGACAACACCTTTCAAAACTTGTTGCTTACTTCCCTGCATCTCAAACCTCATCAAATATATTATCCCCTTCAATAATCATACTTGCTTCATCACTCTCAAACCTCATCCTCACCCATGTTTCAATTGTTAATTCATACTGTCTGCCTCATAAATTCAGAACTTTTCATCTTTCCATTGCTACTTCTGACTCTCCACCTCATCACTTCATTTTTCTTAGTCATCAATCAAAGTGGCCCCTAAACAAAAAAAAAATCAACCAAAAATTCCCAAAACCCAATGAAACTTCCCAAATGAAATCAACAACAGAAAATCCTCCCCCTTTGGATTCAAAATATTTTTGTCAAAAAAAGTAGGAAGATAAATAAGCCCATCCTTGTAAACTTGCTCAAATTTTCCCCCAAAAATCCTTCTTGCTTTGGATCTAAAAATGGGGGAAGGGTTGGCCCACCTCCATCTTCTAATTTATTTGTTTATCTCCCAATGGAAAATGAGCTACAGAAAAAAACAAAGGTAAACTTAATTTTTCGTCAAAAAAGATGAGGCTCTCCCTAAGAGCTATTGGTTAAAGTAAAAAAAAAAACAATGCTTCTCTTTCTCCACTGGATTTGGAATAACAAAGGCTAATGAAGCCAAGGGGATAAACTTTTTGATAGATAAATTTGACACAATTTTTCCTTTCTGCAAAAAAATGGATTCTACTTGATTTTGATGCCCAAAGGTCCAAGTCCATTGTTCCTAAGAACTTTTTGGCTACTCCTCAACCTAGTGGTAAAAATAAAAATACAAAGGAAACCTATAATTTTCCAGCATCTGATGCAGAGGATGATATTCAAGAAAATCCAGTTCTTAAATCCCCAACCCATGATACTTCAGATTCAAAAATTGATTCAAATCATTGATTGGATCCAACCCTTGTCTATTTGGAACTTTAACTTCCCAGCTTGGATGAATTCAACAATATTACAAAACTGCAGGAATGAAATCTTGATTCCCCATTGAAAGACTTCCACCTTCTACTCAGGTGATTATGGGATTTCTTCCTGGAGTAGTGAATAGAAAGTTGTTTCATGTTAATATTAAAATCCCTTTCTGAAAAATGGAATCTTAATGAAATGGGGCCGTTCACCTCACCTTTCAATGAGAGTGAAATCTATTGAACTGGAAAGTTTCATGCATTGCTGCGGCACAACATCAGAATCTGTGATAGTGAAAATAGCTTTATTATCCAAAAACCAATCCATAGAGTCAAACTTATCCTTGTTCCATTACTTTCATTTATTTTGTTTTCTCTTCATTCAATTCAAACTATTGTTTCTCATCAACAAACTGGTGCTATCCTGTTGCAATTGCAGGTACATATGTCCTTCTCAATTATCGATTTCTTCATTCACCTCACTTGTTCTTTCATCTATTGATCATTCTCAGGTTTGCTTCATCTGGTTGTATCTTCCATCTTTTTGGGTCACTTACTCAATCTTGGTCATCACTTAAGGTGCTTTTTTTTCATTCATTCAATTCAAACTATTGTTTCTCATCAACACACTGGTGCTATCTTATCACCATTGCAGTTTTGCTTCATCTGATCCTGTTTTCCATCTTTGTGGGTCACCTACTCAATCTTTGTCATCCCTTAAGCCCTGTGTTCAATAATTTTTTTTACCTACAATGATCCTCAGAAAAATTAAATTGAAATAAAATTGCCTCTAGTTAAATAAAAATTAAACCAAGAATATAACAAAAGAGGAGGCACACTTCCAGCTTTTTGAGGCTTTGAAAACATCAAAAAAAGGAGATATTAAATTGAGAAAATAAATAAAATAAAAGTGTTTTGAGAAAATTGATACTAATTGATGTCTTTAATTTGAAAAATAATAAAATATCAGTTTCCAATTGATAATTCTTAGTTTGAAAGGCAATAATGTGAGTAAAATCTAGCACTTGAGGGTGAAAAGTAAAAATATGAGCTTATATCTCAACAGAAAAAACTTGATGCAGAGCTGGATTTGAAACAATAATAATTGGAATTTCAGAAAGAGGTGAGGGAGAAGGATCAAATTCAATCATAGAAAAATCAAAAATTATCTTGAGCCACTTCTTTTTTAGCAGCAGTTTACCAGTGGAAAAAATTGCAAATGCTTTTAGAGGATTTGATTCTGAATATATTGCTTCAAATAAAAATGTAATATATAAATCATATCTTTCTGCAATTATTAGTTAATTGATCTTTTTGGCCTCCAATATTTTTTTCCCTGATTTCTCCATTTGTCTATGCAACTAAATAATTAGAAATTGGCAAATAAATTCAAAAAGAGAAACCTAAGTGAAGATACCTTTGGGATGGTGAATTTCTAGGTAGAGTCTAGGGTAAAACATTCCTTGCGCTGAAAGCAAATATTGTCACATCAAGAACCATATTTCAATAAAAATAAACCTGTGCCTACCTGAATGAAAATATCCACCATACCAATGCCTTAAATTTAAAGAATTGGGGAAACTACAGATGATGTCAGAGGATTCAAGGTTTGGACCCAAAAAAGTAGGTTCCAGTTATGAGCTTCACATTGCAGAATTCTGGCTAAGATTTAGGTTCAATAATGCATTTATCACATAATCTCTTTTTCTAATGGGAAAACATTGAAATATATTTTATGAATTGATGGGGATTTTAGTCAAATTTAAAGCTTTTTGGCAACAAATAAATAAAAAAATGTTTAATTTAGTTGATTGGTTTATGTTGAAATTGAATTTTGGATTACTGAGGATCCAGGAGGCCTGACCAATTATCCTGAGGAAAGGAAAGGTTCTGAAGCTCTCTTATAAGCTTCATCCCATATTTTTTGATGTTTATTTTTATATTTTACCCTCTTTTTGCATGATCTGGATAAATTAAAAAAGGAAGATATCCTGTTTGCATCCATGAGATCATTTTTCAAAAGCTTCAATGAGATGGTTTTACTCCTCCATCCATATCCTACCTGCTGCTCAAGACTTCAATTGGGGATTTCCCAGGACTGAATTATTTACAAGCTAGATGTACAAACCCCACATGATTGACTTTACACAGAAAGGTAGAGTAAAATTTTCATACATTCACAAATAATTGAGGGATTGGATGGGTCAGAAATTTTCTGAAGCAAACAGAACCAATCCCACTTTGGAAATATAAAAGCCATATTTGGATTGGCTGGATATGAATGATTCTGAATTCAACTGGACCAAGCTCACATGATTGGCTTTAAACACCCAGGGAAAGCCCCATGTTCTGAACTTCAAAAATCATTGGGGTAGTTGCTAGTCTTTAATGATTCCCAAGCCAGAAGAACCAATCCTCTTTTTAAAACCTACTATAAAAAATGAGATTGGTATTTCCTGAATGATGCTCAAGCCAACAGAACAGATTGCCCATTTTGATGCATCCAATCATTGAAAACAAGGGGAGTATTGTATGACTAAAGGGAAGTGTTAAATTTGCAACCCCAGGTTGAGAATGGGTTGCAAAAAGCTTTTCACAACCCATTTGAGTAGTGAACAATGTTTGCAACCCATTTGAGTTTTGAAACACCGTTCACAACCAATTTGAGTTTTTCACAACACATTTGGCCAATTTGGGGCTATTTTGACCCAAAATGGGCCATTTTATGGGGTAATTAGGGGTACCTAGGCACAAAAAAATACATCTTTGATAATTTTGGAAGAATTAGAACACCTTCAAAAATGGAATAAAAAAATCAATAAAATACTAATAATAATAATAATAATAATAATAATAATAATAATAATAATAATAATAATAATAATAATAATAATAATAATAATAATAATAATAATAATAATAATAATAATAATAATAATAATAATAATAATAATAATAATAATAATAATAATAATAATAATAATAATAATAATAATAATAATAATAATAATAATAATAATAATAATAATAATAATAATAATAATAATAATAATAATAATAATAATAATAATAATAATAATAAAAATAATAATTAATAATAATAATAATGATAATAATAATAATAATAATAATAATAATAATAATAATAATAATAATAATAATAATAATAATAATAATAAAATTTTCAATGGAGTTTGGGATCTTTCTTTTTGCCTTTTTAATTAATTTTTTTTGTTTATTTTAGCTCTCATAAAGTTCAAAAACAATAAAAGAGCTTTCTGATATTTATTTTGGATTTTTTGGATGTATTCTTTTACCTTAAAAAATTCATCCAAAAAATCAAAGAAATCAAAAAAATCAAATTTTCCAATGGAGTTTGGGATCTTTCTTTTTACCTTTTTAATTTTTAATTTTTTTTGTTGGTGCTTTCAGCTCTAATTAATTTGAACAATAAATCAAGTAGCTTTTCAATATTTTAAATAGATTTTTAGGATTTATTCTTTTACCTTAAAAGATTCATTCAAAAAAGCCAAAAAAAAAATATCAAAAAAAATCAAAAAAAAAATCAAAAAAAAAAAAATCAAAAAAAAAATTGAAAAAAATCAAAAAAAAAAAATCAAAAAAAATCAAAAAAAAAATCAAAAAAAAATAATCAAATTTTCCAATGTAGTTTGGGATCTTTGTTTTTGACTTTTTAATTATTCTTTTTGGTTATATATGCTATTGTTAAGTTGAAAAAAAAAATCAAAGAGCTTCAAAATATTTTTTATCAATTTTTGGATGTATTATTTTATCTCAAAAAAATTCATTGAAAAAAAGAAATCAAAAAAAAAAATCTCATTGGACTATTGCATCCTTTTATTTGCTGTTTTGATTAATTTTTTTTTTTTTTTGATGAACTCTCATGAACTTATGAAAAGAATAAGATAAATTTCTATCATGTTTTTAATAATTTTTGGATGTATTTTTTTACCTTAAAAAATTCATTCAAAAAATCAAAAAAATCAAGTTTTCCAATGGAGTTTGGAATTTTTCTTTTTGCCTTTTTAATTTTTAATTTTAATTTTTCATTTTTTTTTTGTTTATGTCAGATCTCATAAAGATTTGAAAAAATTCAAAGAACTTTCTGATAATTTTTTTACAGATTTTTTGTATGTAATTCTTCACCTTCAAAAAATCATTCAAAAAATCAAAGAAATCAAAAAACCTAATTTCTCATTGGACTTTTGGATCCTTTTATTTGCATTTTTAATTATTATTCTTTTTTTAATTCAAGCTCTCAGGAATTTAATAAAACACTCAAATATATTTTTAATATTTTTTTCAGATTTTTTGGATGTATTTTTTTACCTACAAAAATTCATTCAAGGACAAAAAATTCAAAAAAAGAAAATCTCATTGCACTTTTCAATCTTTTTTTTTTTGCCTTTTTGATTATTTTTTCTGGTGATTCAAGGTTTTAATTTATTTTATTTTAATTTAATTTAATTTAATTTTTTTTTTCTCAAAACCCTGGAGTCATGAATGGCTGTTCACAACTCACATGGGTTGCAAATGGCCATTCATGGCTCAGATGGGCTATGAACCATGCCACAGGGCCCATTTTGAGTTGTGAACAGCTGTTCACAACTAAGATTGGTTTCAAATGGCTGTTTGCAACTCATATAGGTCACAAATGGCCGTTCACAACTCAAATGGGTTGCACACCACGCCACACAAGACATTTGGAGTTGTGAATGGGTTGTGTTGGGTTTCAAATTTAACAGTGCCCATGACTAAAACTACTCAATTTTCATCTCCTCAACCAGAGAATGGTTTCCCATTTATAGATGCATGGTGAAACTAAGGAATTAAGTAGGGAGGAGATCAAAATGATGTTGAGCTAAAATTTGGATTTCTCTTGTTTAGGCCAGGATAAAAAAATTTAAAGAGATGGTTTGAGGAAAAGAAAGAAGACAAAAAGGGGAGAGGGGATTATTTATCCATTTTCTGTTTCCTAAGTTCTCAAATTTCTAATTAACCAGTGATCAATTCCTTTGTTATTGTGAAATTGATTGCTGTTTTTATATAAAAGCATTTTTGGTCTTTTTGTGATTAGATAGAAAACAAGAGGGGGGGGGGTGAAGGGGATGGGATGGGAGGGAGAACTTACCAAAGGGGGGTAGAGAATAGGTCTTGGGGGATGTATAAAGAAACAAAAAGAGGGTATAATTTTCATTAGTGGATCATTATTTTTGAAACAGTAAAAAAGGGGACTTAAAGTCTGGTACAGAGGTGGTGGGAGGTTGAGGTGATAGGTGAGGAGGTTGAGGTTCAGGTTGAGGTTGAGTTTTAGGTTGAGTTTGAGTTTGAGGAGGTGGCTAAGGTGGAGGTGATTCAGCTTTTTTATAAGGTGGAGGTTTGGTTGGTGATCTGGAGCATGGTGTGAAAGTTCAAAAAAAATGGTACTTTTTTTTCTTTTTTGTTTGGGGGGGGGGGGCTGAACATACATGAAAAAGGAAAAATGTATTTGGGACCAGATGGATTGTTGACCAAGTTCAAGAAAAAATATCTCAAGATTCCAAATTAGAAATAGTGGTAGTTGGAATTTGATCTTGCATTTCAAAAGATGGACCAGAAGATCGGACTGGGATGACTTGAGGAGGCTCAGGAAAATTACCTTCAGATATTTCATCCCATTCATATTTGATTTTGTTCATTTTTTTGTGAAGAATAACACAAAAAGATGATTCATTTGATGAATATCTTCATGTACTTTAAATTTTGGAGCAGTTTTAAAATTTTTGTCAAGCTGGCCCATGTTCCTTTCAGGAATAAAATAGCATTTTAAATTTGACATCTTGATTTTTCTAGATTATGGTTGAAACCTGTTTTTTATTGAGCATTAGGTGGAAGATTCCATTATACTGGAACCACATATTTACCAATGAAATGAAAATACTTGGCAAGGAGTTATCCATCTTCATAAAGGTTTTTCTGAGGTGGTTGAGAAATTTGCATTGGATTGAAGACATATAAATCATGACAGGAACCTGGAAGGACATCATGGCGTGAAATTCACTTTTTATTATCATTTCAAACAAGTTGAATTTCAAATTATTACTTCAAATGACAAATAAAAAATATTTGGTCAGACTGATATTGTTCAGAATTTTATAGAAATGGATGGATTACATTTTCTTCCAATAAAAAAATTTTTTGCAATCAAAATTAGGCTTTTTAATTAAGTGGATGGTAGCTTTATCAAAAAAACTAATACAAACTGTGAAGAATTCAGTCTAAATCACCTGAAATATCTCCTTCTGCTCTAAAGTTTTGCACCAGCAAAGGGATGTGGGAAAAAAACATAGGAGAGCTTTGATAACCCAGTAGGTGTAAAAATTCAATGTTTAATATCCAAAAAATAGAATATTTTCTAACCAATGAACACCTGTCCCATTACCTTTTGATCCTAACTGATGAAGAGAAACTTTATTTTAGATAGCTGAGTCACACATAGGATTCAAAGAGTCATTCTTAAAAACAATATGGGTTTGAATTGTCCCAGGATAACTTCAAACCTTCAGAATTATGGTTTTGAATTGTCCCAGGATAAATTCAAACCTTCAGAATCACTAAATCTAAACCTTCTACTGAAGGGGGCATGAACATAGCAATTGTTTACTAAATTCATGCCTTCTGGTATGTTTTTCTACCCCCAGAAGTAATTTCAAAATTAAAAGGGTATACCAAACCTTACTTGTCTCTATTCACATGTTTTTTTACATATTGGCACAAATTTTTAAGGTTTAAACACCTACCTGCAGTGTGAAAACAAGCCTTAAGGCATGGATATATTAAAAAAAAAAGTGCTATATTCATTAATTTTATTTATTTTACTTGAAAGAGGTGTTTATTTCAAAAAATAAATGCTTGATTTTATTTTATTTTTCAAAAAAGGTCTCAAGAATCTTTTTGATCCTGAATGTATTGATTTGCCTTGATCTCAATCTGGTTTTGATCAGAAAACCATCACTAGTTGTGGTGTGAAAGGTTGGTGATCCATTCAAGTTGTTTTTTTTTTTTTAAAAAAAAAAAATAAATCTAGTCAATTGAGAGTTTTAGAGAGATCCATACCACCTTTGCAGAAGAGGATAGACCTTGATCTGCAATTAATGAAACTGTCTGATGACCATCAACATTACTCAGAAACCAAGCAGTACATCACCAACCTTAACATCTTGAGATTAAAATCAAAACACCCCTTCAAATGCCCTCTACATCTTGAATACACTTATCTCATCCAAAAGAACAACTTTTTAATCTTTCCTCTAAGCTCATACTCAACATTCTAATCATCAATCCTGAGTTTGACTTGATAAAATATCTATTTTTAGTTAGTAAAATGGTCATTGAAGAAGATCTGTAATCCCTTGACTGCCTACTCTGGGGTTTACTCTCACAAATTTCAATCCAGACTACTCAAGCCACACTTAAGTTAAAATCATTCAATTAGTTTTATGATCTCACTCTGGTTTTCTCCCATGGATGGAAATTCCAAATTGGGCCATGCTGTGTTCTCCTCATCTCATATTTGCCTGACCATGCCTCATTGGGTTAGCTTATAGATGTTTGTTTCATATTAATCATTGATTTATTTACCATATACATTCCAACTTGTTTACTCTACCATCCACTTGGTGCCTTGCTGAGCTCTATGCTCACTATTGTTGAGGTTATAGAACCCATATTTTTCTTTTTCTTCTTTCTACCATCTTTGGAAATTAAGAATTATTAGTTCTTTCATTCTAAATTCCTGTCTTTCAAAATTCCAAGCACTTCATTTGGAAAAATCAAACATTCTTCATTTGATTGTGGATTGATCCATAGCCCAATCCCCATCTGACCAACTGTACCCAGTTTGCCTATTACCTCAATTGATCCTTGGGTCATCCTTCAATCTTCCTCAAAGCAACTTTCATGTTTTCCTGGCTGCATTTTCATCCCCTTATCCCTCTCTGTTTATCCTTGGGGATTTGCAGAACCTTTGGCAGTGAAAACTGAATGGCATAAGATGGAAATCTGAATTAATCATTTGAGGGTAAGAGATGGTTGAGTCAAATTCAGGGCTTTCCTTTTTCTTTTCTTTTCTTTTTTTTTTTGGAAAAAGTCTAAATTTGTGGGTGGGTTTTTGAAGATTTGATTGGAGGAAATACTCCAGGATTTTGTTCAATTCAGATCTTCAAGATCCTCAGAAGAAAAAAAAAAAAAAGAAAGAAAGAAAGAAACTTCTGAGATCAGACAGTTTTAAAGTGGTTGTGGATGTGTGATTTCTTTAAAAATTCAAGCCCTAAATCTCTTGAGCCTTCTTCATTCTTCATATCATAACCTTCATCAATTTTGTCAACATCACTTGAACCAAGGGGTCTAATCTGATCATCATTAAGAACATGGTAAATTGGATGAATTTGAAAGTCCCCATGAAGGATAGTGAGATCGTTTATATAGATTATGTGAATGGTTTTTTTTTTTTAAAGTAGGATTGACCTGGTTTCCAAATCAAGTGATTGGAGAACATCAAGTTGTGATATGAGTCTCATGGGAGATTGGAATAATTGATTGTTTTGATCTTTGAAATCAAGCGCTCTCACCATGATCAAAGAGTTGGAGATGGTGTTTGTGAGAAATCGATTGAATTGATTGAATTCCAAATCAACTAACTCAAAGTGGCAAGCAAGATGAACTGATCCAGGGATGTAGAATGTGGTTTTTCTTGGATGAAAAGGAAAAGAAGGAGACTGTTATCGAGCAACCTGTCTGAGAACCCTTCTGAGTTTTCGTTCAGGGGATGTTCTTCATTCAAGCCCACTCACCAGTTGAAATACATCCAGGATGGTCTTCAATCCTTCCTTCCAACTTGCACGACGCTCCACCTCAGCCGTCCTCCACCAGGCTCCCTTTCCACTCCACCTTCTCCGCTCATCAAGCTCCATCATCCCCCGCTCACCTCCCCTCGATCGTACCGCCTCATTCTCTTCAAAACCCTCAGCGTCACCCGATCTTTCCCAGGCTCCACAACCTCTTTCAATCTTCTCCGAATCATCCATTTCTTTGGTCGATGAATTGTCCGACTATCTGATCTACCAACCCTTCCCATCACTCTCCTACACCTCAACCGTCATCCTCACCACGATCTTAGTCAGGACATCGACCACACTTCCGATATCTATTTGGTCTCGCATTCGAATCAATAGGTTTGAATCGATCGTCCTACCCACTTTCAAAGCTTTCAGGACAACTTTAGCACTTCATGCCAAACGTAAATTCCTCGATCCAAACCAAATCCCAGTCTACCAAGCGCATCTCCAATCCAAAATCCGGCAAGAACTCGATCGATTGATCGTCGAGAATCGATGTCGACCATCGGTGACGATCTTGGGATCTCTTTGTGTTCATCTCCCAGTGATTTACACTTTGACTAGCATTCTCAGGAGTGCATGCCAACGAGTCCCACCGGGCTCGGCATTGGTACTCGAACCATCCCCGATCCTCGGCTCAAGCCTGATCGAACCTGATCTAGGACTAGCTTTGATCTGTTGGGCCGCTTTCCTCATCAACGTCGAACTCAACGCAAGCTTTCGATACCTCCGTCGGAGTACGGCCTCCGATGATCGGTCGCCATCTCAAGCTTCGGCGCAGTCAAAGACCTCCTTCATCTCTCGTGGTCTCAAGTTTTGGAATCCTGAAACGATCCGGACGGCTTCTTTTCTTGCTGGGATTGCCATGATGGGAATCTCTGCTTCTCAACCAGCTGTCTGTCTCACTATCATTCGATCATTCTTACCAAAAAAAAAAAAAAAAAAAAAAAACGAAATTGTTTATACTCAGCTAATATGTTTCATCTTCTTTTTTTCGATGATCCTCAAAAATTAATTGTTGGGATGGGATGCGGGGGGGGGGCGGATCTGTTATTATTTCTTTTTTTTTGTTCCGCCAACAAAGTTGGTTTTGACGTATTGGTTGACGTCGAATTGCTTTTCGATCCTACAAAGCCTTTGTTTCATTTATCTCGATTCACGCAAGTCCGCCCAACTTTCGTTTTCAAAGACAGCCCCTGGATCGACGCCAGTCCCGATCCCTAGAACTGATCAAAGGATCACCAAGAGTGGTGGTAGAAGTGATCCTAAATCGTCCGAGGATCGAAAATCTAAAAAGCCTTCGTCTTCCTTGCCTCCAATACTCTAGGCCGTCGTTTCGATATAATT
Source organism: Puccinia polysora (assembly GCA_025617555.3). Taxonomy (NCBI): domain Eukaryota; kingdom Fungi; phylum Basidiomycota; class Pucciniomycetes; order Pucciniales; family Pucciniaceae; genus Puccinia; species Puccinia polysora. The sequence goes on along the minus strand of CM062620.1, from coordinate 23,711,648 downwards.
TGATTGATTCTCTCTCTCTTTTTTTCTTTTCTTTTCTTTTCTTTTTCTTTTTCTTTTTTTTTTTAGAATTTCTTGAGGTTTAAAATTCGAGTAGAGCTCATTCCCTCCCTGAAGTTTCAAGTTCCCATCGATACTTTGATTCTTAAATGTGGATGCATGGCGACCAGGCAAGTTGATGATTTAGAAGTGCAGATGCCGCGAACAACTGGCCGATGATCTTCCTTACCTTTTGACTCGTGCTCAGCTTGACAATGGGTCAGGGTTCAACTTGATGATTAAAGGTCATATTAGGACCTCTCATATTGAAAATCACCAAAATATTCAATGATTGATTTAAGGCATACCTTTTTCTTTCTTTTTTCATAATAGAATCAATGTTTCATTCTTAATCTTTGTGGGAAAACAAGAAAAAAAGGTTTTTGAGAGATAAATAAGTTGCTTAAAATCAGTCATTTGAAACATTCCAAATTTAAACTTTCATATGCCCAAATTTGAAACAGAAACTTTTAGGAGGTATGATGTGATGTGACCTTTGACTGAGATGCTTGATGCAAAGATCTTTGGAGGATACCTTCCTTATGGCTTGGAGAGCTTGATTCCAAGATCCTCCAAGCTTTTGAGTTGATAAGGAAGAGCCAACCAGGCCATGGATGGGATGAGTTTGACAGTAGGTAGGGCTTGGGAACAAGAGAGGACTGGATTCTAGGAAAAGTTCTAAACTTTTGTACCTGTTGGTCTTGGTTTCCTTCAAAGGGCCCCAAGAACTTTGAATGGGATGAAATCCACTCAAATCCAGCTTAGATGTGGGATTGATGACTTACCACTTGATCCAACATACTTTTTATGTGACAATCAAGATCCTAAAGTCACTTCATTGGATCCACAGATTTGTGATGGCTTGCGCTTATGGAACCATCAAAACTCAAGAAAGCTGTCAGAATCCTCATGTGATCTCAAGATGTCTGGAAATGAGGACAGAATCAATGTTCTTCAATTGTTTTTTTTGTGGCCAAAAAAAACAGATGCTGATGTTAATGTGCAAGCTCAAACAGATTAGAGGTTTTTGTTGTGGTTGGAATGGTCATCACACTCAAGGATTATTATTATTATTACTTGAGGGGAAGGGGGGTGGAGATTTTTTGAGAGATTCTCAAGTTTGGGAAGTCAATAGATGTTCACAGGAGAGCAGGAGAATCAAATGAGAGTGATTTTTAAAAAAATGGATCCTCAAAAAAGTCTGTGTGAGAGAGTTTATGTAATTTAAGTTTTGAATTTGCCTGAAATAAAAATCAATGCAATTCCTGATGTCACAATAATCAGCTTGTTTTCAGATTTTATGTTATGGTTTTAAACCCAACCATCATAGATGATTGTGCTTGAGTGTTAAGGGATGGAGTTCTGAGACCACAAAGATAATCAATATCAGTTTTCAAAAAAAAAAAAAAAATTCCAGAGTTTTTTTTGCATATGTCTGGTTATCCAGAATGCCAAAAAAAAAATTAAAAATAACCCAACAGGATTGGTTAAAAAACTGGAGGAACAAGGGAAAAATCAATTCCTGGAATTTTTGAATGACAGGGTGCCTGTATCAGGTTTGAGGTTCTTCTCAAACTAGCCAGGCAACCCCATCCCTTTCCTTCATCAACCAACCAGTCACTCCTCTCAACTTCAAGACTTTGATGACCACCAAACTAATGTCTTTCACTCCTCCTTCCCATTATAACTCTTGAATTCTTTCCAATTTTTTTTTCTATTAACTCTCCTTTTTTTTTCTCTCCCCTCTGAATTTATTTTTTAATCAAATTTTCCATGGACAATGTGCAATCAATCAATTGTCAACAAAATATTTTAATCCCCCTAATCATGATGAAAAAAGCAAGAGAGATTAAAGATGAGATCAAGGCCCAATCCAAATCCATCCAAGAGGCTCACCACAAGCTTCTCTCAAATAAAAAATGGTTCAAATTCATTCAGGAGACTTGATGAAACTAAAGAAATAAAATTCATGCAGTAGTCAGGCTCAAAAGCCTCATCAACCCATAAACAGAAAAATCAAGAACCTGGTTTAGCACCAAGTACTAAATGAGAAAAGGTTCCAAGTAGAGGTGGCCAAGATGTTTGGAATCTCCAACTTTAAAGTTAGAAGAAAATTGACTTGTGAAGCCTGAGATGGTAACAGAAATCAATCTGAATTCCTCCAGAGGACCCAAGACCAAAATCTCAAACAATATGCTTGAATCAATTTGGATGTGCCTTGAAGAAACTTGGGTATCTTGCTCAAAGGATATGCCCAATCACATCAAAAAAAAAAAACACTTCTATCTTGATCTCCTCAATCCAGAATCTGCTTAGAATTCTTGGTATTACCTTGGAAGTTGTTATTCTGGTAAATTGTAAGTGAGACCAAGGGGATCTCCTATAACAGAAACATTTTTTTTTATTAATAATGATATTTATGCAGTAGAAGGAACAAAATTTACACTTATCAGTCTTGCTTTAATTCCCTGACTCAAAAAACTCATGGGTACTCAATAATTTGGTAAGTAATGATCATTTCATTTATTATGAATTAATAATTATAGAAAAAATGAATATTTCTCTCTTTATTTTTTTGTTTTTATTTTATTTTATCTTTTGATCAATTCAGGTCAGCCTTCTTCCCTTGAAAAAAAATCTAAGGGAAGCATGATCTATTTGGTTGGTGTTCTGGAAAATTGTGAAATGATATATTTGGAGATTCAAAATGATCACAATAATAAGAAAGGAGGTATCAATTGCCTTGAAATAGCCAGCTAGCCCCTTTGAATCAATGAAAAATGCCTGCATAATTTCCTCATCAGGGAAATTTCAATAATTGACCATGGCAATTCTTTGATTGATTCCCCCAATTAATGAAGGATTGAAATGAAATTCCTCCCAAAATACTCTCAAATTCTCAAAACAATCAAATTAGTCTTCAAAATCATCAAGATCAAGCTCAAACATCAATAAGTCCAAAATTGAAAGCATCCTGTTGCAGAAATACATGGGGCTTTTGAACAGGAAATTAATTCAGAGGTAGCTCAAAACTTCTTTGTGAATTTTCATTGGGTTTACAAGGCTTTTGGGCAAATGCAAACCATGACTGGAACCATTATTTATTTTGCCATCTCTCACATTCAGTCTGAATAATTTTTCTTCATGTTTTGAAATTTCTTGTGGTTTTTTTATGTTTATTTCTGAATTGTTTATTTTTTAATTATTTTTTCCCCCTATCTTTGATAACCCAGAATTAATTTAAACAAGTTCTTTCAAAATTTGGGTTTCAAATTTCTTTTTTAAATACTGTATATTATACTTACTCAATTTTGGAATGAAATTCTGTCTGCCTGGAAAAATGAAAAGGCTGAAATAAAGATTGAAAAAAAAAGAAATAGTATAAAGGTGGAAAGGATGCTTCAAATTAACAGATTTTTTTTTTACTTTGGGGAATAAATATATAATAATATAAATATGAAAATAAATTAAAATTAGGGAAAAAATTGAAAAGAGAGGTCAAAATAAAATAATAGCACAATAACTCTAAACAAAAAGATAAATATTATGAAAAGACAGGACAGCATTCTTGAAACTGGTAATATAATTGGTGTGATTTTGTTTTATGTGTTTTTGTGGAGAGGGGGAGGGGAAAGATTATGAAAGACAGATAGATGAAGCTTGAGGTTTATGGTTTCATTCTTGAGACTATTTTGAATGATATTGAGATTTCCTGGGTATAAATTGAATTATTTTTGAGCTTAATGTTAATCTAAATCTTATTTTGAATGAAAGACAGATGTTGGGATCAAAATTTGCAAAAAGAAAAAAAAGATTGGTTGCTGATTGAAACATCCTGCTTAGTGTGTGAGTTTTTTTTATGGTGTTCTTTTTAATTATAACTGGACTCAAAATAATAAAAAAAATCAAGAAAAGTAAGGAGAGTCTGAAGAGCTTTAGCTCATTGTGATTGAAATGGAACTGGGTATAATTCAAGAGGAAGCAGTAATAAATCATTCTTTAAACTTGTGGTGATGGCACTAGTTATGAAGAGTAATCATTAAAATATGAGTATAGACAGGGGAAAGGGCTATATTTTGATTAGGTTATTGGTTTATTTCTCTTTTTTGAGCAATGAATAGCTCCAAAAGTTTTGCATACAAAGATGGATTCATTTTAAGGTTGAGCTGTGAGATTGAAAAATAATTGTTGTAGACTATTGGATAAAGATCTGGGTGATTTTGAAGGATTGAGGTCAATTTTTGGTTATCATCAAATCATTAGAACATTCCAGAAACAAGTAAGATTATCAAAAAAGTATGTATGTATATATCCATGTAAATTTTAACAAATAATAAAAATAATAATCAAAAGAAATCTCAATCAAAATAATGTTATAGGAAATCATTTATGATGATTGATGGAGATAAATTTTAATATAAAACAAATTGCAGTAAATATAATGATAATTCTCAAAAGAAACCTGAATCGAAATAATGTTATAGGAAATTATTTTTGGTGATTTATGGGGATAAATTTTGATCTAAGGGAAATTGAAATGAAGTGAAAAAGGTTGATAATATGATACATGAGATGGCCCAGGTACAATCTATGCCAAAAAAAGAAAAGAAAAAAAAGAAAAAAGAAAAAGACAAAAGAAAGACAAAAGAAAAGAGGCCAAAGAGAGAAAAAGAACAAAAAAAGGAAAAAGAAGAAAGAAAGAAAAAGACAAATGAAAAGAAAAAGAAAAGAAATAAATGAAAGAAAATAAAATAAAAGAAAGAAAGAAAGGAAAGGGAAAATAAAAGGAAAGGAAAGGGAAAGGAAAGGAAAGTGGAAAAAAGGAAAAAAAATGGGAAAGAAAAGGGGGGAAATGGGGGAAAAACAAAAAAAAGACAAAAAAGTAAGAAAAAATTGAAGAAAAAAGAGGGAAACAAAAAAGAGGGGGAAAAAGGGGGGAAAAGGGGGGAAAGGAAAAATAAAGGGGAAAAAGGTGGGAAAAAAGGGGGGAGTCAAAGAGAAAAAAAAGGTGGGAAAAGGGAGATAAAGGGGAAAAAAGGATAAAGAAGGGGAAAAAAAGGGGGGGGGAAAGCAAAAACAAAAGGAAAAAAAGGCAAGAAAAGGTGAAAAAAAAGGAACAAAGGGGGGGCAATGGAAAAAAGGGGAAACAATGGGGAAAAAGAGAAAAAAATGGAAAAAAAATTGAAGAAAATGGGAAAAAAAGGGAAAAAAGGGAAAAAATGGAAAAAAAGGAAAAAAAGGAAAAAAAAGGGGGGGAAAGGAAAAAAAGGGGAAAAAGGGAGACAAAAGGGAAGAAAGGGGGGAAAAAAGGGGGGGAAAGGAAAAAAAAAAAAAAAAAAAGGAAAAAAGGAAAAAAAGGAAAAAAAAAGGAAAAAAAAGGAAAAAAAGGAAAAAAAGGGAAAAAAAAAAAAAGGAAAAAAAGAAAAAAAAAGGAAAAAAAGGAAAAAAAAAGGAAAAAAAAAGGAAAAAAAAAGGAAAAAAAAAGGAAAAAAAAGGAAAAAAAGGACAAAAAGGAAAAAAAGGAAAAAAGGGGGAAAGAGGGGGAAAAGGGGGAAAGAAGGGAGAAAAAAGGGGAGATAAGGGGGGGAAAAGGGGGGGAAAAAGGGGGGAAAAAGGGGAAAAGGGGGAAAAGGGGGGAAAAGGGGGGAAAAGGGGGAGAAAGGGGGAGAAAAGAGAAAATAGGGGAATGAAAAGAAAAAAAATGAAAGAAAAAAAAAGAAAATGAAAGAAATAAAAAGAAGATGCAAAAAGAAAGAAACAGAAAACAAAAATTTGGAAGAAGGCCATGAATTTAAAATTTATTTTTTGTGCCTTGAAATGGATGACTTTGGGATTTTTTTCAACACCCCAAAGGTTTTTAAATAATTATCTAAATTAAAGAAGACCCATACAACTTAGGTTGGAATAAGATTCTCATGGATTTCACACCATGTGAAATTTTTGTCCCATTCCACCCTTAAACTTCCTTAAGGTGTATTGTGGCAGGATCACTTGGGGCTCCCCACAGCCTGTTTTTTTTTCTGAAATGGCTTTGAAGAAGTAATGAATCTAATCAAATTGTTTTCAATTCAAAAGAGTTTTGAGTAGATTCAAAACACTTAAAAGCATTTAAAATCAGATTTGATGATCTTCAAATCAGTTTTTTTTTTGAAAGACTCAAAATTAATTCAAATTAAATTTCAAGATCTTTCATGAGCTGTCAAAGGTTTCTAAGGCATTAAAATAAATTTAAAGAGCCTTTGAAGAGCTTTTAATTGGTTTGAAAACCTCCTTAAATCTTTTCAAGTCTGAAAAGTCTATTGGAAAATTTGAAGCTCTTTCAATCCATTTTTGGAAGCTTCAACATGCATTCTGATAGGTTCAACAAATCTTTCAATCCATCAAAAGCCCATAGAATCTTTGATGGTATCCAAAGAATTTAAAATAATCTTAATAGCTTTTCAAAGAATCTTTGAATATATTCAAAGCATTTAAAATAAGCTTTTCAGCTATTCAAATCATTTAAAAGAATCTATGAAGCTATTCAAATCATTTCAAAGAATATTTGCAGCTATTCTAAGCATTCTTCAGAATCTTTGAAGCTATTCCAAGATATTCCTATTGAGATACTGAGTGCTGGAATTCAAAACACAACACACGCGTGGATGCTGCGCACCCACACAGAGTTGAGTGATAAGGCTGAAACCTAATTTTTCTTTCCCATCTTGCTACTAAAACTGGAGGACAGAGTTTCATTTCCTTATTCACTCAATCACTTACTTGTTGTACTTTGCAGCGCTCTTGTAATCTCTGTCCTCCAGCTAAGCTCCAGTATAAAGTTTCTCCCCCTCACAGTCTGTTCACCTCAGCCTCTGACTCTTCCTCTTCAACTTCCATTTTCACATTCCTCAAGGTGTGAACATAAGTACTTGTCCTTGTCCATGTGACTACTCAACTCACCAATTGTTGGTGTTTCAATAGGTACCTCAACTCATTCTTGACAGTTTCATTCCTCATTCACTCAATCACTTACTCATTGTACTTTGCAGTGCTCTTGTCATCTCTGTCCTCCAGGTGTGAACATAAGTACTTGTCCTTGTCCGCATGCCCACTCAACTCAACAATTGTTGGTGTTTCAATAGTTCATGAGCCCAGGTCTATGATTCCTTGGAAACATCACAGAATGAATGGGGGAGAACAACTAAAGAGCCTCTTTATGCTCCAAGACAACAATTTTCCAGTATGGAAATCCTCCATCAAAAGCTATCTGAGCATGAATGACTTGCTCCTGCATCTCACCCCCTCAGATCCCACCTCTGCACCAGATCCTCACAACTTCCACAAGGAACAAATAAAAACAGCCGGCATTCTCACCATGTACATGGGCTATGCCAATGTTCAACACCTAGTCAATCCCAAAAACAAGCAGAAACCCAGCGTACTCTGGACACTGCTCACAAATCTTTATGAGTCTCACTCTAAAGAAAATCAGGCATGAGTCTACACAAAATTCCTTGAAAGATCATACAACAAGGACATACAAACCTTCCTCACCAACATAAACATCCACATCAAAGCCCTCATGGCTGTAGGACTCAAAATTGGAAATGAAAGCAACGGCTTTGTTCATCTCTATGAACCCCTTATGGCTGAATATATCCTCAGCCAAATTTCAAGCACAATGGAAGTGACAAAGGAAATCCTATACTCCAAACAACCGCTCACCTTGAGGCTTGTCATTGAAGTGCTTGATTCCAAACAACAAGAGTCATCAGCAGGCCTATCTGTCAAAACTGAAGAAAAGGCTCTTAAGGTTGTGACCCGGAACTATCTGGTGTGTTCTAATGGAATGCATAATCCAAAGACCAAGCACAAGGAATCCAACTGCAGGGAGGTCAAGAAGGACAAGAAACGCAAGACAAAGGCCAACAATGCAATAGTCTCCCAGGAAAAAGACTCTGATGGATGTCAATCATCCTCTGGTGCATACATCTGCATAAAGAGAGCCCTTGCAATCAAAGCTACCCCTAACAAGGCAGTTCTGGAAAGTGGTGCAAGTCACCACATTTTCAACACTAGAACCAACTTCTTTGACTTCTGCGACCAAAGCTCAAAAGTCCAAATTGCTGATGGGAACAGCCTAGAGGTGAAAGGCAACAGCTTTGTCCACCTGAAGACACTTGATGGTAAAACCATGACCGTGAAAGCAATGTTTGTCCCCAGTCTACAGGGAACTCTAATTAGCCTGGGAAGACTACTACGCAATGGTTTCAAGATTAAAAATGTCAAAAACACCAAAATTCAACTCCTGAGAGAAGACATACCTCTTCTAAAAGCCAACATTGTGAACAATGTGGTCATTCTCCAGATAAAAATGGCTAGAAAAGGTCTGTTGGCCCTCAGCGTGCACTCCAACACCAATACTCACCTAGAACTCCTTCACAGGCGTGCGGGACACCCAAGCAGCAAAGCACTAAAACACATTTATGGTGTCAATGTCACCAAGTTGCACTGCAACAACTGCCTCCTCTCAAAATCTCACCAACTGCCCTTCAAAGGGCACATTCCTGATGCCACACAAGTCCTTAAAACTTTCTTCATGGACCTCAGTGGAAAGATCACGCCAGCATCCCTCTCGGGGGGGCATTACTATTTCAAAATCACTGATTGGTACACTGGCTACAGATTTGCATACATCCTTGACAATAAATACAATGCCTTTAGCTCCTTTGTTTCTTTCTTGACAAATATGGAAAATCTCAAATCCACCACTGTAAAAAACGTTGTGTTTGACAGGGGTGGTGAATTCAACTCAAAGCAATTTCTGAGCTTTCTTGAAGGCAAAGGCATTACTGTCCACATAACCAGCCCACACGCTCCTCAACAAAACGCTGTTGCAGAACGTGGCAACCATACAACCAGTGAGAAAGCTCAAACACTGCTGAAATAGGCAAAGCTGCCTCCCTCCTACTGGGCCAAGGCAGTGATGACAGCAGTTTTCCTTGAGAAAATCACCCCCAGAAGGAAATCCAACTGGGAATCTCCTTATCAGCTGTGGTTTGATTGCCCTTTTGACCTGACTTGTCTGAAGCCCTTTGGCTGCCTTGCATACGTCAATGTGCCAAAAACTCTCAGACAAGGCAAGTTTGGGAACATGGAAGTAAAGGGACTCATGCTGGGCTACCAACTTGGCCTTGCCAATTGGAGCATTCTTACAACCGGCGGTTGCATCTCTCAAAGTCACAACTTCAAATTTGTTGAGCACAAGTTCCCTGGCCTAAGCTCAGTGGCCTCTGCTCCCACAGCTGGCCTGCAGCCCACAATATTTGTAGAAAGCTATTAAGGCTTTGGTAAACCTCCCAAATTCAGCCAGCTCCCACAGGATGCTGCCAGATTGGAAAATGTACCCTGCCAATGTCAGCTTGCTACTATTGCAGAGCAAGCTGCAAAAGTAACAAAAATAACATAAGAATAATAATAATACAGTTAACCTAAGAAGGAATAGGAAAACCATAAATATTATTACAGAAATGGATTCTCCACCCAAAATTAGGTAGGGTCACTCACTGACCCCACCCTTGAAATCCAACTCCTTATATTTTTAAATGATTAAGGAAAGAAAAACCAAAATACTACGGCTCCATTATTGAGCTTTTTTGCCAATTAAATATTTCACACACATTGTCACGTATAGGTTTCACACCTAAAATTCAGTCAGAATTGAGGTGTTGTGTATATTTTAGGAGTTATGGGCGGAAATGTGTTTTGTCACAATTCCCGCACGCAGCCGCGGCAGCCAATTCACCTGCGGACGGCTGAGATACAGCATTGTCACCCTGTCGAGGTCCTGTACGCAGCCCTGGGCCTCTGACAAGTATGCAGCCGCGGGACTACGGGCTGACAGAGTGACAGGCAGCCTGAGAGGCTCAGGTACCGCGTAAACATGCTACAACATACACAGGAACTTCCTACATATGTAATAAAGGTTCCTGTGGATAGTAGACTGTCTAAAAATACATAATATTATATAAAAATACATAAATAATCCTTACACGTATTTTTTTACTTAATATAATGCAAAGGACCAAAAATGTCGAAAATAAGACAATGACAACTTCTAAAAATATATTAAAATACTTTTATACACTTTTATGAGAATTGCTATACATCAATGTCTTCGTGACGTACTAAGGAAAATAATGATGTAAAAATATTACATGAATTCACATGACTTATATTTTTAAGTAATTATCTTAATAAATCAACTGGAACTCAAAAATAAAGAGTAAAATCAATATTATGACTTTTACTCCAGTTATATAATACATAATGAGAACTTACCTGACATCAAAATGTCCGTAGAAATGTCTATTAATATAATTATTAAATTACTGGGAACATTTACTAAGGATAATTAATTAAATAATATATAAATAGGACAGATTAGTGTTATTCACATGTCCTAATGTCTATTATAAGGTAGAATAATTCCCATACCCTGAGGAATTAGATGCTACCCGTGCTATAGCACCAATAACACATGACAGGATACCTCTGGTTACCCTGCTAGACTTAGTGTCTGTCTCTTTGAGCACCTACAACCCTCAGAAGGACCATATTGGGACTCCAAAAGCTATAAATAAAGAGCTATTTTGAGGATATTGATGGGCAGAGACCCAGTAATATTCATATCCAGACGCCGTTCCAAGGTAATCAAGTACTTATAAGAGATAAGTAAGTGATTTATGGCAATTTCTGATCAGTAATATCCGTCCTCAAGCCTCTTTTTATCAATTAAAACTGCTGAACAACCTTATAACCCCAGTATACAGGTTTAACCCATCAGTACATGTCTCAAACAGATACCCAAAGGATTTAATAACATACCAGTGAGTCTTATTATCCTTTCTCTGTCGTGGTAGCTTGGCTACAAGGCCCTACCACTCCATTGTGTGTTTTATATACATATTATCTTTGGGTAAAATATTCTTTAAACTAAAGAGCCCAAAGTAACCAGGACTACATGTTTTCCTACTGAAATCCCTAAAGAGAGGTGTTAAAGATCCCCAATATAATTGTGGCCCCTCTATAAATATTTAATAATCAATTTATTCATATTGATTTAAAACAATAAACAATAACCAAACCACTTAACCTTGCAATAAGCTCAATCCAAATATTCTATGGATTTTTGCAGCATTTATTAAATAATATATTTATTATTTACTCTATCACCTCTGGTAGCTAAAGGATAACAAGGGTCTTGGCATCCAGGAGGCTGACAATTGGGGGTCTGGCCGGGAAATATTCCATTTTATTATATTTAATACCTTGGACCAGACATTTTCACAAAAAAATAAAATCAAAGATAAATTTATCTGACTTTATAACCGTGATTTATTATTAAATTCTTTTGCAGTGGATTTAAAAACCAATGCAGAATTAATAATCTATTATTTAAATATCTTAAAAATAAGAAAAGAAGAATATATTAAAAATTATAAACCTACTGGTTGGAAAGCTTTAACTCAAGCTGAGCAACTTGATATCTCTTCTGCATGTAAAAACTTAGATAAACTCCTTGAACAAGAAGATCTTGAAAGGCGTATCAACTTTCAGGCTCTATTAAGAAAACATAAAGCTTGGAAAAAATACCGTATAAATTACTTTTTGAAATATAAAACTAAGTACACAACTTGAATTACCATATTATTTTTAAAGAAAATAATATTAATATATTTTATTAACCAATAAAATACACTTTATTATCAGTGAACCCTCCTGTACCAGAAACCACCGCCACTGAAGTTGATCTATCAGATCAGGAAGTTCCAGACATCTCTGGACGCCCTGAAAATATTGATTGGGCAGGTGAAGACCTCATTGGAACCCACCAAGACCCCGTAGGATTACCTACTAAGGATCAATTTAACCCCAATAAGGTCTTGGTACCTTTGAACATCAATTTAAGTGAGTTTTGAAATAAAATTTATTTTTACAGATTTTTTCTGTAAAATACTTATAAACATATTATTCTGAAAATGAATAGATGTAACACAAGAGCCTCAGGAAGAATTCCCACCTATGAATCTTTGCCAACAGCTCTCAGTAACCGTGAGACCACCAGTAAGGACAACAATGAAGGGACTAGAACCCGTGAATCAAATGTTGATGGACAAGGAGCAGAACCAATCACTTCTGCCCTCTCCCAACCTAGAGCCGGAGAAAGTAGCAGAATCAAGCCACCCTCCTTTACAAAAAGATTCCCTGCAGCCACCCCAGCAGAATCTGGCCAAGGAGGCCAGGATCAAAGACTTAGTCAAAGAGCACGTGAAATATTGGGAAGAATTCAAAGAAGCCCAAGCCAAGGAGGACATGGTATCTATGAAAAAGATAATCTCCCAGGCAAAAGCCACCCAGATAGCTCTTCAGAAAATGATTCCAAGGAAAGAGGTAGAATCCTATGTAGAAAATTGGAATCCTTGGGATCAATTAGCCCAACTGAAAGGCAAAGGATCAGGAAAGAAGAGATCCTCTTCCCATCCCAAGCCAAAGGGAAAGAAAGACTGGGACCAGATAATATCCCTAGCTCAAAAGTGGAAAAAGGTTTACAACAATTAGCCTCTAATTCTGAGCCCAAACAAACCTCTGATGTAATTACTTCCTTTTCTAATGATATGCGTCATAATTTCAAAATTGTTTGTGAAAATTTGGACGGGGTTTACACCCAAATGGATAAATTAACCTCAGTAGTAGCCAAATTGATTAATAACCAAACAAAGACGGTAGGAATGGAAGAAATTAAAGATTACACAGAACAGTTATTGGAGACAATTAATCAAGGTAGGATCAAACAGACTCAAACAATTGAGAATATTTTATCAGGAATCCAAGAAGATTTTATTATGTCTTTCCACCTGTCACGCCTTGCACTTGGGATTATTGTCTTCATCACTTCGACATGTCCTCTCCTCAGTACCATCTACCTCAGTCTATAAGTGTGACACAAATAAAGCACAACATCAATGGTGCAATCCGCTACTTCCTCTGGCTTGCATTGACCTTCCAATCTCGGCAACCAACTCAGTATATACTTGCAAACTTTGCGTTTAACTCCATACCGGTCGGCCATCCATTACAAGATCCAATGTCCTTCCCTGGCCCATCAACAGCCTTGGACTTCCATCTTTGGTCATGCACTGTTTGTTAGTTTGCATCTACGTCTAACTAAGCCATCATTACTGTACAGTTTGCAATTGGACTAGCCCCTACCCTGCATACACTATTACTTCTCACTCATATTACCTTCAACATCATTTGCTCCTGTCCCAATTCATCATGAATTTGTATGCTCAGATTCTATTGTCTTGCACTTACGCCATGGCCTTGGATATGATTGTACTATTGCTCTATTTCCTATCCCGTTCCTGTCACTCATTGCCTCACCGCCTTCAACTGTAGTTAGCTCCCCATCAGGTTGTATCTAGTCATTTTGGGTTACCTTATAAGGGCTACCCCCTTGCTTGATGATTGTCTCCTCAGTTAGTTAATTTCATACGTTCTTGCATTTACTACAACCTAGTTATCACATTGGACTCAGGTTGAGTTTCCCTCCTCGGAACACACTCCATTCCTCTTTCCGTTTGTCGAGTGGCACCACTAAGTTTGCACTTTGCAACTGAGTCTTGCTATTTGCACTTGCCCTTGAACTCAGCATTCCTCCGCGCTCAAAATCATCTAAGAATTGCCCTATAGTACGTGGGGTGGTTGTGTGACAGTAAATTAACTAACTCAACTCATCTATTGTAGCTTGCCAACCTATAGTAGACCTCCTTTTCTCAATGTCACGTACTTGCTCAACCAGGAACGCTTCCCTTGCCCCTTACAACAATGATATCCATTGGGTAGGGAGAACCAGCGCTCCTTGGGCCCAACAACCCTTAGATCCCATTCCTCCTTCTAAATTGCCATCTGTTGAACCCCTTGATGATCCTTGGACTCCTCCACAGGATGTTCCAACAGACCCTCTTGCGGAATTTGCAGATTCCAACCATTCTTCCAATGAAACCTTGACTCGTGGTAGACCAGGGTTTTGCACTACTTCTCCCAAGCCTGATGCTTTGACCCTGCTCTTGACATTGATCCAGGCCCTCACTCATGGTGCCCCGCGATCTAGTCCAAATACTCCTAGCTTTTGCACCCCGGGCATGAAGCAACCCAATCACTTTACGGGAGAACACCCTCATAAGCTTAGATCCTACCTACAGTCTTGTAAAATCATCTTTTCAAACAACTCCAACAATTTCCCTTCCAATAGACATAAAGTTATGTATGCTTTGTCCTTCTTAGGAGGAAGAGCCTCGCAATGGTTTGAACCGTACCTTGAACTTTTGTCCAGCGACAGTCCCACGTGTATTCTCAACAACTGGGAAAGGTTTGAGAAAAAAATGTTCACCCTGTTTGGCGACCCCAATGAAGTTTGAAACGCCAAATACAAACTTAATAGTCTAGTTATGAAGGAAAATAGTAGAGCTTCTGTTTATATTTCTCACTTTAAAACCTTGCAGTCTTGCATCCAGTGGAACAAGGCTGCTCTTCTATTCCATTTCCAAAAGGGTCTACCAGCACGCTTAATCAAACAGCTTGCAGTTGGGGGGCATAAGACAACCTTGCTCCAGCAGCTAATCAATCGAGTTATTGAGCTTGATAATGGCTATCACAACAAGAATTGCTCTCGGCAAAACAACCATGGACCTTCCACCTCGGCTCCGAGGGTGGAAAAATCCTCAAAGCAAAACGCAAGGAACCCAAAACCATCCAAACCAACCCCAACTTCAAACTCCAACTCAAAAGGGAAAACTGTCACCAAAACTCCAAAGTTCTTGGACAAAGAAACCAGGATGCTACGGAACAAGGAACGGCTACAGAGGGAGAAGAATGGGCTGTGTATTTATTGTGGAGGAAAACATGATGTTGACAGTTGTGCAAAGTGGTTAGTGCGTGAAGCGGATAAGCAGTAAAAAAATTAGCTTGTAGTTTTTCTGATACTTGCAAAGAAAACTAAACATTATCTAAATCACCGCAAGTAAATCTTTGCACTTGCGAGTCACTAGGTGCTCCTAGTTTGATATTTATCCTATTCCATTCTGACAACACCCCTTATTGAGTCTTACTTGACTCCGGCCCTAATGTTTCCTTCATCAGTGAATCTTTTGCCACTTCCAAAAATCTTACGCGTTCCGAGATAGATAAATTTCCTATCTATTTAGTAAGTAGTGCAACTGAAACTTCTTATTGGGTCTCCCAAAAGGCAAAATGGACCTTTTCATTCTCCAATTTCCCCAGCTTCAAATGGGATTTATTTGTCTTGGCTATACCTGGAATGGATGATACCATTCTAGGCCATGATTTCCTAGTTTACTGGAATCCGGATGTGAATTGGCAAGAAGGAGTAATTAACCTTTGAACTTTGCACCCCCAGAACACTAATCTTTCTTTCAAACAGGAATTAAACAGCCTACCTGACACTGTCATTGAGTTGGATGACACTTTTATGCCAGGAGATTTGCAATATCCTGACCTCCATTCCCAAGTTCCCTCTTCAGATTTAGGAGTCATCGCTTACCTATCCAGCTTACCTCTTTCCTGTTTCTTCAAAGAGAAACAGACACCAACAAAACGGTGTATCTTGAGCTCCCTAATCCTCTTGCACCATGCAAGAACCTCAAATCAGGTGCTTGAAGATGACAAGATTTAAGATTTAGAAATCATTCAAGAGTCTTTAACTTCAGTTTATCATGACTTGGCTGACGTCTTCTCAGCTGCAAGAGCAGATAAACTGCCTCCATCCCGTTCTTACAATCACAAGATCAAACTTACTTGCCCACCTCTGGCACCAGGACCAGTCTACTCTCTCTTGACGCAAGAATCAATTGCGTTTCAAGACTACATTGCGGAAAATGTAGCAAAAGGATTTCTTCAATCAAGCAATTCAAATACCGGTTCACCTGTCCTATTTGTTCCAAAAAAGGAAGGTGGACTTTGCCTTTGTGTTGACTACAGGAAACTGAACCAGGTAACCCGGAAGAATGCCTATCCAGTACCGCCTATGTCACATCTCCTCACCCTCTTCCATGGAGCTGCTTATTTCTCAAAGTTAGACCTTTGAGGTGCCTATAACCTAATTGGCATTATGAAAGGTCATGAGTATTTGACCGCAATGAGAACCCAGTTTGGCAGTTATGAGTATACCGTCATTCCTTTTGGCCTCTGTAACGCTCCTTCCACTTTTCAACATTTTGTCAATGACATTTTCTCCAATCTTGTAGGTAAATACCTTGTGGTATATCTAGATGATATACTAGTCTACTCAAGAAACCTTGAAGATCACATTGCACATGTGCAAGAGGTGCTGCAGCGACTTTGCAAGAATGACCTGTTTGCAAAAGCCTCTAAGTGCAAATTCCATTCCTCTTCCCTTTGGTTTCTAGGTGTTGTAGTCTTGCAGCAAGGACTATCAATGGAACCAGCCAAAAGCAAACGCATATTGGACTGGCCCCCACCTTCTTCCTTTAAATCCCTTCAAGTTTTCCTTGGTTTCAGTAATTTTAACAGGAGGTTCATTGAGAGTTACGCCAAGAAAACCATGAATCTTACTAACCTTCTTCAAAAAGACACCCCTTTTGTTTTTACCAAAAAAAGCTGCTTTGGGGTTCAAATCTCTGAAGAAAGCGTTCAACACTGCTCCAATACTTGCTCACTTCAACAAGCTGGCTCGCACTATTGTCAAAACAGACGCAAGCGACTATGCGATCGCAGGAGTAATCTTGCAGTTCTCTTCCTCCACTTCTCTTTTTCACCCCGTAGCTTTTGAGTCTCACAAGTTGCTTGCTGCGGAGCTTAACTATGAGATTCATGACAAGGAACTTCTTGCAATTGTTTATTGCTTAAAGAAATGGCGTTCATACCTTTTGAGCCTTAGAGAATCTTTTGATGTTTTAACTGATCATAATTCTTTAAAGTATTTCATGAGCTCAAAAGTCCTCACACGTAGACAGGCACAATGGGACAAATACCTCTCCAATTTCCACTTTACAATCACGTACCGCCCTGGGAAACAAGCAGTAGTTCCTGATGCTTTATCACGTTGGGAAAACGTTTACCCAGGGGGGGAGCACCTTTGCCAAAAACAACCCTGAAAACGCTAGGACACTCTTCTCAACCCAATCTGCCCAACTCAGTTTGATAATCGCTCACTTACAAGATTTGGCTTCCAAATTCCAACAAGCTCAACGCAACAACCCCAAGTGCATTGAACTTTGCAAGAGTACAAACTTATTAGATAGTAGTTACAGTATTGATGATAATGACTTCTTAGTCTATGATAATTGTATAGTAGTACCAGAAAATTCTTGCATTAAGTTAGATATCTTTGAGTCACGGCACAATTCCCCGCTTGCTGGTCATCATGGGCAGGATAAAACCTACCAATTGATTGCACAAGACTTCTACTGGCCTGGTATGACCAAAGAAGTAAAAGACTATGTTAGCGCGTGCTATGATTGCAATTGTAACAAGTCCTCAAAACACCGGAAGTATGGGCTGCTCCAGCCACTTCCAATTCCGCCTCATCCTTGGCACTCTCTTTCTATGGATTTCATCTCTCAATTACCTTCTTCTAGCGGATATGATTCTATTCTAGTAGTAGTAGATTGCTTCTCAAAGATGGCTTTATTTCTGCGCAGTAATGTGATGGCCTCTTCAGAAGACTTAGCTAACTTGTTTATAGAATATGTATTTTTGAAACATGGTCTCCCTGATAATATAGTTAGTGATTGTGGATCTCTGTTTGTCTCGAGCTTCTGGACCTCGCTATGCCAACATTTGAAGATCACTTGCAATTTATCAATGGCGTACCACCCGGAAACGGACGGGAAAACCAAGCAAGTTAATCAGATTCTCAAACAATATCTTTGAATGTACGTTGCCTATCAACAAGACAACTGGTTGCAATGGCTCCCACTAGCCAAGTTTGCCTACAACAACTCCACTCATTCCTCCACCAAACAGTCGCCCTCCCAGACTCTTTATGGTAGAAACCTGACTTTCTCTTCCCTTCACGTAGAACCTTCTCAACCTGCTACCAATTACCTTGAACAAATTCAATCTCTTCAATTGCAACTTTGAACCAACCTTGAAGAAGCAAACCAGCTCTATAAGGAGCAAGCAGACCGATTTTGCACTACGGCTCCAACTCTTGCAGTAGGAGATCAAGTGTGGCTCAATGCTTGCAATATTTGCAGTACTTGCCCAACCCGCAAACTCTCCAAAAGAAAGCTTGGCCCCTTTAAAGTAGAATCAGTCATCTCCCCTAACACCTTTAAAATTACCTTACCTGCAAAATGGAAAGGTATCCACCCGGTCTTTCATGTGTCTCTCCTAGAGCCAGCTTGAGTCCTATACCCAGGTAAGACTCATCCCTCTCCCAAATTGTTCACTGTCCTTGATCATCAAGAGTGGGAAGTAAGCCGTATTAGGGATTCCAGGTTACGCAAAGGAAAACTTCAATACCTCGTCAAATGGTCTGGCTTCCAGTCCAACAAAGATTGCACCTTGTGGGAACCAGCCCATCACCTTTGCAATTCTCCCAATCTGATTTGAGATTTCCATGCAAGCTACCCTTGCAAACCTTGACAATCATGATTCCATCCCATCCAATCCCATTCCATTCCACATTCCATCTCATCCAATCCCATTCCATTCCACCTCACCATTCCATCAATCAACCCCTTCATCTCACCATGTTATTCCTTCTTCTCATCTCCCTCTCATTCCTACCAAATAAAATTCCCATTCCTTATACACAAAAAAAAAAATTATAATTAAATAATAATAATATATATATATATATATATATATATATATATATATTTATAATAATAGTTACAAAGTCTCCTTCACTTCTTTCTCTGCATCTTCCCAATTAGCAGTCAACTCCGCAACCATGGACCAAAAGGTATCCAGATCTTCATCATTTATCAATGATGACATCCTTTGAAGAACCAGCACCTCCGTTACAATGTGCCTCTCGAATATCTCCTTGCACTTCGCAATTCAAGCTCTCTTTGGCCAAGCATTCCATCCACCTTCCTCCAAGAGTTCTTTGTATGCTCTTTTCCTTTTGCCGCCTGAAAAACCTTCCCCAACATTGCCCGTCAACCGCCTTGCATCAGTCTTGATCAGCCCTTTGACTCGCAATGGATTTGCTTTGCCTTGGCCCTCCATTCCTTCTGTTCCATCCATTCCATCCCTTCCATCTCCTCCATTCCCTTCTCCCAATCCTTCCGTTACAGCCTCTTCCTCTCACTCCATTCCCTCTCTTTCTCCACTTCTGTCTCCATCTTCTCCATTTCCCAATTCTCCTTCCGTTTTGTTCCTTCCTTCCTCCCTCACTTCCTTGGCTATGACACCAACTGGCTCCGTACCAAGCACCTCATCTCGCACCTCGGCATTCATCTGGTCTCCGGGAAATTCAGTTGGCGGTCCCCAAGAAGGTGGTGGTGGCGGTGGTGTGTTTGTGGTATATCTCCGGAAACAACGCAACACTAGCAAGACGAGTGAAATTAGTCACTACCTTTATTATCACTAGTCAGTCCCAATTAGTACTCACCAGGCACTCAAGTACCCAAGAATTCAATCTCCAGCAATGGGGGTATCTTGTAATTAACCCTTGGCGTGGACCTACAACTCCGCATCTCCCTCAATGACTCCATGGGAGCATTGACAGTTGACTTGCTATTTATAGGGAAGTTACAGGCAACCTTGCAAAGACAACACTGCTTGCACTTGCCTCAAAGACCTCTGAAGGCAGTACTAGGGATACACCGCTTGTTTTGATGAATACAGTTTTTGCAATGGCGGGATGACAATGACAAAATTTTATATAACTTATAAATCTAATAAGTAATGAATTAAATAATAGTGAAAGGTATACAGTATTATTAACGACTTGAAATCAATGGGAAAATTTATCTGAACGCTTGCAGGAGCTTGCGTCTTTATACCTGGGCAACTTTCATGCCTTGCACTTAGGGATTATTGTCTTCATCACTTCAACATGTCCTCTCCTCAGTACCATCTACCTCAGTCTATAAGCGTGACACAAATAAAGCAAAACATCAATGGTGCAATCCGCTACTTCCTCTGGATCGCGTTGACCTTCCAATCTTGGCAAGCAAATCAGTATATACTTGCAAACTTTGTGGTTAACTCCATACCGGTCGGCCATCCATTACAAGATCCAATCTCCTTCCCTGGCCCATCAACAGCCTTGGACTTCCATCTTTGGTCACTCACTGTTTGTTAATTCGCATCTATGTCTAACTAAGCCATCATTACTGTACAGTTTGCAATTGGACTAGCCCCTACCCTGCATACACTATTACTTCTCACTCGTATTACCTTCAACGTCATTTGCTCCTGTCCCAATTCATCATACATTTGTACGCTCAGATTCTATTGTCTTGCACTTACGCCATGGCCTCGGATATGATTGTACTATTGCTCTATTTCCTATCCCTTTACTGTCACTCATTGCCTCACTGCCTTCAACTGTAGTTAGCTCCCCATCAGGTTGTATCTAGTAACTTTGGATTACCTTATAAGGGCTACCCCCTTGCTTGATGATTGTCTCCTCAGTTAGTTAATTTCATACATTCTTGCATTTACTACAACCTAGTTATCACATTGGACTCAGGTTGAGTTTCCCTCCTTGTAACACACTCCATTCCTCTCGCCATTTTTCGAGTGGCACCACTAATTTTGCACTTTGCAACTGAGTCTTGCTATTTTCACTTGCCCTTGCACTCAGCATTCCTCCGCGCTCACAATCATCTAAGAATTGCCCTATAGTACGTGGGGTGGTTGTGTGACACCACCCCTTAAAAGAAGAATTGGCAACCACCACTAACAGTTCTATTCTATCCCTTAGTGAAAAATTGGATGTTCTCAATAACAAAGTGGACCTGCAACTTAATTTGATCAAAAATGATCTTAGAGACTTAAAAGTCCGTCTGACCAACCCCTTGGGGAGTACTACAGAGGAACCAAAGCCTCCCAGACAAACCACTACTCCTTATGCACCACCCTTATTAGGAATGCATAGGATTGACACCTTTAGGCCTAGTCCTACTCCTGAGATGGAGAAAGGTCTCAAGCTGTTACCCCCTATATCTGAATGGCCCAAGTTCTCCGGAGAAGGAGAATACAATCATATAAATTTTATTAAATTTATTAATTACACCATTAACTCTTATGACCTACCAGAAGCTATAGCTGTAGTCAGGCTACCCAGACTATTTGAAGGAGTAGCATTGGACTGGTTTATCAGTAAGAGAGAAGAATTAGGATCCTTACCATGGAATTCTTGGAAACTTCTGATCAAAGAAAAATTTGGTTCTAGAATGTGGAAAAGGAAAATGATGAAAAATTTCGAAAATTCCTCATTTGACCCCTCCAAGGACAAACCTCACAAATGGTTCTTGGAAAAGAAGAAAAGATTGGATTGCTTCTATCCAGAAGCTGATAAAGAGGAAGTAAATGAAAGACTCCTCAACCTGTTTCCTGGCAATCTTAACCATAGTGTAAGATGTAGGATGAGTATGGATGCAGACTTGCCCACTCTAATCAATGTGTTAGAAGAAGTAATAGACATGAATGGGTTGGACAAGAAAGCCCCTTCCAGACCCAAAGAGAACTATACCATCAACAAAACCAGAGAACAACCTCCTCTGATCAATGCCTCTGACAATAAGAAACCTAATGAGAATAGGGAGAAAGAGAGGATGCCTGCAACTTGTTGGAATTGTAACAAGACTGGGAATATGAGACAAGACTGCCCATTACCAAAAAGGAAGATAGCAGTCTTGGAAGGAGAAAAGGAGGTTGAAGAGAATCAGAACTATGAATACATAGCTGATACTGAAGGATCTATTTCTGAATGTGAATTGATCTTGACCAACCCTGTTAATGTTATAGAAGGAGATATAGGTACTTCTGCAGAGATCAATAACATCCATGGGGATTCTAGCCTGCCCCAACAATGGGATCCTACTATAGTTCCTAGACATATTATGGATGTCAAACCATTAACAGTTAAACCCATGAGTGGGAAAATTTATACCACTGGTCAAACGTGATATGCAACTGGGTTGTATAAAAACAGACCTATAAGGTTATTACTGGATAGTGGAGCCTTTTGCTCATGTGTCTGTGCTGAATTCTTAAACAAATGGGACCCCAATTTGAGAGAACACCTTTTACCCGTCCCAAAAGCCAAGTTCAGCTCTTGCAACTCTACCATGAATGCTATTGGAGTATTGACTGCTCCTATAATACTACCTCACACTAAAGGATCTTTTAGAATACAAGTAGAGTTTGTAGTACTGCTCAACGGACTATGTGACTACCTGATACTGGGTAATGATGCCTTATGTCTATATGGTATGGATGTGTTCCAGAGTAGAGGAAGATACTTCACAGTAGGAGGTAATTGGGATAAGAAGTTTAAGATATGCACCATTCAGTCTAACTTCCCCTCCTCTACTTATCAGAAGCATTTAGAAGACTTTGACCAAGAGTATTTCTCTCAAGCAGCTCTGAATATGAAACTTTCTGAGGAACAGAAGAAAGATATATTAAAAGTCTGCTTTGAGAACCAGAATGCTTTTTGTACTAAAGATCATCCTATTGGTGATATTAAAGGACATGATATGGTATTAACATTGACCATTAAGCCTCCTTATCCTCCTAACTTAAGAAGGCCGGCCTATCTGTCTAGTCCTAACTCTAGAAAAGCTCTTGAGGAACATATCCAAGAACTGGTAGACTTACAAGTATTAAGGAAAGTAGGGCATAATGAACAGGTAGATGTGACCACACCTGTAATCATAGCTTGGCATAATGACAAGTCAAGAATGGTAGGAGACTTCAGAATGATCAACAATTACACTCAAGCAGATTATTATCCTATACCCCGGATTGATCATGCTCTGCATAACTTGTCCAAGGCTAAGTACATCACTACTATGGATATGCTTAAAGGTTTCCACCAGATACCAATAAGCCCTGAAAGCAGGAATTTTATGAGAATAATCTGTCATTTGGGAATATATGAATATCTTAGGATGCCTTTTGGTATAAAGAATGCTCAATCACACTTCCAGAGAACAATAGATACAGTTCTAGGAACTTACATCAGACAAGGATGGATGATGGTATACATAGATGATGTTATCATATACTCTGATGACTGGGATACTCATATTAACCAAGTAAGATTAGTACTCCAGACAATCTCCAGAGCAGGACTAAAGTTTTCCATGAAGAAATGCAACTTTGGCTACGGAGAATTGAAAGCCTTAGGACATATAGTCTCTGGCCTAACTCTAGCTGCTGATCAAAATAAGATAGCTGCTGTTATGAATAGACCTATGCCTCAAAACAAGACAGAATTACTGTCTTTCATCAGTTTCTGCAGTTATTACAGACAATAAATACCAAAGTTTGCTATGCTAACTAAAAGTCTGTATGAAGTATGCAAAAACAACACACTATCTGAAATGACTCATGAGAGACTAAAGAACTCTGAAGAATTAAAAATAGCTATGACCTTTACTCCTCTACTTATCCAACCAGATTACTCTAAGCCCTTCAAAATATACATTGACGCTTGCATGGAAGGGCTAGGAGCTGCTTTACATCAGGAAAGGATAGAAGAAGAGAAACCAGTAGAAAAACCTGTACTCTTCATATCTAGACAGATCAAAGATACTGAGAAGAGATATGGGGCCAGTCAATTGGAATGTTTGGCCCTAGTATGGGCTTTAGAGAAGCTACACTATTACTTAGAAGGCACCAATTTTCATGTAATCACGGACTGCAATGCTGTAAGAACTCTTATGAACATGAAAACCCCCAGCAGACGTATGCTCAGGTGGCAAATTGCTATACAACAATATAGAGGACAGATGACTATAGTGTATAAAGCTGGAGCTAAACATCAGAATGCTGATAGTCTAAGTAGGAATGCTTTTCCTAATGACTCTAACAATCCAGCATATGACCCTGAAGATCAAGATATCTTTCCTATCTTGAACATCAATCTTTTTGCATTGAGTGCTCCAATAATGGGGATCCACTTATGTGAATTAGACACTGCTTTCTTCAACTTAGTAAGAGATAGCTACTCTCCTGAAATCAAGCTGCTGATTAATATTATGGAATGTGAATCCCCAGAAGCAGCTTTGATAAATAGCCTGCCTGCTTCACTACTTAAACCCTATAAAGCAGGAAGGTTTACCTTTTGGGATGGTCTCCTTTACTATAGACACCAACATTCCAGCGTATTAGTACTAAGCAACAAAGGGCATATACAACATATACTCCAGGAATGCCATGAAAACTGTTCATTGGGACATTTATCCACAGAAAGAACCTTAGAGAAAGTGAAACGAACTGCCTGGTGGATAGACTGGAAAGAAGTCAATACATAATATGTTACTAGCTGTGAAACCAGCCAGAAATCTAATAAAACTACTGGAAAAAGGTTTGGACTCTTACAGAAGATATCTGAACCTACAACCAGATGGGAAACCATCAATATGGATTTTGTCACCGGCCTCCCCCCTGGAGGTACTCATTCATATAACTCTGTCCTAGTGATAGTTGACAGATATTCCAAAAAGGCAAAATTCTTACCTAACCACAAAGAAGATAGTGCTATGGATGTAGCTTTACTATTCTTGAATAGGATCATAGCTGATGTGGGTATACCCAAGATTATAATCAGTGACAGAGACCCCAAATTCACCTCTGAGTTTTGGAGGAATCTACATGATATACTGGGTACTACTCTAGCATTTTCTACAGCATACCATCCCCAAACTGACGGATTAGCTGAAAGGATGATACAGACCCTAGAAGATATGCTAAGGAGGTTATGTAGCTTTGGTCTAGAATACAAAAACTCAGATGGTTATTGCCATGATTGGGTAAGCCTACTCCCAGCCCTAGAAATGTCTTATAACAGCATTAAACATTCTACTACCAAAGAAGCTCCTTACATACTAGAAAGAGGATGGATTCCAAAACTCCCTAGAAATAACGTGAACTATAACTTAGCCACTATTCATCCAACATCTCTTGACTTTAAGAAGATGATAGATGTGGCAAATAATCATGCTCAGAAATGTGTGGAAGAAGCTGTTGAATACAACAAACAAAGATGGGACAAATCCCATAAAGAACCTGACTTTAAGATAGGAGACCAGATCTTGATATCTACAACTAATTTCAACAACCTGGCAGGCAACAGAAAACTGAAACCAGCCTTTGTTGGACCATTTGTTATCAAGAAGATGCATGGCAAAAATGCTGTCGAAGTAATCTTGAGTGAAGAATTATCAAGAAAACATCCGGTATTTCCTGTTAGCCTAGTCAAACACTTTAAACCAAGAGAAGACAGCAACCTCCCTCCAGCCATAATCCCAATAGAGCCTGACCCTGTAAAATAAAAAGGGAAAGTCAGCAGGATATTGAGAGATAAGAAAGAGAGGGTACAAGGAAAAGATATCAGACTATACTTAGTAAGATACAAAGGAGAATCTGCAGACAAAGATGAATGGTTACCAGAAAATAATATAACTGATGGACCAATACATCTCAGAAACTACAGAGCCAGCAAAAGGAACTGAAGCACATATGCAGTTAATTTTTTCTCCCAACTCCCTCCAGATTTTTTTCAGATATGGCCATATCTTGGAGTGGGGGAATGTCAGCTTGCTACTATTGCAGAGCAAGCTGCAAAAGTAACAAAAATAACATAAAAATAATAATAATACAATTAACCTAAAAAGGAGTAGGAAAACCATAAATATTATTACAGAAATGGATTCTCCACCCAAGATTAGGTAGGGTCACTCACTGACCGCACCCTTGAAATCCAACTCCTTATATTTTTAAATAATTAATGAAAGAAAAACCAAAATACTATGGCTCCATTATTGAGCTTTTTTGCCAATTAAATATTTCACACACATTGTCACTTATAGGTTTCAAACCTAAAATTCAGTCAGAATTGAGGTGTTGTGTATATTTTAGGAGTTATGGACGGAAATGTGTTTTGTCACAATTCCCGCACGCAGCCGCGGCAGCCAATGCACCCGCGCGCGGCTGAGATACAGCCTTGTCACCCCGTCGAGGTTGTGTACGCAGCCCCAGGCCTCTGACAAGTATGCAGCCGCGGGAATACGTGCTGACAGAGTGACAGGCGGCCTGAGAGGCTCAGGTACCGCATAAACATGCTACAAAATACACGGGAACTTCCTAAATATGTAATGAAGGTTCCCGTGGATAGTAGACTGTCTAAAAATACATAATATTATATAAAAATACATAATATTATATAAAAATACATAATATTATATAAAAATACATAAATAATCCTTACATGTATTTTTTTACTTAATATAATGCAAAGGACCAAAAATGTCGAAAATAAGACAATGACAACTTCTAAAAATATATTAAAATACTTTAATACACTTTTATGAGAATTGCTATACATCAATGTCTTTGTGACATATCAAGGAAAATAATGATGTAAAAATATTACATGAATTCACATGACTTATATTTTTAAGTAATTATCTTAATAAATCAACTGGAAATCGAAAATAAAGAGTAAAATCAATATTATGACTTTTACTCCAGTTATATAATACATAATGAGAACTTACCTGACATCAAAATTTCCGTAGAAATGTCTATTAATATAATTATTAAATTACTGGGAACATTTACTAAGGATAATTAATTAAATAATATATAAATAGGACAGATTAGTGTTATTCACACGTCCTAATGTCTATTATAAGGTAGAATAATTACCATACCCTGAGGAATTAGATGCTACCCGTGCTATAGCACCAAGAACACATGACAGGATACCTCTTGTTACCCTTCTAGCCTTAGTGTCCATCCCTTTGAGCACCTACAACCCTCAGAAGGACCATATTGGGACTCCAAAAGCTATAAATAAAGAGCTCTTTTGAGGATATTGATGGGCAGAGACCCAGTAATATCTGTCCTCAAACCTCTTTTTATCAATTAAAACTGCTGAACAACCTTATAACCCCAGTATACAGGTTTAACCCATCATTACACGTCTCAAACAGATACCCAAAGGATTTAATAACATACCAGTGAGTCTTATTATCCTTTCTCTGTTGTGGTAGCTTGGCTACAAGGCCCTACCACTCCATTGTGTATTTTATATACATATTATCTTTGGGTAAAATATTCTTTAAACTAAAGAGCCCAAAGTAAGTACGTGTTTTCATACTGAAATCCCTGAAGAGAATTGTTAAAGATCCCCAATATAATTGTGGCTCCTCTATAAATATTTAATAATCAATTTATTCATATTTATTTAAAACAATAAACAATAACCAAACCACTTAACCTTGCAATAAGCTTAATCCAAATATTCTATGGATTTTTTCAGCATTTATTAAATAATATATTTATTATTTACTCTATCACCTCTTGTAGCTAAAGGATAGCAAGGGTCTTGGCATCCAGGAGGCTGAAAGCCAAGTTGATCCTGTTCCTGACCCTCTCAATGCTTTGCCCCCCCCCCCCTGAGCCTGCTGGCTTCTCCAACCTTGACCCTAACTCCAGCAATCCACTTCCATTGCCTTTTTGGTCAGCCCGCAATGAGTTGGGTCCAAAACTGCACAAAGCTCAACCTGGCTGGGACTATTTCCCAGCTGACAGCCAAGCACCTCAAAACATCTCTGCTGACCTGGATCCTGCTAACGTCCTGGACTATAAATGGCGCTCTGGCCCCAGGGCAATGTTTGCAGCGGTTATGGCAATCATTTTGGTAGAAGATCAAGACACACTGGCTATGTTCCGGGAAGCTGAAATGTCCCCTGAATTCCGCCAATGGTTGGCGGCAATTCAAGCGGAGCTTGATGCAATGCTAAGGCTAAATTTCTGGGAGGTTGTTCTAATTCTGGTGGGAGTGCGCTTACTCAACACGGTGTGGGTGTTCAGAAAGAAATTGGATGAGTTGGGGCGAGTTGTGAAGTTCAAGGCTTGCCTGTGTGCCCAGGGAAACAAAAAACAAGAGGAAGACTACAACTTGACTTATGCTCCAAACAGACAGTCCTTGGCCCTCAGGACTGCAATTCTGATTGGGATGGCAAAAGGCTACACCATCCATCAGATGGATGCAAAGAATGCATTCCTGAATGGCAATCTGAAGGAGACCATCTTCCTGCGCCCTCCAGCTGGGATTGATTTCCCATCTGGCTTTTGTCTTTGGCTCAACAAGTCAATCTACGGCCTTTGACAGGCACCACAAGTCTGGTATACAGAACTCAAGTCTTTTCTTATTTTTGCGGGCTTTGTTCCATTGCCGGCTGATCCATGCCTCCTCATATCTGCCAACCAAAACTGGGAGTGTTTTATTCACGTCTACGTTGATGACCTAGTGGTCATTAGCATGAATTTGGACAGATTCAATTGCATCATCACTCAGCACTACCTCATGGAGGACCTTGGGGTGGCTACCCATCTCTCTTGCAAAGGGGACTGCATGACTCTGTCACAGCAGGCCTATCTTGAGCAAATACTGTCAAAATACAATATGACGGACTGCCAACCGGCCTCCGTCCCAATGGTTCCAAACACACGGCTTGCAGCCTCATCAAAATAAGAACACCAAGCCTTCTCTTTGAAACAACTGAATTACGGACAAGAAATAGGTCTGCTGAACTACCTGGCTGTCTCTAACAGACCGGACATTGTGTTCTGTGTCTCTCATCTGTTGAAGCACCTGAAAATGCCCAATGACACTCACTAGGAAGCTGTTCTCCACCTTCTGCATTATCTTTCCGCCACCTGTGACTTCAAGCTCACCCTTTGTGGCTGCCATCAGGCATCCCTGAGGATCTTTGCGGACTCTGACTTTGTGAACTGCCCCAACACACGACGGTCCTATTCTGGGTACATGGTGCTTGTTGGCAAATCAGTGGTCTCTTGGGGCTCAAAAAGCAAGAAACCGTGTCAACTTCCACCACCAAGGCGGAATATAAGGCAGCCTATGAAGGGCTCCAGGAGGCGGTGTGGCTGCTGGCCCTGCTAAAATCCCTTGTTCACCCGGTCCCCAATAATGCCTCTCTCCTTGTTGACAACTCTGGGGCTCTCATGCTCTCCCAAAACCCAATTTTTCAATCTAGATCAAAACATATTGATTTCAAGTTCCACTGGATCCGCAAGGTCCTGGAGGAGGGCAGTGTCACCATTGCTTACATCCCCACCACATCCAACCTGTCCAACATGTTCACAAAGGCTCTTCCACAGGTCAAACACTCCAGGGATTGTACAGCACTGAGGCTAACGACTTAAAGAGGAGGGGGGGGGGTATTGAGATACTGAGTGCCGGACTTCAAAACACAACACATGCACAGATGCTGCACACCCACATAGAGTGTAGTGATAAAGCTGAAACCTAATTGTTCTTTCCCATCTTGCTACTACAACTGTAGGACAGAGTTTTATTTCCTTATTCACTCAATCACTTACTCTTTGTACTTTGTGGCGCTCTTGTCATCTCTGTCCTCCAGGTAAGCTCCAGTATAAAGTTTCTCCTCCTCACAGTCCGTTCACCTCAGCCTCTGACTCTTCCTCTTCAACTTCTATTTTCACATTCCTCCAGGTGTGAACATAAGTACTTGTCCTTGTCTGCGTGCCCACTCAACCCACCAATAGTTGGTGTTTCAATAGGTGCCTCAACTCATTCTTGACAGAGTTTCATTCCTCATTCACTCAATCACTTACTCATTGTACTTTGTGGTGCTCTTGTCATCTCTGTCCTCCATGTGTGAACATAAGTACTTGTCCTTGTCCGTGTGCCCACTCAACTCACCAATTTTTGGTGTTTTGATAGGTGTGAACATAAGTACTTGTCCTTGTCCGCATGCCCACCCAACTCACCAATAATTGGTGTTTCAATAATTCCAAGAAGCCTAAAGCTTCTTCAAAGCTTTTTAGGGATATTTGGAGCTGTTTCAAATATTTTGAAACCTTTTTGAATCTGCTATGAACCTCTCCATTCATTTTTATTTTTATTTTTATTTTTATTTTTATTTTTATTTTTATTTTTATTTTTATTTTTATTTTTATTTTTATTTTTATTTTTATTTTTATTTTTATTTTTATTTTTATTTTTATTTTTATTTTTATTTTTATTTTTATTTTTATTTTTATTTTTATTTTTATTTTTATTTTTATTTTTATTTTTATTTTTATTTTTATTTTTATTTTTATTTTTATTTTTATTTTTTAATTTTTTATAATTTTTTATTTTTATTTCTTGATTGATCTTCCTACTTTTCAAAAAATTTTTAATCATCATGAAAATCAACAAAACAACTCAAAACACTTGCAGGGACTTGGGGAGTGGGAAAATATACTACAGGGAAAAAATATAAATAAAAAGAAAAAATATTTTTTTATTGGTGGGGTCAAAAATAGTCTTAAGCATTGTTGTAATCAAAAATGATTTTTATTCTTTTTAAGTTTTTCATCAAAGCAAATATATTTACAAGCCCAGAATTTGAGTGATCTGATTTAATTCATCAACTGTTCTACTGCTACCAATTTATGCTGCAGCCATTGACCACTTATCATTTTTTTCTGTTGCCAGTTGTTCCCTCTCCATTTCCAGTTGTGCTTGCTGTCAATCCTTCTCCTTTTCCTCTTTTTGAAATTCCAGCTCAGCCTGACTCAACTTCCACTCAGCATCCCATTTTTGTTGATGAGCCAAACTCTTGGATTTCTGCTTTTGAAAATCAATAGCCAGTTGACAATCCCACTTATCCTTTTGGGACTGAAGTTTTTCAGATTCAATTTGCAATTTCACTGTTTTTCAGAGGGGAATAGGAATGAGCTTGATTTTTAAAGCAAGGAGAATCCAATGGGCTTACTTGAATCTTGCTTCTCCATGATCTCCTCAAAGCCCAAAAAATTTGGAGTGTTTCTCCTCTTTTGAATGCTATTGGGGTTGATGTTCATGGAATTGGAGGCCTTTTTCTTTCCCTTTGTAGAGGAGGTTTGTGTGGAAACATCATTGCTCTCATTTGAAGGGGATGTGGGAGGCCCAAGTGGCTTGAGCTTTTGGCAATTAAGGAATGGATGAGCCTGTTTCTTTCAATTCTCAATCCGTCAGGATTGACCAGACAGAAGAGAAAGGAACTTGGTTCCTTACTTCAGCAGATGTTGATGGAAATGGTGATATGGGAATGACATCCTCCTCATTGGCCAAGTTCTCCTGTTCTTCCACCCCTGGAAGAGAGAAATTAAAAGAAGTAAGTGAGAGGTCCAAGGTTGGGTTTGACACATCAATCAATACAGAAGTAGACGTCATTGGAGCTGATTGTGTTTGAATATCCTCCTTGGAATTGGATGGGGGCCACTCAAAGGCAGAGGTTTCATCAAGGTCCTCATTGCTAGGCTGAGCATCCCCAGCCAAGTCCTTGGCATCAACTGAATCAGATTGTTCGGCGTCAAAAGCAGCTAGAAGGGTGATGTTGGCCTTCTTTCCAAAGATTCAATCCATTTGAATATAAAAAGAACAAATTTAGTCCAACTTATCAACCACCAAGTTGATTCCCTTGGCTTTGTCGGAGTTGTTGATACCAAAGCCGGTGGAGATCAAAATGGAGTGGGCCTTTTTGTAATTGGCTGGATAATTCTTGAATTGCTCCCTCACCTGTTTGGATGACAGATCCAGCATAAATTTTGTTTTATTCTTGAGTTCATTGGCCATCAGGATATAAACATTGACCTTAGAGGATGGAGGTTGGCCAAAAAGTGTTTCACTGTTGGATCCAAAGTAAGCATTGTAGTTGGATGGAATTTTGAGCCAGTTTACCAGGATGATGTGATCAGCTCTCTAGAGCCGGCTTGAGCCTTTTGAAGCTGATGGGGGAGTATTGTTGGATGTTGATTTCCTGGGGGATTTTTACTTTGGTCAATTGGATTGTTGAGTGGAGATGCCGGGGGAGGATTTCTGAGGGGCCATTATGAGAGTGATGAAGCAAAGAGGATAGGAAGAGATGAGATTGATGAAGTTACAAGAGGGATAAAGCAATGAGAGTAGGGATGTGATGAAAGCAATAAAGCAATTAGGGTGAGGGAGTGATGAGGATAGTGATGCAATGAGATTTAGCTGGATGTGATGAAAGTGATAAAGGGATGAGAGTGATGGAGTGATGAGGATAGTGATGCAATGAGATTTAGCTGGATGTGATGAAAGTGATAAAGTGATTAGATTGATGAATTGATGAGGATAGTGATGAAGATATGAAGAGCAATGAATTAAATTTTGTTCCAATGAGGTTGGAGGTAGAATTTTTCCAAGTTTGGAGGTGGAAAACCAGGGGTGTATGAAGTGGACAGGTGGTGGAAGCCTTTATAAACTTTACTTGAAAAAACACACTTATTTCCAGGTAACTCTGACACTTCTGATGTGAAATAAATGTTTTTTTTTATTTTTAATGGAAGGTTTGAAATGGTGGATTTTGTTTGAAACCCGCCATTAAAAATGGCGGGTTTGCTTAACTCTGATACTCCCCATTTTCATTTTTTTTCCAAGAATGATTTTATTATAAAATTCTCTCAAAAAAATTGGGTCTTGAGTCCTTAAATCATAATCTCTCATCATCAGTTTTAATCATGTTTTCATTTTTTTAAGATATCTTATTTTATAATATTATGATGATCATTTGATGATTTTATGTATG
Organism: Puccinia polysora; assembly: GCA_025617555.3. Taxonomy (NCBI): domain Eukaryota; kingdom Fungi; phylum Basidiomycota; class Pucciniomycetes; order Pucciniales; family Pucciniaceae; genus Puccinia; species Puccinia polysora. Next base: position 23,678,763 of record CM062620.1, on the reverse strand, counting down.
AGGTTAATTAAAAATTGTTATCAATTAATTAAAAGCTATAATTTTATTTATTTATATTAGGGTTTATCAAATTTAAGCAAACCCCCCATTTTGTAATGGCAGGTTTCAACCCAAATCCGCCATTAAAAATAAAAAAAACCCACTTATTTCAGATCAGATGTGTCAAATTTAACATGAAATAAGTGGGTTTTTTCAGTTAAAGTACATAAAGGCTTTCACAAGCTCAACCATCCATCATTCCACATCATCACCCCTGGTTTCAACCTCTGAACTCATCCAAAAAATTATACCTCTAACCTCATTGGAAAAATTTGATTTTCATCACTCTCATCTCTTTCTATCCTCTTTGATTCATTGCTCTCATTCCCTCATCACTTCATCACTCTCACCTTGCTTCATCAATCTCATAACTTTATTGCTTTCATCACATCCATCCTCTCATTGCTTCATTTATTCATCCCTTCATCACTTCATCCCCCCTTTCATCACATCCTAACTCTCATTGCTTCATTTCTTCATCACTCTTCATCCCTGCTTTCATAACATTGCTTCATCAATTTATTTTGTCATCCCTTTATCCCTCTTAATCTTTTTAAATGGCCCCTCAGCAAACCTCCCCCCGCAATTCCAATCAACCAAAGCAAAAATCCCCCAGGAACTCAAAATCCAACAATCCCCCCCCACCACCACCTTCCAAAGGCTCAAGTCAGCTTGATGACATCATCCTGGTAAACTGGCTCAAAATTCCCTCCAACTATGGTGCTTGCTTTGGATCCAAAAATGAAACACAATTTTTCCAACCTCCATCCTCTAATTTTAATGGTTATCTCCTGATGGCCAATGAACTAAATAATAAAACAAAGGTAGGTTCTCTCTTTCAGCCAAAAAGATGAGGAAGCAATTAAAGAACTATCCCAAAATTGCCCCTTTAGACAATGCTGACAAGCCCTATTCTTTCCCTTTCTCTATATGTTTCCCAAATAATTTCCTCCCATCCACATATGGTGTCTCCACTGATTTTGGTTGGGTTGACAACTCAGTGTTTTTTTTTTTAAACCATGGTTGGTGGGTGCTCAAAGCGGCAAGGCAGTTAGTCAACCACCACTTGTGAGGTGGTCAAACAATGGGGGTGTGCCAACAACTTGGATGTGGTGGCTTTCAACTGAAGCCACCAAGATTTTGGCATTGGCAGTAGGCCATCCTACTGGTTTTAACAGTCATGAGGATCACAAAAGCAGAAAAACCAATTCTTGTTTCCCTGAGTTGATCAGCAACCATGCCAGTTTGATGAACCAACAAGATTGGTCCACCTTAGCTATTGAACCATCAACCCATTTGGTCTGGCCATCAACCACGACTTGTCACATGACCAGCAGGAGTTGGCCACCTGACCAAAATCACTGGATTCACCATACTAAAATTGGGGTGAGGATAAAGAAGAGATTCAATTCATTGTATAACATTTTGAGGGTTGCAAGCCCTCCTACCATCTTTTTCCTTCCCATTCAATCACTTTGCTTGGGGTGAGAATCAAGAAGGGATTCAATTAATTGTATGAAATTTTGAGGCTTGAAAGCCCAATTTGTTCCACATCTCTGTATTTTTTTCAAGTAATCTCCTCCCATCTTGTTCCCTCACATGCAATTACTTTTCTTTGGCTGAGGATCAAGAATGGTCTCAATTTTTTGTATAACATTTGGAGGGCAGTGGATGTTTTACAACACAAAATTTTGTTGCACACTATGGGATTTGAAACCATGACCTCAGAATTTGTGAGTGATGCTTTAACCAATAAGATAAGTGTGCCATTGCCAGATGGACCAATGTACCTGTCCAAAAAGTGTACCTTGGATGTTCATATCATCCATTGGGTCTCATCCCCAGGAAATCACATCTGTCCATCAAAGGCCGCCGCCTGCAATTGATTCATTGATTGCCAGCAGTGGCAGAGGAGGAAGAGGAGGAGTCTGTTGGCCGCAATCAATTTCCAGTGGCAGCAGAGAAGGAGGAGGAGGAGCCTGCTGCCCCTGATTGATAAATTTATTGCTGGCAGAAGCAGAGAAGGAGGAGGCCGTGATTTATTGATTTCTTGCGGAGGCTGAGGGGGAGGAGGAGGAGTAGGCCACCAGTGGCAGCAAGGGAGGAAGAGGAGGAGGGGGGGTGAGCCTACCTGGAAGATTGAGCAAGGAGGTGTGGAGGGACCTAGAGTTTGAATGATCAAAGGATCAGAAACTGATGAGGGGCAGGAAGAGGAGGAGGATGAGGAGGAGGGGGGGCTTACCAGGGCTGCCAACCAAAGCAGGAGGGGAGGTGGTGGGTGAGGTGGTGGTGATGGGTGAGGTGGTGGTGGTGGTGGTGGGTGAGGTGGAGGTTGAGGGTGAGGATGTTTGGTGAGGAGGAGGAAGGAGTGGACCGGTGGTTAAAATTTCAGTCAGCTTTTTTGTGTTTTCAACTTGCTTCTGAGAAGTTTGATTGGACATTTTGAGAAAGATGGTGATGTGATGTGGGGTGATGAGATGATTATAAGATTTTTGTGAAGCAATAGAGATGTGAATCAATGGAGATGTGAAGCAATGGAGATGTGAAGCAATGGAGATGAGAAGCAATGGAGATGAGATGTGTGTGATGCAATGGAGATGGGATTGATATGGATTTGCTGAGGTGGAGGTGTGGATGGGTGTGTTGCATGGGATGGATGGTGGATGGATGATGGTACATAAATGGCGGGTTTGATGTTTGAAATCTGCCATTTTCATGAAAACTGCTATTTTGAAATACACCAGTTAGGGGGTATGTGTATTTCAGAAACCTGCCATTAAAAATGGTGGTTTTGGTCAAAAAAAAAATGGTGGGTTTCTAATGGTGGTTTTGCTAACTTGGATACACCCTATTATAGCAGTTTTTTCAATTCAAGAAAAAAAATCATGATGAATATGAGGAAGAACAAGGACTGAAAAAGGAAAATAAGTTAATTCTGATCTTGTTTGATCTGGTAATGATTCAAGAGCTGATGTATGTACAGTGGGTAGACAGAAATAATGGGACTGATTGACCAAAAACAGTCAGTTTATTTTCAGGGATATGTTTCAAGCTAAATCACTTGTTCAAAAAAAGGTATGTCCCTACATTTTTTCATGGGATTATATATTTCAGCATCTGGAATTCAATAATACAAAAATTGAAATTTTGAACAATATCAAATTATAATTTTCAAATCTGAAAAAGCACAAAACACTCAAAAAACATGCAGGAAGAAAAAAAAATTCAAAAATTCTGTACCATTGATATTTTTTCTTCTTTATAGGAGTGTTTGAGAGGATCAAAAGGAATAATTTAAATGAAAGAAACATTAATTTTGAGGGTTTCTAAAAATAATTAAAACCAATTTTGATCAATCTTGATTTTTCAGTGCCTTGGTGAGATGGTAGCAATAATCTTGAGAGAGGTAGGTTGGAAGTCACAGAAACCAATGAAAAATTTTCATCCAAGCTTTTTATGTATTTGATGTTCATGTTGTTCAAGTTCTCTGCTGTTTGTCTACTTTGAGGTGCCTTGCAATGCTTGAGGTTATCTTGGTCCAAGGTTAAATCTGAGTTGGGCTGATTGAAATCACTCTTAACTGGATTTGGACCATTGAAATTGTACCCTCTTCCAATGGTTGGAACATCTTGATCTTCTGAAACAACCAATTGCCTGAAGACTAAATATCAAAAAACAAAAACATGAATCAGAATCAAAGATGAAGAATAAGATTTCAAAAAGATTACTTACCATCTTTGTTTTTTGGATCAATTGAGTTGTCTGACATCAAAATCAAAAACCAAGTCAGTGGCAATGTGGCAATGGGTTGGATGGAGTGGGAGCCCAAAGACTGGATGGTCAGCAGCAAGATTGCAACACCCACGGCTTCATCTACATTGTTTGAAGTACCCAGGTTTGGTTGCTTTGACAAACAGTCCCACCAATTTTTTCTAGCCACTGTACATACATGCAGTGTGTTTACAAAAGTCTTGGGACTGTCTTTTTTTAAGCCAACACACCTTGATCCTTCAAACAGTGTAGATGAAGCCCAGGAAACACAATGGCTGGTCCCCTGACCACTCTACCATAGATCTCACTCACCAGTTCATGATGGTCAACACCACCACCATCTCAGTTTCTCAATCACCATCTGATTTTTGTTTGTTGATCAATCAAAATAATAATAATAATAAGGTTGGGAAGTCATCTGTTGATAATTTGATCTACTGATTTCTGTCAGAATCTCTTGTCTCAGCTCTCAGTAAGCAATACTCTCATTAAATTAAGAAATCTCAGGCTCTAAGTTCACCTGCACTTTATGTTAGAATTCCCATTGATGCTACTGTTGACACACCTTTGATAATAGATTGTATGTACTACTGGTTCTCACAATACAATCTCCCCACTGTACTGTCTCCTCTTTGACTATAGTTTTATCCCTACTCACATTTCAATACTTAACCCAATGGCCTGTTCTCCTCTTCCTTCTACCTGTACCTTTCCCTCTGCCTTCTGAAATCAATGGGCTGTTCTCCTTCCAAACACTGGATCCTAGTGCCTTCAAACATGTGATTCTACATCCTTGAGCCGCTGTTCATCTTCTTAGAGCCTTTGATGTCTTTGACCAGCTTTTCCTGCCATCTCTATCCTTGAGCCTTTGCCAATCTTCTTGTAGCCTTTGCTGTCTTTGACTAGCTATTGCTGTTGTCATCTCTTAAGCTCCTGCTACCTCCTTCATTATTCAGCACTTTGCTGCATTTACAAGCTATTGCTCTATGATCATCAAGCTATTTCTCTTTCCTTGGGCTGTTGCCATTCCCACCATCTGTGACTCATCAATAGTTGTCACTCCATCCAGTGTCTGCTCTTTGATCCTGTCCTTCATTTGGGCCTCCTTCAGTCTTAAATTTCAACGATTTCAGTCTTGATTTCTTTTCCCGATTTCTTCTTTGCGTTTGGAATTCAGGTTTTTACCAAGTATCGGAAGTTCCATCTCACACACCCAGGCAGTCGATGGACCAAAGCCTTTAAGAATCTTGCTCGTTCAAAAAAATCTTAGAGCCATTCAATGGTGCTTGTTCTCAAACCAAGAAATGAATGATCTACCCTTGAACGCTTCTGTATGTACCTAATTAACTCGTTGGTGGCACCCTGGGTCACATACTTACCACCAAGCCAACGATCAGAAATGGGGTTGAGATCACATAATGTCTGAAAGTGACCGATTACCTATCTTACAGTTTGACTTGCCCCAAAATTTCAAGATTCATGATTAAAAACAAAAAAAGGCGTCTTAAGTCTGTTCCTCTTTTTTTTTCGCCGAACACTTCAAACAAGAGCCATTGAATTACGTCATCCCGCTATGTTGGTGGCAGAAACAGGCCCTTTAAGTTGTTTCTTCTTGAGGCTGGCATCGTGACTACCACCAGCGCTATTGGGAAGATTCAAAGCTGTCGATGGTTGTAAGGCAGACAAAGGCACGACTTCTCCAAACGTCAACTTGGTCCAAAACGTAAACGACTTCTGATTCTCAGCATCCCCAAGATCATCATCTCCCTCGTTTTCCGAGTTCTTTTTTCGGTTGGAGTGACTGGGATCCATGCGAGACGGAGTACTGTCTAATTCATCATTCAGATCATCGGATCGATATGTAAACGTGACCAACATGTCTGCCTGTATCAGACACCCCAAACACATTAGCGTTCAGCTCAATGTCGGTTGCATGTGGCTTTGTAAAAGGTCGGAGAGGTTGGATAAGATACTAAAATTATCAAGATTCTAACCTGAAGTGTGCCGACGAATTGCTTGCTCGTCTTGACCTCAACCAAAATGGTCGTCCGGTTAGCCTTTTTGGTGACCACGCTTGATTGTAACGTTCTCCGTCGGACTGAATCGCTCAATCCAAACGCACTCAGTCGATTTCTTTTTCCGGTCTCATCAACTTCTTTGGGTTCAGTAAGGTCATCATTGCCCGCGCCTTCAGCGTCATCTTCATCATCGTATTCCCACACTTCAGCAAAAGCAGCAATCGAAAACTCGGATGCCAAGAGATGAACTGCGTAGGGTACTTGATGAGGAGCCTCGGAATGGAATGGAATCGGCTCGGGTGGGGCCACTGTAAGCCGCACATTGATTGGTTCATAAAGCGGGTTGACAAATGTGAGCTCAAATTGATACTTTCGATCAGGCCTAATGACCTCATCCGGCGCTTCCCCCACTCTACCCAACAGGGGATTATTGCCTCCCGAGGTTCCAGCACGGCTTGCGGCGGCACTTTTCCGCGCAGCACTCATACCAGAGGTCAAACGATCTGCTCCAAGCTTAGTCGTATTCGCAATACGCTTGCGTTGTAGTTCAATCAATGGAAGGTAGTTAGACGCGATGAGTTTAATTTTGAACCTGATCGATTGAGCTTTCTGTTCAGGTTTGATGAGGATATGTTGACACGTGGGACATCTCTTGGTGCGTTTGGATCGAAGCGGAACCCGATTAGGCTTCAAGTCACTAACTCGATCGAGATGGTTCCAGACATCATTCCATTTCTTTTCGACTGGGGTCAGTTCCTCCATAAGTAGATTCCTTCCATTTGACTGGTTGCCATCGTTGCGATTGCCATGGCGGTAGAATGCAAGCCTGTCGACGTCAGCTTTGAAGGAAGATTTCTGATCGCTACCCGGTGGGAAGAGTGATTCGTATACACCGAGATCCTCCCGCCAACTACCGTCAGGATTGAGATTTGCAGGTAAGGGGACGGAGTGGCTCAATAGTGAATGATTGGAACGAAGTCTGAACACAGAGGATGGTAAGCCCAGCTGAGTACCGTATCGGGTCACACTAGGGACTTCCTTAGATAGGGCTAACGAGGCAGCAAGTTGTGCCGACGACCCAGCGCCCAAGGTTGCACTTGTTCGACGACCATGATGGGATGCTGGCGGAGGTTGAGATTGTGATTGAGCTTTGAGATAGGCCTCGAAATGCTCCTTTAATCTGTCGAATTCGAGTAATTCCGGTGGGGATGATTCTGCTTGGTGCAATTGCTCTGGTTTTGGTATTGAAATCAGGAGGAAGAAAAAAAAAAAATTGAAGTGGTTATGAAATGAGGTTCGTTCGATCAGATCGTGACTCGAGAGAACAGTTTGAGCAAGAAGATCGCCTGGGAGACTTTTTCGAACGAAGCTCACGTGCCATTAGCGTAGGCTTCTCGAAGGTGATTCCGACTTGCTTACTATCCCAGCGACAACAGGAGCACGATAAGAAGTAAGGGGCTTCACCAAAGCTTGCCGAGGGAGCGCCAGGGTCGTCACCGTACGAGCTGGTAGGTGGGTCGGTCGCAACAGCAGATAACGTATGTTGACATTGTGGGCAAATGAAGCAATTCCGAGCGCATCTGAACGAAATGGGAGGGGTGCATGAGCTCAAACGGTCCGAGTGAAGAGCCCATCGAGGTCGATGGTTTGCAAGTCATATTGTACATCAATAAAAAGGGGATCGTCCTCCAACCTGTTCTTCTGCGATCGAATGTTGGCTGCTGGGACTTCGAACAAGCAGTTGGGACAGTAGTAGCAGGTCAGCTCACAGCCAACACATTGGTCACATCTCACCGCATCACACTCCTCGCAGAACAGGAGGGAGGATAGAGGATGATAGTGAATGCCGACGATCGAGGATGGAGGGAGGTCGAACTGGGGTGGGATGGCGGAGATGGGGGTGGTATGGGGACAGAGGTAATGGACGGATGAGCTCATGACGACCGAAAGAAACTGGCGGGGCGGGCCAGCTGGTCAGTGCCTCTTGACCGCATACATCCTCGTCATCGCTGGTTATAGCCTGTAGGTAAATAATATGTACCTCCGTCTAGAAATAGTATCTGGCGCTGCGAGCAGTGAGTGAGTAGTCCGACTAGGGCCGCACCCGCCGGCGGGTCGACGACTCCCATCGAGCAACCGATCTCTCGGGGGGAGGGGGGGGGGGCGGGGGACCACCGAGCCCGGTCATCAGTCAGAATATGTTGATGGTCTCAATCAGTTTTTTTATTCAAACCGCATATATATATATAACAATTTCACTTGGCTTGATAAATAAAGTTGAAACAAAAATATTTCTTCAGTATGAAAATTTTACCTCCCATTCTGCTTTGCACCTTTTTTGCTTGGCATCAACACATTTATTTCATAAATTAAAAAAAATTGAGATCAAACAAGTTTTGTTTTTCTTTTCATAGGGAATGTGGAATTTAGGATTGAAAAAAAATTGGCGGCAAACTTTGGAAAACCTACGTGCTTTCAATTTTTTTTTTCCCCCTTACAACAAAAGATAAAATGTAGCTTTCATTTCAAAAATAAGCTTTTTAAACACTAGAATGAGGTATTCATGAGATAATACAGCGTATCAAAGTTAACCAAACCTGCCATTTTTTAATGGAAGGTTTCAACCCAAATCCGCCATTTCAAACCTGCCATTAAAAATCAAAAAAACCCACTTATTTCACATCAGACGTGTCAAAGTTAACATGAAATAAGTGGGTTTTTTCAAATAAAGTATTTAAAGGCTTCTGCCACCTGTCCACATCATCCACCCCTGGCTTCCCACCTCCTTCTACCTCCAACCTCATCCCAAATTTTTTTACCTCCAGCCTCATCATCAAAAGATTCACCACTCTCATCACTTTATCACTCTCATTATCACTCTCATCAATGTATCACCCTCATCACTTGATCACTCACCACTTTATCGCTCTCATTGCTTCATTGCTCTCATTGCTTCATATCTCTCATTGCTTCATTGCTCTCATCACTCTACCTCCAACAAGAACTTGTACCTCCAACCTCATCCAAAGAATCCAATCATTGTTTTATTGCTCTTGTCACTTTATCACTCTCATCACTTCATATCTCTCATCACTTTATCTTGCTTGTCACTTTATCCCTCTCATCACCTTATCACCCTTACTCTTTCCAAATGGCCCCCTCAGAAAACCTCCCCCTGCAAGTCCACACAAAAGTCCAACACACCAAAGCAAACATTGCCAAGGAACTCCACAACAAACAATCCTCCCCCATCAGCCTCCAAGGGCTCAAGTCAGCTCAAGAAAGCTGATGACATCATCCTGTTCAACTGGCTCAAAATTCCCTCCAACTATGATGCCTGCTTTGGATCAGACAATGAAACACGTGTTGGACAACCTCCATCCTCTAAGGTCAATGGTTATCTCCTGATGGCCAATGAACTCAAGAACAAAACAAAAGGTAGGCTGGATGTGTCATCCAAACAGATGAGGGAGCAATTCAAGAATTATCAAGCCAAGTACAAAAAGGCCCACTCCATGTCAATCTCCACCGGCTTTGGTATCACCAACTCTGACAAAGCCAAGGGAATCAACTTGGTGGTTGATAAGTTGGACTCCATTTGTCCTTTTTATATTCAAATGGATCAAATCTTTGGAAAGAAGGCCAACATCACCCCTTTAGCCGCTTTTGATGCCCAACAATCCAATTCAGTCAACACTGAGGACTTGGCTGGGGATGCTCAGCCTAGCAATGGTGATCCTGAAGAAACCTTTGGCTTGGAGTGGCCCCCATCCAATGCCAAGGAGGATATTCAAACACCATTAGCTCCAATCACGTCTAATTCTGTGTTGATTGATGTGTCAAACCATACCTTTGACCCCTCCCCTCCTTCTTTGGATTGCTCTCTTCCTGAGTTAGCAGATCTCATCAACCTTGCTGATGCAGAACAAGATACTCCTCAGTCTCCATTACCCTCAACATTGGCTCAAGTAAGGAACCAAGCTCTTTTCTCTTCTGTCTGCTTAATCCTGACTGATTTAGATTGTAAAAAAACCGGCTCATCCATTCCTGAATGGCCAAAAACTCAAGCCAATGGGGCCTCCCACATTGCCTTGCAACACTAGTGACTACTTTCAGACTCAAAGCTCCTCTGCCAAGGGTAAGCAAAAGGCCTCCAATTCCATGAATATCAACCCCAAAAGTCATCAAAAGAGGAGAAACACTTCTGTTTTTTTGGGCTTTGAAGAAATCATGGAGAAGCAAGATTCATGTAAGTCCATTGGTTGAATATCCCTGCTTTCAAAATCATGCTCATTGCTTTTCCCCTGCAAAAAACAGTCAAATCACAAATTGAATCCAAAAAACTTGAGTTTGAAAAGCAAAAGTGGGATTGTCAACTGGCCATGGATGTTCAAAAGCAGAAAGCCAAGAGTTTGGCTCATCAACAAAAATGGGATTCTGAGTGGAAGTTGAAACAGGCTGAGCTACAATTTAAAAAAGAGGAAAAGGAGAAGGATCAACAGCAAGCACAACTGGAAAAGGAGACAGAACAACTTGCAACCAAAAAAAGGATAAGGTATCAGTAGCCTTGGCTTGCATTGGTAGCAGTAGAACAGTGGATGAAATACAGCAGATAACTCAAATTCTAGGCTTGTAAATACATTTGCATGAGTGAAAGAAAAACAAAAAAATTATTTTTGATTACAACCTTTGAGAGTATTCTTAACCCCACCAACATAAAGATCTTTTTTGTTTTTATTTATATTTTTTTCTAGAGTAAATTTGGCCATTATTGAAGTCCCTAAAAGTGTTTTTAGTTGTTTTATTAATTTGAAGTGACATGGCCATTCTGGTATGGGTTGCTGTGTCCACATCAGGAAATGTACAGTGCTTGTACTTATTAGCTGCCCAAACCATTTTGACTATGCCTTTTTGCTTGAAATCAATTCCAAAGCCAAGGTTGGGAAAAACAGCTTGGCCATCCAATACTTGATATTTGTCCGTATTTTCAATAAGTCAACCATTTGATTTTTTGGTTGGAACCACGAGTAAAAAGGAGTAGCCAGAGATGTTGCCTTTGCTGATATAAGGAGAGTTGTAAAAAGAATCCAAGGTGAAAGTGATGTGTGGGGAGCAATCAAAAGGTGTAGGCTTGGAACCAAATTCCAACAAAGAGAAAGAGGGGATGTTGTTGTCCTTCATGGTATCACGTTTTGATTCAAAGGAAAGTTTGGCCAAATTGAAAAACATTTGTCCTAGACTTTGAGATAATTTGTTGGCCTTAAGGTTGAGGAAAGCATACTCTTGAGGAGAAGATCTAATAGATGATTTCTTCACATAACATGCAAATAACTCAGAAGGGTGCATTGATTTTTGCCATCCAACTGCCCACATTTTTCAACCCCAAGATCTTGAAGGACCAACTGGGTTGACAAATTTTTTTGAACCATGAAGGAAAGTGGTGACAAAGTTGATGTCCTTCTTATCTTTTTCTGAGAGTTTATCCAAGGGCACAAATTGAATGATTGCAACCAGGGCTTGGTGATCAGATCAATTGAGGAAAATTACTTTTCCACTGTGGAAGAAATGGAACTGTTTGATTGTTTTTTTTGCTTGTGCAAACTCTTCCTGGGTGGCTTTTCAACTATTCTTTGTCTTTTTGGAAACAATTGAAGGTTACAGATCCAAAGGAAGGGGTTTCCGGCCAGACCATACCACCTTTTCATTAATAACTTCCTCAGAAACCTCCAAAGATATTTTGAAATCTCTAATTTGAATTGTCTTTTGGTGATGGGTCCTATTCTTCCCACCTTTCATTATGTTGGTCAATCCATCTCCTTCCACCTTGATCCCTCCCATTGATATAATCTGATTGGGGTGAGGATCAAGATGGGGTTTGATTTTTTGTGTAAAATTTTGAGGCAGGTGGGAGAAGAATTGGACATTCACAAATAGGGGTTGAGGGATTGAAAAAAAAAAAAAAAAAAAAAAACAGTCAGTCAAATGGACATCATCAGTGAAACAAGATTGGATCAAAAAAAATGAAACCAAAACTGGACTTGATCCCAAGTTCACCAGAAACGTGATCACCAAAAAAAAAAAAAACTGTACCAAAAAAAAAACATCACATCAGCACCCCCCCCCCAAAAAAAAAAAATTCCGGGGTGTTAGGGAATTGGGCCAAGCCTCTGGGTCAGGCCTGGGGCAAGGTAGGCAGGGCCTGGGAACCAGGCAGGGGGGGTTTGGTTGGCTGGCTGAAGGAGGGGAGGGGGGGTGCAGTCGGTGTGGAAAGAATAAAGGTTATCCCCCTATAATTGTCCCAAGGTTCAGAAGTTAACGGTTCCCTGCGTTTGAAAGGAGATGAGGATTTCCAAAGTCGCACTTAAACAAGAAATAGAGATAAGGAGATAAGAGATAAAGAAAAGTAGAGAGAGAGAGAAATTGCCAATCCTTCAATCCTAAGAACTTTCCACCTGGATGTGTATCCGGTATGAGTTCCCTTAATCTCCTGGTGAGATGAGTGATTCAAGCTGATGATGTGATTCTTCCTCTTCTTCCTTGATGCTCCCCTGCATCCTTCTCCTCCAACCCGGAGTTGAGAGTGAGGATAAGTCCTCCCTCTCAACCCTAACCTAAGTACACGCGCAACTAACAGTATGACAACAAAACAGAAAACAATCTCAAAACAGCAACCCTAGCCTCCTCTCCCCACCTCCTCCGTACCAAACTCCCCCGTTGTCCGTACGCCGTTCCCTCCATCCAGTTCTTCCTTCTCATGACGCGGTCTTTGCACCGCGCTCTACTCGGAGCCCCCCGCGCCTGTCCGTATCCGTTTGTCTGCGCCCGTTGTGGGTGTTTGATAATATCCGGCATGATCCGCGCGCTTGCGCGCGCGCTTCATCCGTTCCTTCATAGCCCGCAGATTGCTCCGCCCCTACGTATCCAAACCAGCGCGCCCGCGAACCTAGTCAAGCGCACTAACTTCTGAATCCAATCTCCGGGGCGGATCGCCGCCCACGCCGCATTCAATTCTGAGCCCGACCCGTCCACCAGGTGCGGAGCCAAACAGCGGCTGCTGCTGATCCAGCAGCTGCGGCTGCTGAGCACTCCGCATACCCTAATTACGAGCCCACTCGCCCCCAATGCTGAGCGCGCCGCCGCGACGCAGTTCCCAATCCGTGTCTATAAATTGACACCACATCCCCCCCCAACTTGAGTTCTTTCCCCAGAAGTTTCCCATTGCTTCACCATACCACCACCTCCGCTACTTCTGCTACCACTTTCCCCGTCTCCCCTCCTCTCCGTTGCCATCATGCTCCCTTGCAAGTTCTGCGCTTGGAACGGGCACGCGTGTTTGTGTGTGATAATCCCCGGTCGTCGCGCCTGTGTAGCTTGCCGTTGCGGTCATCGTCGCTGCTTGCTTAGCAACAGCATCCCTTGGGCTCCCCCCCAATCCGGCTCTTGCCCCAGGCCGCACAAGAGGGCTTGTCCGGACCCGTTTGTGGTTTCGGACAACTAGTCAATCTCGGAAGGCTTGTGGACACCACCTGGCTCACCTCCATCCCGCCGCCCCCAAGCTCCGTCACCCACCACTTTGCACGTGAGCCGCAACTTGGCATCACCCCTCCGCCACGCTGGACCTCCGCAACGGGGAAAATAGGAGACTTCGGAGGAATGGCGCGCGGCAACCCGCGCTTGGGCCGCTGCTGTTGGCGTGAACCAAATGGTACTGGACCCAAGACTCTCTGGAAGACCCGCGGCCGCGCCAGCACCTCCTCCTCCTACTCCACAACCGCCGACACCACCCGCTGTGGTGCTCTTTTATGGACGCGAGTCAGGAAAGGGCTGCAGGCGGCGTGCTCAGCAATGGGAAGGGCTTTGTTGCAGCTAGCCGCGCTGCGGGCTCAGCAGCAGTCAGGTAGGCCCAGCAGCGGTTGGGTTGGGCTCAGCACCTGGAGACGGGAGACGACGGATTGCGCGGACCAGAAAGCTTGCGCGGATCGGAAAGCTTGCGCGGATTGGAAGGCTTGCACGGATTGGAAGGCTTGCGCGGATCGGAAGGCTCGCGCGGATTGGAAAGCTTGCACGGATCGGACCGCGCATCGCAAGACGCGCGGATTGGATCACGTGGGTACGCCCCGGATATTGGAACGGGTTGTTGGGCAGAGGCGCGCAGGCGGACAAACCGGGCTACGTTAATAGCGAAGGGCGCGGGTAATGGCAAGGGATGGAGGGATAGGGTTGGGCTAGGGTTCTGCGGCTTAGGGTTGTATATCATCACTCTTTCTTGTTACTTGTGGTTGTACTTAGGTTAGCGTTGAGAGGGAGGGCTTAAATACTTTTCTCTCATCTCCGGGTTGTAGGGGGATCGGATGATTGGAGGAGAGGAAGGGGAAGGACGGGGGGAAAAACACTTCAACCCACTTCACTTTGCTTTACAGACTGGACTGCACTTTAGGATATCACTTTTCGTGGCATTGGATTGGATTGGATTGGAAAGGAAGGAATTCATCTTATTATCACTCTATCCCTTGCTCTCTCTCTCTCTCCCTCTCTCTCTCTTGAACGGCTGCATCCAATCTCCTTACAGACGCTTTGATCAATAACTTCCGGAACTCAAGGACGACTTCTGGGGTGTTGCCCCCTTAAGTTTCCACATCTGGGGGTCTGGCCGGGAAAGATCTTTTGTCAAAGTCTCTCAAAGGTACTCACGGATGCTACCAACAGCCGCTTCTCTTCCTTCCTCCTCCCACGGCTTCCGCGCTACCCCATGGATTTACCCGCATATTCAACTCAACATTGCGGAAGTGGAGCGCTTCATCTTGCGGTATGAAACAATTGCGGACTCTGAAGGCATTTCGGATTTTGAGAAGGCGCGCCATGTTGTCCTGTTCATCAAGGACGTGGAAGCGCGTTGGGATGTGGAGGAGATGGATGGCTACCTGAACCTGGATTGGCCGGAACTGAAGGAGGGCATGCTGGCAAGATGGGGGAGGCGCGGTTCTCGCTTTTGGAAGGACAATCTCAAGCCATCCGCGGAATTGGGTTACAAGGCAGGCGCGCGCGACGGGACCCGGTTGCAAGCAGAAGTGGACTACGCAGAACTGGAGTACTACAGGGCAGAGTATGTTCCGGCCCCACCACCGGCAACCATCTCTTGGGCTAGCAAACTTGCGGAGGTGGCAAGGGGCCTCAAGGCCTATCTGGAGAGTATTCAGTCTCCCAGCGCTTCTGCGCCCCGCGTGTGTGCAAATGGGGAGGACAACAACCGTTGGCGGACGGGACAAAGGGACCGGACAGCGGATTCAAACGTAGAATTGGTTTCCCCAGTGGGGGCTAAGAACGTGTTGGGGAAGCGGGACTCGATGGAACCGGTGCGGCCTACTGACAGGAAGGGGGCGAGGACAACGGAACGGGAAATGGATGCTCCGTGCGGACTGGGAAGTGGCAAGCAGCAGACGGATCTTGCAAAGAAGGTACACGCGGCAGCGGAAGAGACGGACCACGCGTTGAAGAATCACAACCCAAGCTGGACCTCTTTGATGGCAGGGAGCGCGCATTTGGAAAGGGTAGTGGCAGCAACGGAAAGGACGGGCGCGGAATGGACAGACGGTGGGGTGGGGCGGAAGGATCAAGTGGTCACGCGCGGTCTGGCGGGCAGGGAGCGGTCAGAAATCTCCGGAGGGGAGAAAAAGGCCGCAAGAACGGCAAAGGGCGAAGGATGTTGTGTGGACGGGGTGGGGGAGAAGAGAGCTGGGATTGAAAGGGTTTCAAAGCCTCTTTCCTCCTCCACGGCGGGTTGTTGTAAGGACGTCTGGGGGTGTTCGCTTTTGTTTGGGTTCTGCGCATGGATGGCCTCGAATTTCAAAGGATGCAGGAGGGTCTTGGCGGCGGGAGGTGCACCTAGGCGGTCTGGGACAACAATTTGCAAACAAGGTCCCTGCGGGATTGGTTGAGGCAACGCTCCGCGGATCTGGCAATGGGTGGGGCGCAGTTGGCTGAGGACAGCGGCAAAGTTGGGGGGGAGCTAGCGCGGGGTGAAGGTTGGAGTTGGGACGCAGGACGCGGGCTCAAAAAAAAAAAAAAAAAAAAAATCTCATGTTCCTTCTTATCTATTCATTCTTCCTTTTCTGTCTCCCCATGTACTCTTGCGGATACTCTCACTGGCGCGGATTTCTCACCTTCAGACTCTCACTGGCGCGGATTTCTCACCTTCAGACTCTCACTGGCGCAGATTTCTCACCTTTTCCGATTTCTCACTGGTGCTGATCTTCTCTCTCCAAGGCGCGGATATTGCGCGCGGTTCTTATTCTTGCTCAGGGACTCACAAGCCCAAAGGCTACTCAATTGCGCACAACAATAACTACGGAAGGTGAGATGGTGGGAGATCTCTGGGGACAGAACTCAAGTTGGGGGGGGATGTGGTGCTCTTTTATGGACGCGATTCAGGAAAGGGCTGCAGGTGGCGTGCTCAGCAATGGGAAGGGATTTGTCACAGCTAGCCGCGCTGTGGGCTCAGCAGCAGTCAGGTAGGCCCAGCAGCGGTTGGGTTGGGCTCAGCACCTGGAGACGGGAGACGACGGATTGCGCGGACCAGAAAGCTTGCGCGGATCGGAAAGCTTGCGCGGATTGGAAGGCTTGCGCGGATCGGAAAGCTTGCACGGATCGGACTGCGCATTGCAAGACGCGCGGATTGGATCACGTGGGTACGCCCCGGATATTGGAACGGGTTGTTGGGCAGAGGCGCGCAGGCGGACAAACCGGGCTACGTTAATACCAAAGGGCGCGGGTAATGGCAAGGGATGGAGGGATAGGGTTGGGCTAGGGTTCTGCGGCTTAGGGTTGTATATCATCAATCTTTCTTGTTACTTGTGGTTGTACTTAGGTTAGGTTTGAGAGGGAGGGCTTAAATACTTTGCTCTCAACTCCAGGTTGTAGGGGGATTGGATGATTGGAGGAGAGGAAGGGGAAGGACGGGGGAAAAACACTTCAACCCACTTCACTTCGCTTTACGGACTGGACTGCACTTTAGGATATCACTTTTCATGGCATTGGATTGGATTGGATTGGAAAGGAAGGAATTCATCTTATTATCACTCTATCCCTTGCTCTCTCTCTCTCTCCCTCTCTCTCTCTTGAACGGCTGCATCCAATCTCCTTACAGACGCTTTGATCAATAACTTCCAGAACTCGAGGACAACTTCTGGGGTGTTGCCCCCTTAAGTTTCCACACCGCGCCACCAGCAGACTTGGATGAGAGGCCTATGACCCCCGACGCTCCTCCGCCTCCGTCACCAATTGTCGTCCCGTCATCACCTCCAGCTGGACTGAGTCCCCTTGTTGGTTCCCCGGAGGCCCCATCTTCACCAGCTGCTCCTCCCCCCAGCCCTCCCAAGATCCCGGAGATTCCAATTGTAATGGCGCTCCCGGCGGCCGGCTTTGAGGCTTTTGCAGAACGGTTAACCACAATGCTTAGGAATTTTCTCGCAATCCCCGGCGCACAATCCTTTGAATCCCGGCGCAAACTCATGGCGTCTTTCCAGGCTTTACTGGCGTCCTCAAGGGTGGAAATGGAGGAAATGATAAAGATGGCGTAGGCGCATTGCCCCCCTTTTCCCCTTCTCCCTTTCCTCTTTTCTTCTCTTCTTGTTGTTGTACCGCGCTTCCCTTTTCCGTTAAGAAAATACATGTCTCCGCGCAAGGTCCTATCCTTCTGAGAAAAAAAGTGCGTGGCCGCGCTTTGAGAGAGTGAGTCCGAGATTGAGTCCGCGCCCGCGTGCTTGCTCCATGAGCGACCGTAAGTGACTAGCCGTTCCAAAAGAGGCACCTGGACCGCCCCAGACAAACTTCCACACAGTTCCCCGTACCCTTCCTGTAACAAACACAACAACCAAGACACCAGCACGCGCCACCGTAAGGGAAGAGAGAGAGAGAGAGTAGGAGCACGGACATTCTGGGGTGTCTAGTTGTCCCGGCTGTGAACCGGCTAGAGCACCCCCTCACCAAATCAAGCTTACTCCCATACCAGCCACCCATCCTTGAGATATCCTGAGAGAAAGAAAAAGAGAAAAAGAAACCAACAGAGAAGAAAAATAGAAAACAACACTTTTTTTTTTGGCGCGACGCCCGTAGAGGGCCCACAATTCACTCTTTGTCCCGCTTCCCCCATCCGCGGGATTGCCCACGCGTCCCGGTTCCGCGGGGCTTGTCCTTGCGTTTACGGACCCGGCTTTGCGCCGCCCCCGCGTTTCCTGCAAAAACCCCAAACCAGCAAAGACCCCACAATCCAGATAAGAAAGAAACATAGAGAAACAAACATTCTGGGGTGTCTAGTCGTTCTGGCTGTGAACCGGCTAGAGCACCCCCTCACCAAATCAAAACTTATCCCCTACCCCCTCTACCTCCCCCCCCAACTTGGCCGCTGTCCCCAGCTGGTTGCAGCCGGCTACTCCGTTGCAACGGCATGGCCTCCGCTTCTCCGCCCAAAGACAAATCCCCGGATTGCGTTCCTACACCATTGCCGCGCTCCACACTCCCCTCCTCCAATCCTTCACCCCTTCCGCCATCTCGTCAAACGAGGTGGATCCTCGCGCGAAGAAGCGCTTGACATGCCAAGCCGCCGCCTTCCGTTTCAGTGGAGTACCGTCTAATTCCTCCAACTGATAGCTGCCGCCCTCAAACTTGGACAACACGTGGAACAGACCATTCCACCGGTTAGCAAACAACTTCCCCCACTGAGACTCCAGACTTTGGTTGTACAGGAGCACCAAATCCCCCTTCTGCAAGGGATCCCGGAGACAATGCGAGCAGCGCTTGTCCCAATAATGCACTGATGCCGTCCGAGTCTTCTTTAGCCGGTCCGCGGCCTTTGCAAGCATTCCGTCCTGTCAAAGGAGCTGTTTGGCGCGAGCCTCAAGCAATTTGGCGGAGGTCTTCACCTTCCACCAGTCAACCCCTAAGAACGTCTCCAACTCAATGTCCACCGGAAGCACGGGGCACTGCCCGAAAAGTAACTTTTACGGCGAGTAGCCTGTCAACCGCTTCACCAAAATTCAATCCGCAAACAGAACCATTGGAAGGGTCTCCTGCCAGCGCTTACCGTCCTCCCCGCACATCTTTACCAGGGCTTCCTTGATTGGCTGATGCCCGCGTTTGATCATGCCGGCCCCCTTGGGATAGTACTCCGTTACTCGACCAAACTTGGCTCTGCAACTCTTTACCAATTTGACCAAACGGCGGCGGAACTCAGCCCCTCTGTCCACTGTGACCAGACAAAGCAACCTGTACCACGCGAACCAGTCTTCCTCCAGAAATAGAGCAACTTTGTCCGCCAAGAGCTTGAACAACAGACGCGCTTCCGCCCAACCGGACAGGTTGTCCCGCGCGACGAGCAGGTAGGCAAACTTACCAGCCTTGATGTGGACGACATCAAGCAAGACTTGAAAAAAGAGGGCATCTTCCCCTGTGGGGTTTCTGACTTCCTTGGGCAGTCTTGCGCTCCGCCGTTGACAGGCTTCGCAGGACGCCAGCCATTCCCGCACCACACGCACTACACCCGGCCACCAGAACCGCTCTTGGACCCGCCTCCGCGTCTCGAACTCTTCTTGATGACCAAGATTGTTGTGAAGACTCCGGAGGATAGCTTCCTGATCCGCCCTTGAAGTGGCAACCACAAGAGGAACCGGAGTCTTCCACCGCCAAAGCTGCCCCTCCTGCACGTAGAAATTCCCCGCCCGCCGCTTCGCCCATTGCATGTCCTTCTCCGTAGCTCCGTTGGGAAAACAAAGGTCCCGCAAGTAGTCACGAAGGATTGCATACTGCCCGGTCTGCCGGAGCGGCAGCTGAACGCCTGCCTCCACAACCCCTACCTTGACAACCGGGGCCTCCACATCAAGCAGTTCCGCGTCCTCAAACGGTTCGTCCCTTGGATACCGCGACAACGCGTTGGGCATAGTGAACGCTTTCCCCGGAACATGAACAACAGCAAAGGAGAAAAGTTGGAGAAACACCACCCACCTGGTCATGGGAGCGTTGGGCAATGCTGGGGAATTGATCATCCGCGCCAGCGCCTCCGTGTCCACCAAAAGCTCAAAATGGACCCCCCACAAAAGATACTGAAGCCAACGCACAATCTTGGTGACCCCGCACAACTCCAACTTTGGCTGGGAGTACCGGCTTTCCGTCGGAGTGAAGGTGACCAACTTGTAAAGTACCAGCCTATCCTTGCCGTCTTCCTCTTGAGTGAGAACCCCCCCCACGCCAAATTTGCTGGAATCAACCGCTAGCCTAATTCCTCCCGCGTTGTAGTCGAGATTGCGGAGAACAATGTCATTTCCCACGATCTCCTTGAGCTTCCGGAACGCGCAATTGCATTCTTCCCCCCACTTCCACTCTGCGCCTTTCCGCGTTAGTGATTGGAGCGGGCTTTCCACCTGCGCAAACCTTTGGATGAACATATGGACATAGCTACATAATCCCAAGAACTGAAGGATATGCAACACTGTCCGCGGGGTCGGCCATTCAAGGACCTTGTTCCGCTTTTTCTCTGCAATGCGCCGGCCGTTGGAAGCAACAACATGGCCAAGAACTTTGAGCGCCAGGACACAAACCGCCAACTTCTTCCCCAAAACCGTCATTCCTGCCTCCTTGATGCAAAACAGGATGCCTTCCAATGTCTGCGCATATTCCCACAAAAAACATCGGACGCCGGGAACTTCAACCAGCTCCGCTCCCCCGTAATTGGATTTTGGACCTTTGATTCCCGCGTTGTCGATGAAGATTTGGACTCCCTCCGGAAGATCGTCCTTCAGGATCCAAGCCATTTGCGCCTGGTACACTGCCACGGAATTGGTCGTGCCTTGCGGGAGCCGAGTCAGCTGCATTCTTCCCAACCCAGTCTCAAATGCCGTTAGAGGCCGCAAGCAAGGATCCAACTCGCGCTGGTTGTATCCCCCCATCACATCCATTAAACTGTAACAAGCGCGCCCGCCATTGACTCAAGGAACTTGTCAACGCAAGGGGGCCTTCCTGCTTCCCGGATTGTAAAGGAGTTGAGCCGCTGTAAATCATGAAAAATCCTCAACGACTTTCCGTCCTGCTTAACCACCGCAAAGATCGGGCTGGAGTAACTAGACGTTGACTGTTTGTAAAGGCCAGTCTTCACCCGCTCCCGCACCAACTCCAGAAACTGCTCCCAGACCGCCCGCGGTATTGGAATTGGCTTGATCTGCCACGGCTCGCGATTGACAGTGGGCATGACATAGGGGTCGCCAATATCTTTTTTCAGGAGCCCCCGCTCTTCCAGTCCAAACGCGAGCGCTCTTTCCCAAAGAACCAGAACCAAAATCAGCAACTCACGCTCCTCCGTACTCAACCATCCCGTTGGGCCAAAATTGAAAGCTGCAATCCGCTCCTCCATGATCTGCGCCAAACTAGTAACCCACCCCAAAGCCTTGATCGGCGTGACCCAAGGGTCCCGCAACCAAGCAATTGGTCGAAGCGGTCCGTTCAGTTCCTGGGGCATTGGCTCATTCCTCGGTCGGACCTTCCGTGACACCGGCTTGTACTTACCCGCGTTGCACCGCATCATCCGCACGCATCCTTTGCTGTAAGTCCTGCACAGAACGGAACTGCGGCTTTTGCCTTTGCTCACGAGTGTGGCACCATGATAGGGTTTTTGAAGCGTAGTACCCTTGGGCAATGCATACTGAGAAAAGGGACTTACTTCTGCGACGTGCGCGCCCTGCACTTTCCTTCCTCCCCCTCCATGCTCCTCATTAGTTGACCGCCCGTGCAAAACCGGAGCTTGTTCTGCACGGTTTCCTAGGTTGACTAGAAAAAATCCTCCAAAGGTTCCCCGTCCCAGACCAACTCCGCGTCCGGTTCCCCCTGATACTCCAACACTCGCCTCCGCTTCCCTTGCCCGTGATCGCAGATAGTCGTCTCAAACCTTCCACCGGACAAATCCTCTACCGTCAACGCCTCTGTTCCCTCCTCCGGATCAAAAACCATGCATGCTCAAAAACCAAACATGAATGGCCTTCCCAAAATCACGTCCACACAATCAACCAAAAGAAAAGAAAGGGGCCTACAGACCCTTGCAACCTCAACCTCCTCCTCCTCGACTACCCCATCCACACAACACTCCCCTATGTTAAGCGCGCGGAGACCCATCATGCATTTCCGCCGAACCAACCCCAAATCATCCACCATCCGCAATGGCAGAAGGTTCACCATTGAACCGCTGTCCACCATAGCCCACACCTTCCTTCCCGCTATGACCATCGGAACGTAAGCAAGTGGAGTCAAAACCAATTTCAACTCACACTCCTTGCGCCCCTCCTCCTTCCGCGCCACATGAACCCGCTGCACCATCTGAGGTACCCAGCCCTGACCGCAATCCCGCAACACCTGAACCATCTTGTCTACCACCACCGGAGACACATCTGCCAGTTCCTGCAAGGTCAATGGAACCGGAGTCTTGTTACCCATCACCCTTTGCACAATGTCCGCCGCTTTCTTCTTCCCTACAGGGTTTGCTGCCGGCGCCTTGGTTCCAGGCACGCGCGCTGTAAGACTCCAAACGGTTCTAAGCCGTGGCAGTTCTGTGGAGGGGAAAGGTGCTGTTTAGGCTGCCCTCCTAGGAGTTACAATAATATTTAAATGTAACCGGAATCAAGGTCCAGAACCTTATGGATGAGAAATCAAAGTAAGGGAAGAGGATAAGAGTTGTCGGTAGCGATGGAAACAACACTATCTGAGGCAAGATGGTGCAGGTAAAGACTTGAACAAATAAGTCAAGGTTTGTTCAGAGTTCAATAGAACAAGGCAGTTGTAAGTAACAACGCCCACAAGCTAATAACTCTGGTTGTCAGCAGCTGATTAGGAAAGATCAACTCAATCCCAACCAACCTCCAGGTTCTCAATGAACCTGCCCAACTCTCCGCAATCAAGCGCTTGAAGGGTACCAGATAACTGTGGGAGGCTGAACAAAACAAAAGCAATTTGTTTATGAAGCTCTAGAAGCAAATCAATAACAAATTTGAGCAAGAATATCCCAACACTTCTCAAGGGACTCAAGAATAGCATGGCAAAATTCAACCTTAAAGAAGAAGGGAGGTATAACACTCCAGGTTTTAAGCTTAATAAAACCTCTTCAATCAAACGTGATTGGCTCCAGAAAGATGATCAAGGAGAGATCAAGACCAGTATGGTCGGAAAAAGGGATCAGAGTGGTATAACACACCCAAGAATTCAGACAGGAATTCTTCTTCAACCAGCAAGGCTATTGGTTGGTGATAAGGATCAAGGTCACAAGGGACAGAGTTTGAGTATGGAGGCTCAAAGGATCAAAGGGCAATCATGGATATACCCAGATAAATTGCTCAGATAAGTGGGGAAGGATGCCCACGGATAAGTTGATTACTGATGATGAGGGAGACAGATGAGATGATATGATGATGGTCTCCTGGAATCCTCTGATGCTGGGATCCTGGGCCAAAAGGCAGGGGAGAGCCCCTCCTTTTATAGACATGAGGCCCTGTATACTATGTACAAGAGATACTACAAATAGGTGCGGGAAAATGAAAACATAAAAAAGAGATGACATGAGAGGAAAAAAAAAAAGAAATGTCGCCTGCCTCAAGAATGACCGCGGGCAACCAGATGGACACCCGCGACAGCGGTCGCGGGTGTCGACAATGGCTGTTGTTGCCCAATTGGCGGCGACAACGGGGTGAAGGTTCCAATGGCCGCGAGCGGTCGCTCGCGGTTGTCGGTCGGATCAGATGATGGGCGAGGAGGGCGGTCGTGATGAAGATGAAGTAAAAAGCAATCCGAGTGGAGAGACCAAAGTAATTGTCCGAGTTAAACTGATTGTTGAGTAGATTGGAAGTCTGAGCCTGGAGAGAGACTGGGACATCCTTGAGTAAACTTTGGGTGGGATGAAATCGATGGGCCCAAGAGGTACCGGTACAGTATTGAGGATCTGATCAACCGTAGTAACCAGCGCATCAATTCCAAAGTCCCCAGGTATAGTAAAACCTTAGGCCATTACCGGGGTTTCGGAAGTTGGAGTCTGCGTTTGGGTTACCATAAACCAATCCAGGTCCTGAGACGGAAGGGGCCAACCTGGTGATGGCAGCACCTAGACCGTCGGTGGTGATCGTGATGAATCTCAAATGATGGGGTACCAGCTGATCAAGGGTGAAGTTTGCAATTCTGACAAAGATGTAGAGGATGGCGGCGGCGAGGATGAGAGCACCACTGAGGGACGAGAGTGGGTTACGAGGGGAGGAGGAGAGGTCTTGACTGGAGACAAAGTTGTGGTGAGCAATTGAAACTTTGTAGGGCACAATGATGGTGGGATAAACTACATCTGATGGCTTTTGGAACAATATCTTTCCAAGAATCCCGTGGGAGCAGATTTGGCGAGTAGATCAATATCATCATGGCTTCCAATTGATGCTCTCAAGTGGCTCGGATGATCATTCTCGGGACCGGATGCAAGCCTCCTCAAGTAGTAGGTAGTGATTGCCAAGATTGGAGGTAGGGATGGTTGATGATCGATGGCTTGGATGGCGGAGGAATAGGAGATTGTGCTGATCAAGTTGAAGAGTAGGATGGGTGATAGAAGGATGAGGTTGGATGAGTTAGGATCGTAGGGATCGTCAAAGGTGGTTCGACGATCGCTCGCGTCGCCAAAAGTCAGGGCCGCAAGCGCAACAAGTAGGAGTTGAACATAGAAGGGGGGGATCGAAGCGGAGAGACAGGCAAGAGGCCTGTCCTAGACCGCTAGGACAGGGAGAAGTTGAGAGATGGGGGGAAATGAAGGTACCCATAGGGGTACAACTAAAATCCGATTTTTTTTTTTTCCGTGGTGTCCCGGATTGGTCACCACAGCGCGGCCGGTTTCGGAACGGCCGACGGGGGCCGCTCCTTCGCGTCCACCTCCATTTTGTCAGAGACCGCCACCTTTTCCTCCATTGCCACTACCCTTACCTCAGCTTCCACCCAAGGTGGTTGCCACAATCCAGGACCAGTAATGATGCCCAGTGACACTCAAGCCGTCGTTCCCGCCTCCTGACCCCGTGCGGGCACCTGTTGCATTGTGGTTGGCTGGCTTGGCTCCATTGGAATCTGTTCGCCTGTCGGAAACATGTACCCCATCCCCGCCGTTTGAACCAATCCCACGCTGAGATCCTTTGTAAGCTCCTCGCACGCCGATCGCCAATGACCGTTTGCCCCGCAGTACGAGCACCCCCTTGGCACAAAGGTACCGGGCGGCCAAAACCCTTCAACCATGCGAGGTGGAGGCCCTTGTGGCTGCTGCTGGCCCATACAACTCATGCAGATCTTCAGGTCTTTCATCAGCTCGGTCAATTTGCTTACCGGAGGGGCTGGCACGGGTTGAGGAACCGGAACACGCGTGGAAGTAGATGGAACTGGGGCCGGAAATCGCGCCGGAGCCGGAACCTGGGGGGCGGATTTCTTCGGTCCCGCTGGGAAGGACTTAGCAGTGTCCTCGATAAGCTCTTCTAAGTGGAGCTCACTCTCCACAGCCCGGCAAATGACAGCCAACTCCGGAAGGAGCGCAATGCTCCCGTCCAATGACCGCTTTACCAAGTTGTGATTGTAAAGATGCCGCTGCACCCTTGCCCGGAGTTGAGCACCTAAACCGCCCAGAAACGCGCGTTTCATGGCCCCCGTCTGTCCCGCCACCACCTTGTTCTTTGACAAGTACCGAAAGATCCAATCAAATGTCAAGGTGTACTCCGCCAGCTCCACCCGCATTCTGACTCCTCTGCACGCGCTCGCCTCCAAGGCCACGCGGTCAAAATTGCTTTCCCGAAACCAAGGTTCGCGCCTACCCCACCGCGTTAGGATCTCCGCCTTCAGTTTTGGCCAATCTTGATTCTTGTAGCCTTCCATTTCCTCCACATCCCGGAGCTTCTCTTCGTCCATAATGAACAGGACAACAAGCCGGGCCTTATCCGCGTCTGACGCACCTTCCGCATCTGCAATACCTTTGTATTTGAGATGAATCGCTCCACATCCGCGGTGTTGAATCAGATGTGAGGGTAGTCGCGCGGCCTGATGCAAACTGGACGGGTGGGTTCATGGTCACTGGAGACCAATGGAGGAATGGCGTGGCTTGTCCTAGGTCAAGCGGAGGGAGGGGGAGGAGGAGGGATGGAAGAAGAAGAGAGTGGGGTCGGAGTAGCGGACCCGGAGACGGAAGGAGAAGGAGAAGAAGAAGAAGGAGCGACTGTAGGGAGGTATGAATAGGACATCGCACCCAGTTACCTTTGAAAGACAAGAAATGGAAGGTTGTTTCCCGGCCAGACCCCCAGATGTGGAAAGAATAAAGGTTATCCCCCTATAATTGTCCCAAGGTTCGGAAGTTAACGGTTCCCTGCGTTTGAAAGGAGATGAGGATGTCCAAAGTCGCACTTAAACAAGAAATAGAGATAAGGAGATAAGAGATAAAGAAAAGTAGAGAGAGAGAGAAATTGCCAATCCTTCAATCCTAAGAACTTTCCACCTGGATGTGTATCTGGTATGAGTTCCCTTAATCTCCTGGTGAGATGAGTGATTCAAGCTGATGATGTGATTCTTCCTCTTCTTCCTTGATGCTCCCCTGCATCCTTCTCCTCCAACCCAGAGTTGAGAGTGAGGATAAGTCCTCCCTCTCAACCCTAACCTAAGTACACGCGCAAATAACAGTATGACAACAAAACAGAAAACAATCTCAAAACAGCAACCCTAGCCTCCTCTCCCCACCTCCTCCGTACCAAACTCCCCCGTTGTCCGTACGCCGTTCCCTCCATCCGGTTCTTCCTTCTCATGACGCGGTCCTTGCACCGCGCCCTACTCGGAGCCCCCCGCGCCTGTCTGTATCCGTTTGTCCGCGCCCGTTGTGGGTGTTTGATAATATCCGGCATGATCCGCGCGCTTGCGCGCGCGCTTCATCCGTTCCTTCATAGCCCGCAGATTGCTCCGCCCCTACGTATCCAAACCGGCGCGCCCGCATACCTAGTCAAGCGCACTACCTTCCGAATCCAATCTCCGGGGCGGATTGCCGCCCACGCTGCATTCAATGCTGAGCCCGACCCGTCCACCAGGTGCGGAGGCAAACAGCGGCTGCCGCTGCTGAGCACTCCACATACCCTAATGCTGAGCCCGCTTTCCCCCAATGCTGAGCGCGCCGCCGCAACGCAGTTCCCAATCCGTGTCTATAAATTGACACCACATTGGCCAAGCGAGCAAGGGGGGGCCAGCAGGGTTGGCCAATCAAGCAAAGGAAGGAAGGGAGGGGGCCTGCTGGGTTTGCCAAGCAAGAGAAGGAGGGGGGGGGGCGGGCTTTGGTTGGGGGCCAAGCAAGGGGGGGGCCAGCTGGCTTGGCCAAGCAAGCAAGGGGGCGGTGTGGAAAGAACAAGGGTTTTCCCCCTATACCTGTCCCAAGGTTTGGAAGTTAACAGTTCCCTGCATCTGAAAGGAGATGAGGATACCCAATGTTGCACTTGAATGAGAAATAGAAAAATAGAGAGAGAGTGAAATTGCCAATCCTTCAATCCTAAGAACTTTCCACCTGGATGTGTATCCGGTATGAGTTCCTTTAATCTCTTGGTGAGATGATTGACCCAATCCAATGATATGATGGTCTGATTCCATGCCCCCCCCTCCTAACCCAGAGTTGACAGTGAGGATAAGTCCTCCCTCTCAACCCTAACCTAAGTACAAGCGCAAATAACAGTATGACAAAGAAACAGAAAACAATCCCAAAACAGAAACCCTAGCCTCCTCCCCCCCACCTCTGTACCAAACTTCCCCCAACGTCCGTACGCCATTCTGTCCATCCGGTTCATCCTTCCAATGACGCGGTCCTTGCACCGCACCCTACTCGGAGCCCCCTGCGCCTGTCCATATCCGTTTGTCCATGCCCGTTGTGGATTTCTGGTATTATCTGGGGTGATCTGCGCGCTTGCACGCGCGCTCCGTCCGTTCCTTTATAGCCCGTGGATTTCTCCGCTCCTACGTATCCAAACCGTTGCGCCCGCAAACCTAGTTGAGCGCACTACCTTCCAAATCCAATCTCTGGCGCGGATTGCCTCTCACGCCGCATTCAATGCTGAGCCCGACCCGTCCACTAGGTGCAGAGCCAAACAGCGGCTGCTGCTGATCCAGCAGCTGCCGCTTCTGAGCACTCTGCATACCCAAATGCTGAGCCAACTTGCCTCCAATGCTGAGCGTGCAGCCGCAAAGCAGTTCCCAATCTGTGTCTATAAATTGACACCACATCCCCCCCCAACTTGAGTTCTGTCCCCAGAAGTCTTCCATTGCTTCACCACACTACCACAAACGCTACTTCCACTACCACCCCCACCACTCCCACTACCACCTTCCCCCATCCTCCTTCCTCACCCTCATCATGGTCCCTCCCTGCACCTACTGCGCAAGGAACAGTCTTCCGTGCACACTCCTCTCCGGCCATCAAGCTTGCTTGGCCTGCCATCCTGGCCCCCACCGATGTTCTCTGGGCAACACAATGCCGCAAGCCCGTCCTGGACCCCCCCCCCACCCGACCACGCAAGAGAACCAGGCGCGACTTGTTTGTGGCCTCAAGCAACGACTCAATCTTGGAAGGCTCGTGGACACCCCCCGGTTCACCTTCACCCTGCCGCCCCCGAGCTCCGTCACCCCCTACCTTGCACATGAGCCGCGACTTGGCCTCACCTCTCTGCCGGGCCGGACCTCCGCAACAAAGTGGATACGGAACCTCAGAGGAATGGCGTGCGGCGACCCGCGCTTGGGCCGCCGCTGTTGGCATGAATCAAACGGTACCGGACAACCTGCAGCCGCTCTAGCACCCCCTCCTCCTCCTCCACAACCGCCAACACCCCCTCCAGCTCTGTTGCCTACTCCACTGCCACCACCATTGCCATCTCCGGTCCCGGCCTCCTCCCCCTTGCCAGCCCCCTTGCCGGAGAGGGTGGTTATCTTGTCCTCACCTCCCCCCGCGCCACCTGCCCCTGGTCAGACGTCTCCCGAGGTCCCGGAGATTCCAATCGGCCGCATGCTACCCAAGGTTTGATTCAATTGGTTCGCGGACGACTTGGTCAAGCTACTTTGTGGCTTCCTTTCGATCCCAAGGGCCCACAGAACGGATTCCTGGCATGAAGTATTGGCACAATTCTGGGCGCTCCTGGAGGACGCGAAGAATGGAATGGTCCGGGCAATGGAGGCAGATCAGGCGGGGCCCCTCTTTCCTTTCCTTCACACTCTTGTTGTAACTTTTCTTCTCATCATTCCGCGCTTGAAATCAATTACCCATTGCGCGTACCACTTCCAAGTGAGCCAGTGAGCGGCCTAAGTAAAAGTAAGAGACCCCGCAAGTAAAAATTGAGAAAAATCTAAGTCAAGAAAAGAGAGGGCGGAGCCGGAGTAGGTCCGCGCGCAAGATCCGCACATTCCGCAAATTTGCCTTCCGGTGCTCTGCAAAGGTACCTGGACCGCCCCAGACGGACTACCACACAGTTCCCTGTACCCCTCCTGTAACAAACGCAACAACCAAACACCAGTGCGCGCCACCGTAAGGGAAGAGAGAGAGAGAGAGAGTAAGAGAATGGACATTCTGGGGTGCCTAGTTGTCCCGGCTGTGAACCGGCTAGAGCACCCCCTCACCAAATCAAGCTTATTCCCATACCAAACACCCATCCTCAAGATATCCAGAGAGAAAAGAAAAATAGAAAAAGAAACCAACAGAGAAGAAAAATAGAAAAGAACACATAATTTTTTTTTCACGCGATGCCCGTAGACCGCCCGCAAATTGCTCTTTGTCCCGCTTCCCCCATCCGCGGGATTGTCCTTGCGTCCCGGTTCTGCAGGGCTTGTCCTTGCGTTCACGGACCCGGCTTTGTGCCGCACCCGCATTTCCTGCAAAAACCCCAAGCCAGCAAAGACCCCATAATCCAGATAAGAAAGAAACATAGAGAAACAAACATTCTGGGGTGTCTAGTTGTTCCGGCTGTGAACCGGCTAGAGCACCCCCTCACCAAATCAAAACTTATCCCCTACCCCCACCACCTCCCCCCCCAACTTGGCCACTGTCCCCAGCTGGTCGCAACCGCCTACTCCGTCGCAACGGCACGTTTTCCGCTTCTCCGCCCAAAGACAAATCCCCGGATTGTGTTCCTACACCATCTCCGTGCTCCACACTCCCCTCGTCTGATACGTCACCCCCTTCCGCTGTCTTGTCAAACGAGGTAGATCCTTGTGCAAAGAAGCGCTTGACATGTGAAGCTGCCGCCTCTGTTTCAGCGGAGTACCATCCAATTCCTCCAACTGATAGCTGCCGCCCTCAAACTAGGACAACACGTGGAACGGGCCGTTCCACCGGTTAGCAAACAACTTCCCCCACTGAGACTCCAGACTCCGGTTGTACAGGAGCACCAAATCCCCCTTCCGCAAGGGATCCCGGAGACAATGCAAGCAGCGCTTGTCCCAATAGCGCACCAATGCCGTCCAAGTCTTCTTCAGACGGTCCGTGGCCTTGGCGAGCATCCCGTCCCGTCAAAGGAGATTTTTTGCGCAAGCCTCAAGCAATTTGGCGGAGGTCTTCACCTTCCACCAGTCAACCCCGAGGAACGTCTCCAACTCAATGTCCACCGGAAGCACGGGGCGCTGTCCAAAAAGTAACTTGTATGGCAAGTAGCCTGTTGACTGCTTCACCAAAATCCAATCCGCAAACAGAACCATTGGAAGGGTCTCCTGCCAGCGCTTACCGTCCTCCCCGCACATCTTGACCAGGGCGTCCTTGATTGGTTGATGCCCGCGTTTGATAATGCCGGCCCCCTCAGGATAATACTCCATTACTTGGCCAAACTTGGCTCTGAAACTCTTCACCAACTCAACCAAACGGCCGCAGAACTCAGCCCCTCCGTCCACTGTAACCAGACAAAGCAACCCATACCGCGCGAACCAATCTTCCTCCAGAAACAGAGCAACTTTGTCTACCGAGAGCTTGACCAATGGACGCGCTTCCGCCCAACCGGACAAGTCGTCCCGCACAACAAGCAGGTAGGCAAACTTACCGGCCTTGATGTGGACAACATCAAGCAAGACTCAACCAAAGAGGGCGTCTTCCCCTGTGGGGTTTCCCAATTCCTTAGGCCATCTTGCGCTCCGCCGTTGACAGGCTTCGCAGGACGCCAACCATTCCCGTACCGCACGCACTACCCCCGGCCACCAGAACTGCTCTTTCACCCGCCTCCCTGTTTTGACCTCCCCTCAATGGCCAAGATGGTCATGAAGGCTTTGGAGGATAGCTTCCTGATCCGCCCTTGAAGTGGTAACCACAAGAGGAACCGGAGTCTTCCACCGCCAAAGCTGCCCCTCCTGTACATAGAAGTTTCCCGCTCGCCGCCTTGCCCATTGCATGTGCTTGTCCGTAGTTCCGTCGGGAAAACAAAGGTCCCACAAGTAATCACAAAGAATCTTGTACCGCCCGGTCTGCCGGAGCGGCAGCTGAACGCCTGCCTCCACAACCCCTACCTTGACAACCGGGGTCTCCACATTGAGCAGTTCCGCGTCCTCAAACGGGTGGTCCCTTGGATACCGCGACAACGCGTTGGGCATAGTGAACGCTTTCCCCGGAACATGAACAACAGCAAAGGAAAAAAGTTGAAGAAACACCACCCACCTGGTCATGGGAGCATTGGGCAATGCCGGAGAATTGATCATCCGCGCCAGCGCCTCCGCATCCACCAAAAGCTCAAAGTGAACCCCCCACAAAAGATACTGAAGCCGCTGCACAATCTTGGTGACCCCGCACAACTCCAACTTTGGCTGAGAGTACCGGCTTTCCGTTGGAGTGAAGGTGACCAACTCGTAAAGCACCGGCCTATCCTTACCGTTGTCCTCTTGAGTGAGAACCCCCCCGCGCCAAATTCGCTGGAATCAACTGCTAGCCTAATTCCTCCTGCATTGTAGTCTAGATTGCGGAGCACAATGTCATGTCTCACAATCTCCTTGAGCTTCTGGAACGCGCTATTGCACTCTTCTCCCCAATTCCACTCCGCGCCTTTCCCCGTTAGTGATTGGAGCGGGCTCTCCACCTCCTCAAACCTCTTGATGAACATACGGACATAGCTACATAATCCCAAGAACTGAAGGATATGCAAAACCGTCTGCGGGGTCGGCAATTTGAGGACCTTGTTCCCCTTTTTCTCTGAAATGCGCCGGCCTTTGGAAGCAACAACATGGCCAAGGACTTCGAGCGCTGGAACACAAACCTCCAACTTCTTCCCCAACACCGTCAGTCCTGCCTCCTTGATGCAAAACAGGATGCATTCCAACGTCTGCGCGTATTCCCACACAAAACATTGGATGCCGGGAACTTCAACCAGCTCTGATCCTCCGTAATCGGATTTCGGGCCTTTGATGCCCGCGTTGTTGATGAAGATTTGGACTCCCTCCGGAAGATCATCCTTCAGGATCCAAGCCATTTGCGCCTGATACACTGCTGCAGATTTGGTCACGCCCTGCGGTAGCCGAGTCAGCTGCATTCTTCCCAACCCAGTCTCAAATGCCGTTAGAGGCCGCAAGCAAGGATCCAACTTGCGCTGGTTGTATCCCCCGATCACATCCACTAAACCGTAGCAAGCGCGCCCCGCCATTGACTCAAGGAACTTGTCAACGCGAGGGGGCCATCCTGTGTCCCAGATCATAAAGGAGTTGAGCCGCTGCAGATCATGGACAATCCTCAACGACTTTCCGTCCTGCTTAACTACTGCAAAGATTGGACTGGAGTAACTGGACGTTGAATGTTTGTAAAGGCCAGTCTTCACCCGTTCCCGCACCAACTCTAGAAACTGCTCCCGGACAGCCCGCGGTATTGGAATTGGCTTGATCTGCCATGGCTTGTGATTGACAGTGGGGATGACATAGGGGTTGCCAATATTGTTTTTCAGAAGCCCCCACTGTTCAGGTCCAAACGCAAGTGCTCTTTCCCAAAGAACCCAAACCAATACCAGCAACTCATGCTCCTCCGTACTCAACCATCCCGTTGGGCCAAAATTGAAAGCTGCAATCCGCTCCTCCGTGATCTGCGCCAAACTAGTAACCCACCCCAAAGCCTTAATTGGCGTGACCCAAGGGTCCCGCAACCAAGCAATTGGTTGAAGCGGTCCATTCAATTCCTGGGGCATTGGCTCATTCCTTGGTTGGACCTTCCGTGACACCGGCTTGTACTTGCCAGCTTTGCACTGCATCATCCGCACGCATCCTTTGCTGTAGGTCCTGCACAGAACTGAACCGCGGCTTTTGCCTTGGCTCACAAGTGTGCCACAATGATAGGGTTTTTGAAGCGTAGTACCCTCGGGCAATGCATACTGAGAGAGGGACTTACTTCTGTGACGTGCGCGCCCTGCACTTTCCTTCCTCCCCCTCCCTGCTCCTCATTAGTTGACCGCCCACACAAAACCAGAGCTTGTTCCATGCGGTCTCCTTGGTTGACTAGGAAAAATCCTCCAAGGGTTGCCCATCGCAGACCAACTCCCCGTCCGGTTCCTTCTCATACTCCGACACTCTCCTCCGCTTTCCTTGCCCGTGATTGCAGATAGTTGTCTCAAACCTTCCGCCGGACAAATCCTCCACCGTCAATGCCTCTTTTCCCCCCTCCGGATCGAAAACCATTTGTGCTTGGAACCCAAAAATGAACGGCCTTCCCAAAATCACATCCCCACAATCCACCAAAAGAAAAGAAAGAGGCCTACAGACCCTTGCGGCCTCAACCTCCTCCTCCTCAACTACCCCATCCACACAACACTCCCCTCTGTTGAGCGCGCGGAGACCCATCGCACATTTCCGCCAAACCAACCCCAAATCATCCACCATCCGCAATGGCAGCAGGTTCACCATTGAACCGCTGTCCACCATAGCCTACACCTTCCTCCCTGCTATGACCATTGGAACGTAAGCAAGCGGAGTAAAAACCGATCTCAACTCACACTCCTTGCGCCCCTCCTCCTTCCGCGCCACATGAACCCGCTGCACCGTCTGAGATTCCCCAGCCCTGACCGCAATCCCCCAACGCCTGCACCATCTTGTCTACCACCACTGGAGACACAGCCGCCAGTTCCTGCAAGGTCAGCGGGACTGGAGTCTTGTTCCCCATCACCCTACGCACAATGTCCGCCGCTTTCTTCTTCCCTACAGGATTCGCTGCCGGTGCCTTGATTCCGGGCACGCGTGCAGCCGGTTTTGGAACGGTTGACGGGGGTTGCTCCTTTGCATCCACCTCCATCTTATCCAAGACCGCCACCTTCTCTTCCGTTGCCACTACCCTTACCTCAGCTTCCACCCAAGGTGGTTGCCACGATCTGGCACCGGTAACAATGCCTAGTGACGCTTGCGCCATTGTTCCCGCCTCCTGACCCCGTGTGCGCACCTGCTGCTTTGCGGTTGGCTGGCTTGGCTCCATCGGAATCTGTTCACCCATCGGAAACATGTACCCCATCCCCGCCGGTCAAACCAATCCTGCGTTGAGATCCTTTGTAAGCTCCTCGCACGCCGATCGCCAATGACTGTTTGCCCCGCAGTACAAGCACCCCCTTGGCACAAAGGTACCGGGCGGCCAAAACCCTTCCGCCATGTGGGGGAAAGGACCTCGTGGCTGCTGCTGGCCCATACGTCTCATGCAGATCTTCAAATCCTTCATCAGTTCCGTCAATTCACTTACCAGAGGGGAGGGCGCGGGTTGAGGAACCGGAACACGCGTGGAAGTAGGTGGAACCGGGGCTGAAAATTGCGCCGGAGCCAAAACCTGGGGGGCAGATTTCTTTGGTCCCGCTGGGAAGGACTTAGCGGTATCCTCGAAGAGCTCTTCTAAGTCAAGCTTGCTCTCCACAGCCTGGAAAATGACAGCCAACTCCGGAAGGAGAGCGATGCTCCCGTCCAATGACCCCTTTACCAAGTTGTGATTTTAAAGATGCTGCTGCACTCTTGCCGGGAGTTGAGCGCCTAAACCGCCCAGAAACGCGCGTTTCATGGCCCCTGTCTGTCCCGCCACCACCTTGTTCTTTGAAAAGTACCAATAGATCCAATTGAATGTTGAGGTGTAATCCGCCAGCTCCACCCAAGTTCTGACTCCTCCGCGCGTGCTCGCCTCCAAGGCCATGCGGTCAAAATTGCTTTCCCGGAATTGAGGTTTGCGCCTACCCCACCGCCTTAGGATCTCCGCCTTCAGTTTTGGCCAATCCTGATTCTCATAGCCTTCCATCTCCTCCACATCCCGGACCTTCTCTTTGTCCCTAATGAACAGGACAACAAGCCCAGCCTTATTGGCATCTGACGCACCTTCCGCATCTGCAATACCTTTGTATCTCGAGATGAATCGCTCCACATCCGCAGTGTTGAATTGGATGTGAGGGTAGTCACGCCGCCTGATGCAAACCGGACGAGTGGGTTCATGGTCACTGGAGACCAATGGATGAACGGCGTAGCTTGACCTGGGTCAAGCGGAGGGAGGGGGAGGAGGAGGGATGGAAGACGCGAGTGGGGTTGGAATAGCGGACCCGGAAACGGAAGGAGAAGAAGAAGAAGAAGGGGAAGCAACTGTAGGGAGGTATGAATAGGACATCGCGCCCAGTTACCTTTGAAAGACAAGGAACGGAAGGTTATTTCCCGGCCAGACCCCCAGATGTGGAAAGAATAAGGTTTTCCCCCCTATAACTTTCCCAAGGTTTGGAAGTTAATGGTTCCCTGCGTCTGAAAGGAGATGAGGATGCCCAAAGTTGCACTTAAATGAGAAATAGAAAAATAGAGAGAGAGTGAAATCACCAATCCTTCAATCCTAAGAACTTTCCACCTGGATGTGTATCTGGTATGAGTTCCTTTAATCTCTTGGTGAGATGATTGACCCAATCCAATGATATGATGATCTGATTCCATGCCCCCCCCTCCTAACCCGGAGTTGAGAGTGAGGATAAGTCCTCCCTCTCAACCTTAACCTAAGTACAAGCGCAAATAACAGTATGACAAAGAAACAGAAAACAATCCCAAAACAGAAACCCTAGCCTCCTCCCCCCCACCTCTTTACCAAACTTCCCCCAACGTCCGTACGCCATTCCGTCCATCCAGTTCGTCCTTCCAATGACGCGGTCCTTGCACCGCACCCTACTTGGAGCCCCCTGCGCCTGTCCATATCCGTTTGTCCACGCCCGTCGTGGATGTCTGGTATTATCTGGTGTGATCTGCGCGCTTTCACGCGCGCTCCGTCCGTTCCTTTATAGCCCGCGGATTGCTCCGCTCCTACGTATCCAAACCGGCGCGCCCGCAAACCTAGTCAAGCACACTAACTTCTGAATCCAATCTCCGGAGCGGATTGCTGCTCATACCACATTCAATGCTGAGCCCAACCCGTCCACTAGGTGCAGAGCCAAACAGCGGCTGCTGCTGATCCAGCAGCTGCCGCTGCTGAGCACTCTGCATACCCTTATGCTGAGCCCGCTTGCCTCCAATGCTGAGCGCGCAGCCACAAAGCAGTTCCCAATCCATATCTATAAATTGACACCACAGCGGGCCTTGGTTGGTGGCCAAGCAAGGGAGGGGGCCGGCTGGCTTGGCCAAGAAAGCAAGGGGGCAGGCGTTGGTCAGCGGCCAAGCAAGGGGGGGGCGGCGGGGTTGGCCAAGCAAGCAAAGGAGTGGCATTGGTCAGCCAAATGAGGGGAGGGGGCCAGCGGGGTTGGCCAAGCAAGCAAAGGAGGGGGGGCAGCGGGGTTGGCCAAGCAAGCAAGGGGGGGTGGGGCCAGCAAGCCAAGTGAGATGGGAGGGAGAGGGGGGGTGTTTTTGAGTGAGTGAGAGGGAGTGAGAGGGGGTGAGAGGGAATGAAAAGGGGAATGAGGAGGAGGGAGGGGGGAGCTTACCTGGGGAATTAACCAAGGGGGTGGGGGGCCTGAAAGGGGATGGAGGTGGATGAATCAAAGGATGAGCATTGGATGATGGGGAGGATGAGGAGGAGGGGGGGGAAGCTTAACAGGGGGGCCAACCAAATGAGGAGGTAAGGTGGTGGGTAAGGTGGAGGTGATGGGTGAGGAGGAGGTGGTAAGTGAGGAGGAGGAAGGAGTGGACCAGTGGAGGCAATGGGTCAGGTGGAGGTGGAGGGTGAGGTGGAGGTGATGGGTGAGGTGGAGGTGGAGGGTGAGGTGGAGAGTGGAACAGTGATGGGTGAGGAGGAGAGTGGAGCTGTGGTTTGGTGGGGTGAGGTGGGTGGTTTGGAATTTTTGGTTTTGTTTTTGTCTAAGTCCACCAAAAAAAAAAAAATCACCAATTTAAAAACCAAATGCTACAAATCAAAGTGAGCAAGTGTGAGGGGTACAATTGGCTCTCTGATGGTCAAAGATGAGGGACAAGATGAAACAGGGATAACTTGAGGTGGATCAAGAATACCATCTTCAAATATTTTTTCCCATACATCTTTGATGTTGGCCGAAAGATTGTGAAGGATTACACAAGTGATAATCCAGTGGATGAGGAACTTCATGTTTTTGGGATTTTGAAGCTGGTTTTGCATTTCCCTTAAGCTTTCCCATCTTCCTTTCAGGACTCCTATGGAATGCTCAATCCAAACATGTGATTGGGCAAGATGATGGTTGAAATCAGTTTTTCCTTGATTGTTAGATGAA
Organism: Puccinia polysora; assembly: GCA_025617555.3. Lineage (NCBI taxonomy): Eukaryota > Fungi > Basidiomycota > Pucciniomycetes > Pucciniales > Pucciniaceae > Puccinia > Puccinia polysora. The sequence continues at coordinate 23,641,274 of CM062620.1, read as the reverse complement.
ATGTTCCAGTATGCTGGAACCAAATATTTGCCACTAGCATAAGCTGAATTGGCCAGAAGGTATTGATCTTTGTCAAAGTGGTTCCCTGGTTTTTGGGAAATTTTCATCTGATTGAAAACATATGAATCATGACAAGAACCTGGAAGGCCAGCATGGAGGGATATGGAATTCTTGTTGTTATCACAAAAAAGTTGTAGGGCCACGGAGTATCTGAAAAAAAAAGATGAAACATATTTAGTCAGTTGTGTGATCAAAGGTGTTATCAAAGTCATTGGAAAAGAAATGAATCAGTTGCATTTTTTTGCAATGAAAATAGTGGTTGCCATCTAGCTTGGGTTTTTTGACTCATGGGGATGGTGGTTCCATCAACAAACCCAATGCAACCAGGAAAGCCTTCTGTCTCCATTACTTGAGATATCTCTTTGCGTTCTTCTTTGGTTGGCCAAGAAAGGACTGAGAGACGGAAAGATAGGATAGCAATCATGACTCTTTGGGTGTATAAGTCAATGCTTCCATAAATGACTGAGAATAGATTTTCTAATCAATGGATTTCTTCTCCATTTCCATTTGATCCCAATCTACAAAGAGCAACAGCAAGTTGGATGGCTGGATTGCATTGAGGATTCCAAGAATTTTTCTGGAAGATGTGGTGGTCTTCAATCATCTCCAAAAGTTTCATGAATGAAGGCAACAAAGTTTGGAATAGTTTCTGGAAGCTTAAGTTGGCAATGAGATGAAGCTTTTGCCTTTCATACATATGGTTGTGGAGGGTGTGTATTCTTGGAACCATGTATTGATTTTACAACAGAAAATTCAAAGCTAACCAAGTTGATTCCAAAATGGAGTCTGAATCAGAGTCTGAATGGGAGTCAAGCAGTAGCAAAAGTTCAGTCAGCTTTTTTGTGTTTTCAGCTTTCTGGCGGGAAGTCTGATTGGACATGTTGAAGATGGTGATGTGATGTGGGGTGATGAGATGATGATGGGATTTGTGTGAAGATGGAGATGTGAAAATCAATAGAGATGTGAAGAAATGTAGATGAGATATTGTTGAATAAATCACTGCAAACCTCTCCATTTTCCTTCTTGTTATTCCTTTTTCTTTTTCTTTCTTTCCTTTTTATTTCTTTACTGTCATTTCTTTATGTTCCTGTCCTCGAGCTGTCCATGTTCTGACCTCTGCCCCATGTCAAGAGTCATTTGTCTAATGTCACATCCGCGGGTCTCTGACCGCTGTCACCTGTCAACTTCAATATTTCACATCCGTTTCTCTCAATCTACTTGTTCTCATGGTCTTCTTGACAACCACACCAAAGCAATCGCGAGGCTTCCCGCCGGTTCACCCTTGTCTCACCCTCTCGACTGAACTCTTTCCTTCATTCACAGCCTCAACCTTGTCGACTCAACTCTTTCCTTCATCCTTCAGCACTCTTGTCTTGCCATTCTCACTCTTCCCTTTCTTTCCCAGTTTCTTCTTGATTTCCATTTGACTGTCTACCTTTCATCATATGCCTTGACAAAACACACCAACTTGCCAAGTTCTGACTGGTAAGATCTTGACCCGCCTCACCTACCAATTATCTCACCTAGGCTTCTACTCACGACATCCATCTCTTTCAAGTTCTTCATCATTTTCTCCGCCTCCCCGTCTCAGCTTCATACACTCACAATTTGGTCAAGCTCTCAATCTTCCACTGTTGCTCAATGTCTGTTGTGCTTCTTCAAACTTTCTTTTTCTTTATCATTTGTCTTCAAGATCTGTGTTTGTGTTTTATTCTCAACTGATGTCTTTCTTGATTCAGCCCTCTTGATTCTTAATCCATTCAAACTTCTTTCAGAAATCAAACACGGTTAAAAGCCAAAGGTCCATCCGACGAATCTAATTGAAATGATGGAGGGATCCAGCAACAATGGATATCAACAAATCATCCTCAAAGCCTCCCTTGAAGCCATACCAATCCTCACCGACAAAAACTATTCAATTTGGAAGGACAAGATGTCCATGCTTCTCGAACTTAAAGGCATCAAGGAGGCACTGGAAGATGATTCAAAAAGTCTGAGTCCTGTCAATGATATGGAAACTCAAGTAATTCTGCTTTCCCAAATAGATTCTATAACTCACAACAACATGGTCAATCCGGCGAACATTTCTTCTGCTCGACTTCTCTGGAAAACAATTAAAGAGCGTTTTGCTTCCTTGCAAACCGCCAATCGAGCCCGAATCTTTAACAAATTTCTCTACCAACAGTTCAAACCCAAGGCTATCAATCTCTTCATCACTGAGACAAAAGTATCTCTCAAGAAAATGGTTGACGTGGGCATTGACCTTCCGGACGATATCCTTGCCTACCTCATTCTCTTCAAATTCCCACCATCTCTGCATCCTCTACGCCAACAAATAATGCACTTAGACAAATACGTTACCATGGATCTTGTCATTAATCATCTCACTCAGCTAGATAATGAGTCTAAGGTTAAACACAAGGAACCCAAGCTCAACGACACCGCTCTTCTGTCCTCCAAACCTGCCAAGAGACCTGTACCTGTTGAATTCAGATGCCAAAAGGGTTATCACAATCCACAATCCCCGGATCATCCTGAAAACAAATGCTGGAATTTACACGAGCATCTAGCACCCGACTGGTGGAAAGAATCTCAGATCCAATGGAGAGCTCAACTCAACTCTCAATCCAAGTCCAAAGAAGTCGCCCATTACTTGGCCCTCATTACCACGTGGATCAAAGAAATAAATCCGGCTAATCGCATCATCATGGACTCGGGCGCCTCCAGTCATATGTTCAACTCTAAACTTTTCTTCACCCAGTTAGACAATCAGATCTCCGAAGATTTTATTAACACCGGAAAAGAAGGAGCCAGACTTCCTATTAAGGGTAAAGGTGTTGTCCAGCTGTCGTGGAAAGGCTCTTCCGTCACTCTCAACAATTGCCTCTATGTCCCCGACCTTGTGGTAAACCTAATCAGTCCCGGCGAACTCATTTCCTCCAAAAACTGCTCTCTTTCTTCCTATAAAAATCGATTTGTCCTCTATGCCGGATCTAAGCAAGCTTTTTCTGGCTTCATTCAAGAAAATCTGTTTCTTCTCAATCCACCCTCTTGAATCGGTCACAATTCAAAATTCTGTCACCTCTCACTACCAAAATCGGACCTCTCTTGCATCAAATCCCTTCATCAATTGTTTGGGCATGCTAGTCCTCCTTGACTCAAGAATCTTTTTCCCTCTCTAAGTTGTAAAGCTCTCTCCGAATTTCAGTGTGAAGATTGTGTTTACTCAAAAATTGCAAAAACCTTGTTCAAAAACACTTCAAGACTCGCTTCAAAACCGTTCGAACAAATCCACATTGACTTGATAGGTCCCATATCCCCACCTTCTCGTAACGACATGAACTACATTATGACCGTTGTCAACAACTTCTCTGGTTATATTTCTGCTATTCCTCTTCAATATAAGTCTGACGCCTGCCAACAGCTGAAGGTAATCCTTAACCACGAAAGGCAGAAACGCAATTGTTTTCCTGCAACCATCTGCACTGACGGCGGCGGAGAATTTACCTCCTCCGAACTCAAAAATTTCTTTAACACCAACTCGATTCAACATTTAATCTCGGAACCCTATCACCACGAACACAACGGGAAGGTCAAACGAGCCAATCAGACTCTTACCGAATCTATGAGAGCCATTCTCCGAAGCTCTAATCTTCCTCTTGATCTATGGGCTGAAGTAGCAAAGGCCGCCTGTCTCTCTCTAAATTAAATTCCCAAAACATCCAATTGTCCTTCTCCCTATTTTCTCTTCACGGATAAAACTCTACCTACCGATTACTTCCATCCTATAGGATCTAAGCTTGTCTACCTTGATAACAGAATTAATCGTGGCGAGAAATTCAAGGATCGCGGGCTCCCTGGAATCCTTGTTGGTTACAACCCGAATTTCCTGTCATTTTGAATTCTTAAACCTGATGGTTCTATCACTTCTTCTAAACATGTCCGTTTTCTTAAAACTGAAAATTCTTCCCAGGTTTTCCCGAACTCCACAGCTGTCAAAGACCATCTGACAGTCAAACTGGATGACAATCTCTTTGAAGTTCCAAAGATTCCTTCTTCCTCGATTCCTTCTGTCCCCGCCACTCAACCTGCTTCTCCTTCTCCGATTCTGTCTCCCAATCAACCCGACAAAACATCTTCCGACTCCAAATCTACTTCCTCTGACGAACTTGCTCAACAACTAGTTCCCAAATATTCTCTTCGCGACCGATCGAGTTTGAACCCTCCTCTACAATACGGCTACCACCACTACTACGTTCCCAGAACCTACGAACAGGCCAAAACGTGCTCTGACTGCTCTAAATGGGAAATCTCCATGGATGTTGAATTGGATGGCATCAAGTCACTTGGTGTATGGGAAGATTACGAGGGTCCCAATCCAGTGAATCCTCTCAACACTTCATGGGTATATTGCCTCAAGGACAACTGCCATGGAGACCCCTTGGTCTACAAAAGTAGACTCTGCGTTCAGGGCTTCAATCAGATTTACGGTATTGATTTCCAAGATACCTTCTCACCCACTGGTAAAGCCGCATCTCTTTGCATTGCTCTTCTGTTTGGGTTGTACCATTCTCTCCCTATCTCTCAATTAGATGTAAAGAGTGCTTTCCTTCACGCGCCGCTATCCAATAAAGTAATCATCAAAAGACCAAAAGGCTCAAACCGCAAATCAAAATACCTTATTCTTCGAAAATCGCTTTACGGATTAAGACAAGCTCCTGCCAACTGGTTCCTCACTCTCACGTTGTGGATTTGAGAGCAAGGATTTCACGAATCTATCTCTGACCCTTGCCTGTACATTCACTCAACTTCAAATTCTGTCCTGTTCTTTCACGTAGACAACCTTATCTTGGTCGGCCTTGGGGACAACTTCCTTGAGAAATTCCTAGCTCGATTTCCCAATTCAAATCACCACAAACCTAACACAATTCTTGGAATGAAATACGAACAATCTAAAGATAAAATTTTACTATCTCAACCTAAACATATAGAGCATGGACTGGAAGAGTTGAATATGCTCGACTGCAAACCGGCCTCTATTCCGTTATCTGCAAACATCAATCTGACCACCGCTAGCAACAAAGAACACAAAGAGTTCAAAGCATTAAATATTAATTATTGCTCCGCCGTCTTCTTAATGAACTACATAGCCTGTTTAACTCGACCCAATCTCAGTTTTGCCGTCTCGAGTCTGGCCCGGTTCTGCAAAAAACCCGGGATTCAGCATTGGAGAGAAGTTAAAAGGTGCTGGAAATATCTAAAAGCCACAAAGCATCTCAAGCTCACTCTACAAGTCAACCACACCGATCTTCAGATTCAGTGCTACAGCAATGCCACCTGGAGCGATGACTTGGAGACCAGGCAATCTCAATCCGGTCATCTCTCTCTTCTCTTTAATTTGCTCATTTCCTGGAGCAGCTACCGTCAACAAAATGTCACTCACTCGACCACCAAAGCCAAACTCAATCCTCTTGTCGATTCATTTCTTGAAGCTATCTGGATGAGAGGACTCGTGGCTGAACTTTGGAAATCAAAAATTGCACCCAGCAAGCACTTTATCAAAAATAAAGGCCTCGATGACAAGCTCAAGAAATTTGGCTGCAATTCTAAAACCCCCCACATAGATATAAAAACAAAAGCTCTTCAAGAAGAATTGAAACTCGAAAATCTATCTATTGAACTCATCTCCGCTACCGACATGAAAGCCGACGGCCTCACCAAAGCCCTTCCTCTTAACTCTCTTATCTCTCTCCTTCACCTCATAAATCCCTCCTTCTCCAATCCGGCGTTAGTCTTACCAGTCACGGGGGGTGTTGAATAAATCACTGCAAACCTCTCCATTTTCCTTCTTGTTATTCCTTTTTCTTTTTCTTTCTTTCCTTTTTATTTCTTTACTGTCATTTCTTTATGTTCCTGTCCTCGAGCTGTCCATGTTCTGACCTCTGCCCCATGTCAAGAGTCATTTGTCTAATGTCACATCCGCGGGTCTCTGACCGCTGTCACCTGTCAACTTCAATATTTCACATCCGTTTCTCTCAATCTACTTGTTCTCATGGTCTTCTTGACAACCACACCAAAGCAATCGCGAGGCTTCCCGCCGGTTCACCCTTGTCTCACCCTCTCGACTGAACTCTTTCCTTCATTCACAGCCTCAACCTTGTCGACTCAACTCTTTCCTTCATCCTTCAGCACTCTTGTCTTGCCATTCTCACTCTTCCCTTTCTTTCCCAGTTTCTTCTTGATTTCCATTTGACTGTCTACCTTTCATCATATGCCTTGACAAAACACACCAACTTGCCAAGTTCTGACTGGTAAGATCTTGACCCGCCTCACCTACCAATTATCTCACCTAGGCTTCTACTCACGACATCCATCTCTTTCAAGTTCTTCATCATTTTCTCCGCCTCCCCGTCTCAGCTTCATACACTCACGATTTGGTCAAGCTCTCAATCTTCCACTGTTGCTCAATGTCTGTTGTGCTTCTTCAAACTTTCTTTTTCTTTATCATTTGTCTTCAAGATCTGTGTTTGTGTTTTATTCTCAACTGATGTCTTTCTTGATTCAGCCCTCTTGATTCTTAATCCATTCAAACTTCTTTCAGAAATCAAACAGATATGTGTGATGCAATGGAGATGCAACCAGGATGGATTTGCTGATGTGGATGTGTGTTTTAGATGTGATTTATGGTGGATGGATGATGATGCATAAATGGCGGGTTTAATGGAGTTTTTGATGTTTGAAATCCGCCATTTTCATGAAACCCGCCATTTTGAAATACACCAGTTAGGGGGTATGTGTATTTCAGAAGCCTGCAATTTTTAATGGTGGGTTTGGTCAAGAAAAATGGCAGGTTATTAATGACGGGTTTGGTCAAAAAAATGGCGGGTTTCTAATGGCGGGTTTGCTAACTTTGATAAGCCCTAATAAAATGCTTCATTCTTAAAAATTTGAATGTAATATTACCCATATATATAATTTTAACCAGATTCTCAAAATTCAAATACATGTCTGGCATGTTTTTTTCCCTTGAGTTGATTGTTTCCATTTTGAAATTTATATAATTCATCATTAAAAACTAATAACTAATAATAAAAAGCAGATCATCAAAAAAAATTTATGATCTATAATTTATAAATGCAAAAAATAAATCATAAATCACCAATCATAAACAATAGATGATAGATAACAAATAATAGGTACAAAATAACAAATAATCTATAAGCATAAAATTATTGAAAAAGCTTCCCACAGCTCAACCAGCAGCAATGTGCTTGATTTCATGTTTACTGAAAAACTTTGTATTATGTCTTGTATGCAGTTCTATTTTTTTTAAAAAATAAAAATTACACACACAAAATGTGGTAATATGTGAATAAATGATACATATGATTTGTGTTTGTATGTTTTTTTTCATAATTCTTGATTCAATTTCTGTATGCATATAAGGGTTGTATCAGACTATCACCCAAATACATACACATATGGATTTCCAGACACATTAAGGGTGAAGAATGTAAAAAGGACCAAGGAAAACACATTTAAAAAGTATAACACATGTAATGAGGACAACACATGTAACAAGGACAGAGGATTAAACAGAGGAAAATTGAAAAAACATGTAATCAACACTAATTAATAACTTGGGTCAATTTTTTTTGTATATTGAAAATTTATACAAACCCCCTTTGATCCCAATTTGAGTTAATTCCCCCTCAAACCATATATCAAAACAATCAAGTTTATCTTCAGTTCTAACTTTCAACAAAGATTTTCCTAAATTTCAATTCAAATGCAAAATGTGTTGATTCCCAAATTCATAACATTCAAAAAGTTTATTCATCCCTTGCTATGTGGTTCCAAATTCAATACACCACTCATATTGCAATTCACTTCTTAATGATACCCATAACCATGATATGGGAACCAATTTTTTCTTCCCACCTCCACAAGACCTTCCCAGCCATACTATACTTAGAAGGAAAAATTCTTTATTATAATCTCCATACCATACCAGATCAAAACATGATTTCTATCCCACTAATAATCTTTAATACTTGCAAAATTTCTCTATCAACAACACCAATGATCATAGCTTTGCACCTCCTGCTCATTCTCTTTCCATTTTAAACATTAAACATCCAGATTAATTCTATAATGTACCAACTTCAAGGGAAATTCCTTCACCTCCTCACCAACCTCTTTGAACTTCTCCTCAAATTTAAATTATTAATATTTCTGTGGAAATTTGCCATCATTTTTTGCACACCAATGAGGATATCAATATTGCCCTGGACCATTTGGAGCTAAATCAAAATCAACATATTGAACATGTTAATCAACTGAACTATGAGTATGACAATGTTTACCTGCAATCTGCTTAACTTGGAATTGAAGAAAACTTGGCAGATCAACCACAAGACACTTTTTTTAAAGTTGATCTGGTGGAGATCACAGCATTGGGAAACAATCCAACCATGTTCAAAACCAAAGAGAGAATTCAAAATTAACAAAATATCCCCCCTTTTGCCTGTGGGTGGATCAAACCTACTCATCTTGAACCATACACTCTATGTCCCACCAGATTTTGCAAAAAATTTCAGGAAACACTCTTTCAATATTAAAAAATTTCACTATGCTGTTTCAATGGAGGTTTTTTACTACAACAGAAAATTAGACCCCATGATTTACTGCAGTTTTTCAAAGTTGGTACAGGTCATCAATCTTCTCCTGAGAATCAACTCATTTCCAATATCAGGCTCATAAAACATATTTTTGCTTCATCATCCATTGGTGTTCACCAAAATACCTGGCATGAAATCAAAAAAAATACCAGGGGTATATAAAATTTCATATTTGATGGAGAGATCCACCAAAAAATTGGAAATATGAATCCTCATGGAACAAAAAACCCATATTTTTCAATGGTAAATTTATGAAACAAGAAATCAATTGCAGAATAGGCATAGATATGGTCCCAATTTTTCCAAAGATCTGATTCTAAGAATCCAATATATTTTGCATCAATATGATGGATTGATACAGATTTTTAATATATTTTCTAATAATTCTTTCCCAGATTCATCTATTGCACTTTCTGATTCATCTCCTCAAGATAAGGATCAAAGGGTTCACAACTTTCCAACAGGAGACAAAATAGCTTCAATTTAGGATAGAAGGTCACTGATTTGAATGATTTGAAATTTTTGCATAAATTTTTTCATGAATTTGTCTTCCACACAGGTAATGATAATTATCAATTGAACCACACAGGATTTGTGATCAGAAAATTCAATGGATCAATAAGAAGTAAAATTTAACTAAAAAAAATTGGATTATCCACTCAATTAGCTACTCCTAAATCCATATGGCGAACTTGGTTATTTTCAAGAAACTGAGGAAGAACCAGGAAGAAATATTTTCATTGCCATGAATTATTATTCCAATCATCTGGCTTTATTTCATCCTGACTATTCTCTGTTGCACTGGGTTGGTTTTCTGTTTCATAAATGTTGTGTAGATAAAATATGTAGAGCTTGAGACATAGAGGTTGAGATATATTTTTCATAATTGAAATAATCTGATGGTTGAGAAATTTTATGGTGTTATTGATGCAATCAAAGTCAGCGTTGAGACAGGTCAGGGAGATGGTATGTTTATTTATCTATAATCAATCCAATATAAAAGCTAAATTCATTTTTTTATTGATAAAATTATTTTTATTGAGGTGCTCAATCCTTTCACAATCTTTCATGGGTGGTCTAAGAGATATTAAAGCCTGCTATCAATATGCTATTTCAATGTTTCAGCACATGGGAAAGCCAGATCTTTTCATAATAACTTGAAAAGCAGATTGTCCAGAAATTTTCAGCAATCTTTTTCCAGGTAAAAAAGCACAAGATAGACCAGATATGGTAAAAAGGTTCTTCAAATCAAAGCTGAAGATTATTTTTGATGAAATATTCAAGGATGGATTGGATATTTTTATTGACCATGGGACACACACATGTAATAGAGTTCCAGAAGAGAAGCCTTACACATGCTCACATCTTGTTAATCCTTCACCATGATCACAAAACAAGAAAATCATAACACATTGATATGATTGTTTTTTCAGAGATAACAAATGAATTTGAAAATCCAAAACTCTTTCAAGCAGTAGGAATACATGTGATCCTTGGCCCATGTGGTATTCAAACTCTTGATTCACCTTTCATGAACAATTTCACATGCAAGAAGAGATAACCAAAATAATTCTGTCCTGAAAAAGTCATGTGTGAAAATATTTATCCAATTCATAGAAGGAACCAGGATAGTATTAAAATTTCACTTAGGATGAATAATAAAAAATTCCTCATTGATAATTCCTGAAATTTTCCATGAATTTCATACTTGTTGGCCAAGTAGAAATTCCATATAAATGTTGAAATATGTTCAGGTATCTCAGCTTTTTAATTAATCTAAAAATAGGGCATATCAGAGTTATGAACCCACCATTACAAACCCGCCGTTTTTTTTGACCAAACCCTCCATTTTTAATGGCGGGTTTCTGAAATAAACATACCCCCTAACTGGTGTATTTCAAAATGGCGGGTTTCATGAAAATGGTAGATTTCAAACATCAAAACTGTTTTGATTCCAGATCAATCAAGCCTTCATCTTCTACAGTTTCTTTCTTTCTATTTCTTGCTTCTTATTCTCTTTACCTATTTTCCTTTTCTATTTTATTTTCTTATTTATATTCTCATCAGTCTGGGTGACCGCAAATGAGTGTGAGGTTGAGCGCGGTTCATATTCAATGGACATATTCATTGTCATCTATATTCATTATCATCTCTCCACCCGCGCTACCCTACAAGACTCTCAAACCCAAGGATCAAGAGGAGGAAGGAAAAGTTGTCAACTCTTTCATTCTCAAAACTCGAGCTCTTCAAATCTCAAATCATTCAATCAACAACTCAAACATATGAAGGCTTCATGGAAGATTGACCAATAACGAGGAGTTCAGGCTAATTTGGTGCAATCACTATCATTTGTCTTCTACTTTCACGTACTGAATCAAAACCTCAACTCAGTTATCAGTACAGGAATCATTACTGGGCCAATTTGAAAAGTTATCACCACTTGCTTGACCTCAATCCATTTCTTTATCATCTGTTATCTGGGTAGGAACTCTCACACCCTGTGATCTTGATTTTCTTGTTCTAATGATCCTTGTTATTATGTATCAGTTCCTTGGTTTTTATAAGACAAAGAAATTCAAAACCTATCAAAAACCGCCATTAAACCCACCATTTATGCATCATCATCCATCCACCATCCATCAAATCTAAAGCACCCATCCACATCAGCAAATCCATACCAATCCCATCTCCATTGCTTCAGGCACATCTCATCTCCATTTCCTCACATCTCCATCCCTTCACATCTCTATCAATTCACATCTTCATTGCTTCACATCTCTATTGCTTCACATATCCATCTTCACACAAACCCCATCATCATCTTATCACCCCACATCAAATCATTATCTTTCTCAACATGTCCAATCAAACTTCCCACCAGCAAGTTGAAAATGCAAAAAAGCTGACTGAAATTTTGTTAGTATTTGACTCCAATTCAGACTCCAATTGAGAATCAAATTGGTTGGCTTTGAATGCTATATTACAAAAGCAATACATGGTTCCAAGGAGACAAAATCTCCACAACCCTATGTATGAAAGGCAAAAGCTTCATCTCCTCCCCAACTTAAGCTTCCAGCAACTTTTCTGAACTCTATTGCCTTCATTCATAAAACTTTTGGAGATGATTGAAGACCACCACATCTTCCAGAACAATTCCCTTAATCCTCAACACAATCCAGCTATCCAACCAGCTGTTGCTCTTTATAGATTGGGATCAAATGGAAATGGAGCGGCAATTCATTGATTAGAAAATCTATTCTCAGTTGGTTATGGAACCATTGACTCATACACCAAAAGAGTCATGATTGCTATCCTATCTTTCCGTTGCTCAGTCCTTTCTTGGCCAACCAAAGAAGAACGCAAGGAGATATCTCAAGTAATGGAGACTGAAGGCTTTTCTGGTTGCATTGGATTTGATGACAGAACAACCCTGCCCTTGAGTCAAAAACCCAAGCTAGATGGCAACCACTATTTTGATTGCAAAAAAGGCAACTGATTCATTTGTTTTCCAAAGACTTTGATAACACCTTTGATCAAACACTGACCAAATGTGTTTTTTCTGTTTGTTTAGATACTCTGTGGAACTACATCTTGTTTGCAATAACAACAAGAATTTCATATCCCTCCATGATGGCCTTCCAGGTTCTTGTCATGATTCATACATGTTCAATTGGATGCAGATTTCCCAACAACCAGAGAACTACTTTGACCAAGATCAATACCTTCTGGCCAATTCAGCTTATGCTAGTGGGAAATATGTGGTTCCAGCGTACCGGAATGTTTTTTCCAAAAATCAAGGAAAAACCAATTACAACTATCATCTTGCCCAATCACAAGTTTGGATTGAGCATACCATAGGACTCCTGAAAGGAAGATGGGCCAGCTTAAGGGAAATGCAAAACCAGCTTCAAAATCCCAAGGACATGAAGTTCCTCATCCACTGGATTATCACTTGTGTAATCCTTCAAAATCTTTTGGCCAACATCAAAGATGAATGGGACAAAATATTTGAAGATGATATTCCTGATCCGCCTCAAGTCATCCCTGTATCATCTTGTCCCTCATCTTCTTCTATGAGAGAGCGGATTTTACCCCTCACCCTTTCCCACTTTGATGAGTAAAATTTTGTTTTGAAATAGGTAAAAAAAATTTTTTTTTTTGTCTTGGTTGTTCAACCAAGAATCTTAGGCTGACTCACTCTGTTTTTTTTTTTTTTTTTTTTCTTAAACAAAACTGACCCAACACCTCACCCCACCGCACCACCCACCTCACCCCACCAAACCACCAGTCCACTCTCCTCCTTACCCACCACCTCCTCCTCACCCACCACCTCCTCCTCACCCACCACCTCCACCTCACCCACCACCTTTGGCACCCCTGGTAAGCTCTCCTCATCCTCCTCCTCATCCTCCCCATCATCAGAAGCTAACCAATTGTTCCATCCCCCTCCAGGCACCTTCAGGTCCTCAGGTAAGCTCCCCCCCTCCTCCTCATCCTCCTCTTCCCTCCATCCTAGCTGAATCCTCCCTCTTGCTTGCTTGCCTGCCCCACCACCTCCCCCCTCCTTGCTTGCCGGCCCCACCACCTCCCCCCCCCTCCTCGCTTGCTTTCTCCTTCACCACCCCCCCTCTCCTCGCTTGCTCACCAGCTCCACCACCTTGCTTTCTGGGCCAACCACCGCCCCCCCCACCTTTCTTGCTGGGCCCCCCACCGCCCCCCCACCTTGCTTGCCAGGCCCACAACTGCCCCCACACCTTGCTTGCTGGCCCCACCTCTTCCCCTGCCTCCTTGCTTGCCCATTGGTGCCACCTTGCTCCCCCTCCTTGCTTGCCCGCCGGCGCCACCTTGGCCCCACCTTGGCCCCCCGCCTCCTTGCTTGCCCGCCGGTGCCACCTTGGCCTCCCCCTCTCAATTGCCGCGGCCCGCCCCCCTCCCCCTTGCGTCAGCCCTGCCCCCCCCCTTGGACGCCCGCCCCCCAATGCCTACCTGCCTGGCCAACCAACCTCCCCCCCCTCCCTGGTTCCCGGGCCCTGCCTACCTGGCCCCAGGCCCAATTCCCTCACACCCCGGTAAGTTTTTTTTTTTCTTTTTTTTCTTTTTTTTTGGGGTGCTGATGTGATGTTTTTTTTTTGGTACAGTTTTTTTTTTTTTTTTTTTGGTGATCACATTTCTGGTGAACTTGGGATCAAGTCCATTTTTGGTTTCATTTTTTTTGATCCAATCTTGTTTCACCAATGATGTCCATTTTACTGACTGTTTTTTTTTTTTGGTTTTTTTTTTCAATCCCTCAACCGCTATTGGTGAATGTCCAATTCTTCTCCAACCCCTCAAAATGTTACACAAACAATCAAATGCCATCTTTTTCCTCACCCCAATCTAAGTATAGGATTGGGAGGGAACAAGATGGAAGGAGATGGCTTGAAAAACACACAGAGAGGTGGGAAGAGTAGGGCTGCTCTCCAAGAGAGGCTTCAATCCCCCTCAAAATGTTACACAAACAATCAAATCCTGTCTTGTTCCTCACCCCAATATAATTATAGGATTGGGAGAAAACAAGATGGAAGGAGATGGCTTGAAAAACACACAGAGAGGTGGGAAGAGTAGGGCTGCTCTCTAAGAGAGGCTTCAATCCCCCTCAAAATGTTACACAAACAATCAAATCCTGTCTTGTTCCTCACCCCAATAAAATTATAGGATTGGGAGAAAACAAGATGGAAGGAGATGGCTTGAAAAACACACAGAGAGGTGGGAAGAGTAGGGCTGATTGCCAAAAGAGGATCTCTGAATATTCCTTTTTACTTGCAGTTCCAACCAGGAAATAAAATGGATGACTTATTGAAAACACAGATGAATATTAAGTGCTATCAGTTTTGAGAAAACTGTCCGGTGTTTTTTTCCCGCATGTCCGGCTGGCCAAAATATTGAAATGGCCAGACAGCCTGGGGCAAAAACCGGACGCACGCGGGCAAAATTGTTTTCTCAATTTTTCAAGTGACAGGTCACCTGTATTGGGTTTCCTGTCTGGGTTTTGCCCAAACCGGACAGGAGACAATGCGGGCCTTCACACCACACCCCTCACCTCCAACATTGACCTCCAACATTGACCTGCAACATTGTTGTGGTAAGTCAGTACTCTCTTATTTCCTATTTTCCTAACTGGCAATATTATCAACCATCCTAGCTCTTATCTTCTTTCCTTGATCATGTAAATTACTTAAGTAAAAATTTTCCTGCACTTAATCTAGGAAAGAGAAAATTACATGTTGGATGAAATGACAAAAAAACAATTTTTTAACATGTTTTTTATACTCAATTTTCCCCCCAAAAAAAAATTGTCTGCCAAAATGAACAGGCGGACAAAAAACCAGAAAATTCAGGACAAAAACCTGTAAGACCGGACAGCCTTTTTTTATGGCTAGGAAATTTTCTTTTATTGCAGGGCATAAATAGTTAAAATTAGGACATAAACATTTATTACAGGACAATAAATTGAAAAAATAGGACAAATAAAATAAAACAGAGGACAGAAACTCTGAAAATTTGGACAAGAATTATGAAAAAACAGGAAAGTTTTCTCAAAACTGATAGTATCTGATGGCCAATTTGTTTTTCCTGACCTGGGCTTTGGAATTGACTTCAAGGAAAAAGGTGTGTCCAAAATGGTTTGGGCAGCCAATAAGTACAGGCACTTTACTTTTCCTGCTGTGGAGACTGCCACTCATACAAGAATGGCAATGTCAATGCCAATCAACAAAATGACTAGAAACACTTGCAGGGACTTGGGGAGTGGGAAAATATAATCCAGGAAACAAAATATAAATAAAAAGAAAAAATATTTTTTATTGGTGGGGTTAAAAATAGCCTTGAGCATTGTTGTAATCAAAAATGATTTTTTTTCTTTTTAAGTTTTTCATCAAAGCAAATATATTTACAAGCCCAGCATTTGATAAATCTGCTTTAATTCATCTACTGTTCTGCTGCTACCAATTTATGCTGCAGCCATTGACCACTTATCCTTTTTTTATGTTGCCAGTTGTTCCCTCTCCATTTGCAGTTGCTCTTGCTGTCAATCCTTCTCCTTTTCCTCTTTTTGAAATTCTAGCTCAGCCTGTTTCAACTTCCACTCAGCATCCCATTTTTTCTGATGAGCCAAACTCTCAGATTTCTGCTTTTGAAAATCAATAGCCAGTTGACAATCCCACTTCTCCTTTTCAAACTGAATTTATTCAGATTCAATTTGCAATTTCACTGTTTTTCAGAGGGGAACAGGAATGAGCTTGATTTTGAAAGCAAGGAGAATCCAATGGGCTTACTTGAATCTTGCTCTTCCATGATCTCCTCAAAGCCCAAAAAATTTGGAGTGTTTCTCCTCTTTTGAATGCTATTGGGTTTGATGTTGATGGAATTGGAGGCCTTTTGATTTCCCTTTGCAGAGGAGGTTTGTGTGGGAACATTATTGCTTTCATTTGAAGGGGATGTTGGAGGGCCCATTGGCTTGAGTTTTTGGCCATTCAGGAATGGATGATCCTGTTTCTTTCAAATCTAAATAAGTCAGGATTAACTGGAAAGAAGAGAAAAGAACTTGTTTCCTTACTTGAGCAGATGTTGATGGCAATGGTGATATGGGAATGACATCCTCCTCATTGGCCATGTTCTCCTGTTCTTCCACCCCAGGAAGAGAGCAATCCAAAGAAGGAGGGGAGGGGTCCAAGGTTGGGTCTGACTCCTCAATCAACGCGGAAGTAGACATGATTGGAGCTTATTTCATTTGAATATCCTCCTTGGCATTTGATGGGGGCCACTCATAGGTTTCTTTGGGATTGCCATTGCTAGGCTGAGCATCCCCAGCCAAGTCCTCAGCGTCAACTGAATTGGATTGTTGGGTATCAAAAGCAGCTAGGGGGGTGATGTTGGCCTTCTTTCCAAAGATTTCATCCATTTGAATATAAAAAGGACAAATGAAGTACAACTTATCAACCACCAATTTGATTCCCTTGGCTTTGTCAGAGTTGGTGATACCAAAGCTGGTGG
Source organism: Puccinia polysora (assembly GCA_025617555.3). Taxonomy (NCBI): domain Eukaryota; kingdom Fungi; phylum Basidiomycota; class Pucciniomycetes; order Pucciniales; family Pucciniaceae; genus Puccinia; species Puccinia polysora. The sequence goes on along the minus strand of CM062620.1, from coordinate 23,624,502 downwards.
AGATTGACATGGAGTGGGCCTTTTTGTACTTGGCTTGATAATTCTTGAATCTCTCCCTCATCTTTTTGGATGACAGATCCAGCCTGACTTTTGTTTTATTCTTTAGTTCATTGGCCATCAGGAGATAGCCATTGATCTTAGAGGATGGAGGTTGGCCAAAAAGTGTTTCATTGTTGGATCCAAAGCAAGAATTGTAGTTGGACAGAATTTTGAGCCAGTTTAACAGGATGATGTGATCAGCTTTCTTGAGCTGACTTGAGCCTTTGGAAGCTGATGGGGGAGGATTGTTGGATGTTGAGTTCCTGAGGGATGTTTGCTTTGGTCCATTGGATTGTTTAGTGGACTTGAGGGGGGAGGATGGCTGAGGGGCCATTTAAAATTAGTGGGAGGGATGAAGGCATGAAGGGCTATGAGAGTGTTTAAGTGGTGAGAGTGATGGTGTGATGAGAGGATGAGTGTGATGAAGCAAAGAGAATAGGAAGAGATGAGAGTGATGAAGTGACAAGAGGGATAAAGAAATGAGAGTTAGGATTTGATGAAAGAAATAAAGTGATGAGAGTGATGAAGTGATGGGGATAGTGATCCAATGAGAGTTAGCTGGATTTGATGAAAGCAATAAACAGTTGAGAGCAATGAAGTGATAAGGATAGTGATCCAATGAGAGTGAGCTGGATGTGATGAAAGAAATAAAAGGATGAGAGTGATGAACTGATCAGGATAGTGATCCAATGAGAGTTATCTGGATGTGATGAAAGCAATAAAGTGATGAGAGTGATGAAGTGATGAAGATAGTGATGAAGAGATGAAAAGCAATCAATCAAATTTTTTCCCCATGAGGTTGGAGTTAGAAGGAGGTGGGAAGCTAGGGGTAGATGAAATGGACAGGTGGTGGAAGCCTTTAAATACTTTATTTGAAAAAACCCACTTATTTCCAGGTAACTCTGACACGTCTGATGTAAAATAAGTGGGTTTTTTGATTTTTAATGGAAGGTTTGAAAACCTCCATTAAAAATGGTGGGTTTTCTTAACTCTGATACGCCTTAATAAATTCATAAAGCCAATGATTGTGCTAATTTTTATTTTTCTTCAATAAAATTTCTTAGGGATTCAAGATGGGTAGCTCCTCCAGAGGCATTTTGGACAATTTCTTTCATTCAAATTGTTTTCCATATAACCTGCTGTTATAAAACTGGACATTCTCCTGCCTGGAAACCAACAGGTCTTTTTGGAAAAAGATGAAGCCCATGATGTGTTTTTTCAAATCAAAATCCAAGCCAAAAGAACTCTTGCAGCATATTTCAAAAGGAATTCTATTGATCAATTTTCAAGGAAAATCAAATAATCTGAACTTCCAAAAACTTTTATCTGGAACCACCAGAGAATAGAATGGAGGCAAAGACAGATACAGCTCTACAATGGTTGGATTTACACTTCTTACCCTGCAGATGATCAAAGGTGTTTTCTCAGATTACTGTTCAATAACAATGTTGGTTCTACTTCTTTTTATCACTTAAAACAGGTCAATGGAATTTGTTACCCAACTTTCAGAAAATTAGCTTTGGCCAAGGGTCACCTTGAGGATGATCAATATTTTTAAACAAATATGCAGGAAGCCAATGAATCTATCAATCCATATGGAATGAGAAGATTATTTGTAATTCTATTTGAACTTTTTTTACAAGAAAAGCCAATTTTATTATGGAATTTCCAATTTGATTTGATGGTTGAAGATTTAGTTTATTACTTAATCACAGGCCCAAGGTTTCTCTCTAATGAAATATAAATGGAATTAAACTAATAATATTCCAAAATATTGGGACCAGTGTTGAAAAGACTTTCACTGATATTTCAAGAATTGAAAAATCAGTTTATAGGAAAAAAAACAGGAACTGAATCCCTTGCCATGAAAAAAAAGCTCCAGTAACTCAATCTGGATTGGAAAATATTTCTTTGCCAAATCAAAGAAAGACATATTTTTGGCCTGATAATAAATGAATGCAATTTTTCTCAGCATTCTTAATTCCTTATTGATGGACCTGGGGGCTCTATAAAAACATTTCTGCATATTTTTTTTTGTTTTCTATTATATCCGCCGTAGAACTGTCTCTGGAATGTGCTGGCAGTGAAACAACTGAAATGAATCTACCAAATGGAAGTAAAGCTCATCTCACCTTTATAATCACTCTGAAAATCAATCAAAACTCTGTATCAAGAATTTCAAAGCATTCAAAGAATGATCAAGATCTCAAAATGGCTTCTTTTATAATCTGTGATGAGGAACCTATCAGTCATAGAAATCAACTTGAGCTTGTTGAAAGAGTACTTCAAGACATCAGGGATTACAATCTAAACTTTTGTGTTCAATTCATCATTCTTGGGGGTGAATTTAGGAAAATTCTACCAGTAGTTCAAAAATTTAAACCTCCTCAAATTGTTGATTCAAATTTATTCAATTCTTTTTTCTTGAGATATTTTGAATTATTTCACCTCACTTTAAGTATGCATGCCATGGTTGATCCTGATTTACAGGATTTATTAATTGATGTTGGAGATGGTTGCAATATGATTCAGGTTTCAAAAAAAGAAATCTTTCTTTCAGAGAAAAGGGTTATTCATGGTCATAGAAAAAATGATCCTTTGGAGAATTCAATCAAAAACAATTTCAAGACTCTACCTCTGAAAAATTGCAAATGGTTATCTGATTGAAAATGTGATCTTATGCTTCAAGAATTAATCCAGTATACAAGATAAACAAATTAGTTCTGAATTAACTCCCCAGTAATGAACAAAATAATACAATCTGGACTTAATATATCCATGAGTCTGTTGAATATGAAACAAAAAAATCTCTAACAAAAAGAGTTTCTCATTACATTATTTCTTCCAAACTTTCCTTCCCATAGTGTAACTCTTAAATTTTGTGCCCCAATGATAAATTTGAGGAATATGGACCATAAAATTTGCCTGTGGAATTGGGCTTGCTTGGTTTTGGTCATATGGGACACAAATATAATTTTTGCCAAGATAGAAACAGGTGATTCAATTGTAAAAGTTCTTGCCATTCCACAAATCCCTTGAGTATCTGAACCAGATGAAAAAAGTCTTACATTCAAATTTATCCAAAAAAAAAATTCCCGTGAGTTTAGGATTCTCTTGGAGAATTAAAAAATATCAAGGTTGGAAAATTCAAAAGTTTGATCTTTATATTCAAGATCCAGTTTTCAGAAATGATCAGTTACATTCAGCATTTTAAAGGAGAAGATCAAGCCACTCAAAAGGATTACTTTTAGGAAAGAGACCAGAAAAACAAAGGTCTTTGAAACTGGTTATATTTTTTTCAATGTGGTTATAAATAACATTCAAACTTCACCTTGATTCATTTTGTAAATATTTTTTTTAATAATGTTTTTCTTCATTCTGATCATTGGATCATTTTGGAATTTTTTTTTTGTTTTTTTCTAGCAGATAACTCAATCTGATTATAAGGTTTGAATCCTAGGTCTCCAGATTTTGTTTAAATACACTAGTAAATAATATTATTGATCATTTTTGGAGTAAGATCATTTCTTGCATTTCCTTCTTTATTATACATCAAAATTAAAAAAATTCTTGTAATTAATTCCTGAAAATCGGACTGGTCCTTGGATTTCATGTTTGAATTCAAAGGCTGTTGTTTATCACCATCTTTTACATATCCCCTCTCCTCAGTATTTTCTACCTCATTCTGATAGTGTGAAAAAAAAATCATGCTAACTATCTATGCAGTCCATTTAATATTCTTGGCATTAAACAAAAGGAAACTTTTAATCAGTACTCAATTGCAATTTTTAGAACCATCTATGGCTATTACCAATAAAATCTGAAATTTGGATCATACCCTTGCACTTCTGTTCTGGTTAGCTATGGAATTTGAACCTGGCTACCAATCCAATCCATTCCCAGTCACTGTCAAACAACCATTTTTCACCTAGTATATCCAATCATCTTGAATGATTTCCTAATTTAATCAAGGATCATTATTCCCGCAACTCACTATTAATTTTTAATTTTAACATACACTAAAGGCATTACTCTGTCAAACTTTCATTTAATTGTCTTATTTTATCCTTGCATTTCAATTTTGTCATTGCTTGCTTTTGATGCTTGTGAAGATGAAATAATTTCATTTAGGCTTGCATTTTCATACATTCATTTCAGCCTCAAAAATTGTAACTAAAGAGGGAATCTATCAGGTTGTAACTATTCATACTTATTAAAATTTAGATTAAATTGAAATGAAAATTCCCTAAAATTCATATTGTTTCCTCAGTTAGTTAACTCCATAAATTATTGCACTATTACTCAGACTAATCCTTAAATCAAGCTTTGCCCCAGTTTCTTCCTTGAAAAACTTTCCTCACACCTTGCGCTTGACTCCAAACATCAACTACCTTGTGCTTGACTTCAAATATCAACTACATTGCACTTGAATTCAAACATCAACTACTTTTCACTTGACTTCAACATCAACTACCTTTCACTTGACTTCAAACATCAACTTCAAAATTTCAAAGATAGTCTAACTAACTGTGAGATTTTGTGTAGCATTTTTAATTCTAATTTCCACCACGTCCACCTAATCCTTGCCCCTTCAGTACTTAGGTTGGATGTGTGACAGTAAATTAAATCAATTAACCAAATATTTTTAAGGGCCTTTCAAACCCTCATAGATTGTTTTCAGTATTGATGTCACCTACCTTCTGTGGTGCAAGAAAGTGCAAAACCCTGTATTTTCATAAAAATCCTGCTCTGTTTGGAGAATTAAATCAATTCCATTGCCTAAATACTGCTCTGCACCAATATCTTAGAAAATATTCCTCCACAGAGTAATAACCACAACCTTAAACACTCAGAAAACAATCCCTGAATTCCCCTTTTTTATTTTTGTTACAATTCTGCACCCTCCAGGCTCTTCTTTGATTAGTTACTGCAATAAAATAAAAACTAATACAAAAAGACAAAGAATCTGTAATGATTTATTTTCTTCTAAGATTCCATAGGATGTGATAGATACAAAAAGATCCCATCCATCCTCCAATAAGATCTGTCGAATCCCCCTAAACAACTAGAAAAAACAACCCTTTAGATATACAACCCAAGACCCAAATTTTAGAATCAGGTAATTTAAACAAATGAATTCCTCTGCACTGCATTTACTCCTCCTGCACCTCTGAAATTAATCCTGATCATTTCCAATCATGATCAACCTAGTAAATCCATCCACATGCATTAGTTACAGCATTAATTGTAGTCTCTGACAGTCTTACTAGTCAATCCTCCCCAATATGCTCTCCCAGAAAGATCCCTTTCAATCTTCCTTGGAAGATCCACTTTCATATTTGCATACTGCATCCTCAATGTTTGCATCCTATCATCCCAACAACTACATACCCCTCTGAAAATCCCACTGCATACCCCTTATTTTTCCTCAAATACATACTTTATAGTTATCCAATCACTTTCCCTGGCCATAAAATACTCTTCAATTATACAAATACAACCTTAGAAGACACTTTCTCTGATTTCATAGCTGTGTACAAAGGCTGACTACTGCACCACAACCCTTCTTTTGCCACAAAAGGTAAGAGTTGGGCTCAGCACTTCCTATTGTGCTGCGCATCCCTCATCCCCCCACTGCTGAGCCTTCTGGTTCACCTGTCACTGCTGAGCCTTCTGGTTCACCTGTCATGTCTGAGCCTTCTGGTCCACCTGTCATGGCTGAGCCTTCTTCTGTTTGTGTCTATAAATAGCCACCACACTGCTTGACAAGGGACACTTCCCTAGCCCCTTAAAAGAAGAAAATTGATAGGTTAGGGAGACCAGGAGGCTCACAGGCATGAAAACCCTTAGATCCTGTTACTTCCTCTTTTTCTTCATCCAGTGGCCCACTTTATGATACTTTTGCCCCTAGGAACACTCCCAAGGCCTTCAAGGATCCCCTTGAGCAAACCCCATATTATTCTGATTCCTCAGAGGACTACCCAAACCAAGGTTGATCTACAGCCTTTAGAAATATGTATTCCAAGGCGGGAGCTACAATGCTACTAAATAATTTAATTGAAGATCTCAATCAAAATGCTTCTAATTCTAGCAGTGGTGGTTCAAGCTTCTAAACACCCAGCATGAAACAGTCTGATAACTTTGTGGGAGAGCATCTGTATAAGCTTAGATGTTATTTCCAATCTTATAAAATTATTTTTTCCAATGAACCAAGTGATTCCAAAACCAAAATTAATAAGTTCCTGTATGCCTCTTACTTCTTAGCAGGTAGTAGGGCTTTTCAATGGTTTGAACCATATCTCAAATTACTCAAGAACACCATTTTGACTTTTATTCTCAATAACTGGGATTGTTACATGCAGCAACTCTTCAATTTGTGTGGAAATTCAAATGAATCTTGGAATTTAGAGTAAAACTTGAATAAGCTGTTAATGAAGAACAATAGTAGAGCTTCTGTTTATATCTCAAATTTAAGAACTCTTAAGAATTTCATCCAATTTAACAAGGCTTCCCTATTATTTCACTTCCAAAAAGGGTTTCCAGAAAAGCTACAAAAGAAGCTAGAAGTAGCAGGACACAAAATCAAAAGAATTCAGCGGAAAATTAATTAGTTAATTGGGCTTGATAATAGCTTCCACAAAAAGAAATTTTTGGAAAAAAAAAATTATGCAACATTGGTATCAACCTTTTAAAACCAAAAACATTTTTAAGCAAAATTTGAGAAACTTGAAGCAGCACAAATTTCCTCTTGGATTAGAAATCCAACTCAAACAATGGAAAATCTCTGCTTGAAAATTTGATTTTCCTGGAAAACAAAACCAGAAGTAGTGCATAAGAGCCATCTTATTGGGTTACCCATGAGGCTAAATTGAATTTTTCATTTTCCAGTTTTACCAGCTTTTAATGGGATTTATTTGTCTTGGACATACCTGAAATGGATGATACCATCCTGGGCCATGAATTTCTAGTGCATTTGAATCCTGATGTGTATTAGCAAGATGAATTGATTAAGATTCAAACCTTTGATCCCCAGTATACTCTTTCCTGCATCAACCAGTAATTAAACAGCCTACCTGAAACTGTCATTAATTTAGATGACACTTTTCTGCCGCAATATTTTCAATATCCTGAATTCCAGTCCCAAATTCCCTCTTCAGATATCGGATCAATTTCTTAATTATCCAACTTAAATCTTTCTTTCTTCCTCAAATGGAAGAAGGCACCTACTAAAAGATGTATTTTTAGCTCCTTGATCCTCTTGCAGCAATCAAATAATTTGGAACCCATGCTTGAAGACAATGACAAAACTAAAGCTTTAGAAATCATTTGTGAGTATTTAATTCCAGTTTATCATGAATATGATAATGTATTTTTAGTTTTGAAAGATAATAAATTTCCTCCATGCCATCCTTATCATGATGAAATCAAACTTATTGGGCAACCTCTGGCTCCATTTCCTGTTTACTCTTTCTTGAAGCAGGAATCAACTGCACTTCAAGAATACAGTTTTGAAAATTTTTCAAAATGATTGATTTGAACAATAAATTTGAGAAACAGCTCTCAAGTGCTTTTTGTTCCAAATAAAGATGAAATCCTTTGTCTCTGTTTTCATTATAGGGAACTGATTCAGGTCAACTGGAATAATTCCTATCCAGTATGAACCATGTTACATACTCTTACTCTCTTCAGCAAAGCTACTCATTTATCAAATTTAGACCTCCAAGGATCCTATAGATTGATTCAAATAGCTGAAATTCATGAATATTTGACTCATATGAAAACTAGGATTAGAATCTATGATTGAACTTTCATTCCCTTCAGCCATTGTAATTCTCCTTATATTTTTCACCATTATGTTAATGATATTTTCTAATATATTTTAGAGAATTACCTTGTGGTATACCTTGATGATATGATGGTCTACTCAAAGAATATCAAAGATTTAATTAAAATTTTTTGGTGGGTTTTGGAATTACTTTGAAAGAAATATTTCTTTGAGGAAATTTCTAAGTTACAGTTGCATACAAGAACCCTCCAATTCCTTGGTTTGTTACTTTCAAAATAAGGTACTTCCATGGATCCAGCCAAATTAATATTAATCCTGGACTGGCCTTCACCAAATTAAGTTCATAATTTACAAATTTTTCTTGGTCTTTGTAATTTGTATTGGAAGTTCATCCAACACTATTCCAAGAAAATTGGTAATCTGACCAATCTTCTTGAGAATTATATTCCTTTTGATTTCACCAAAAAAGCTTCTTTTCATTTCAAAGCTCTCATTAAAGTATTAAATTTTACACCAATCCTTGCTGGAATCAACAATCTAGCTTTTAGATTTTTATAAAACAATGCAAGAGACTATTCTATTGCTGGTGTCATTTTGAAATTTTCTAAAATTTGAAATATTTTCCATGATCTTAATTTGAAATCTTTCAATTTGAAGCCTCCCAAACTTAATTATGAGATCAATGATGAGGAAATCCTTGCAATTTTATATTGCTTCAAGAAATGGCTTTCATAAATTTTAAGTATCAGGGAACCTTTCAAGGTATCAAATGAACAAAATTCTCTTAAGTAATTCATGAAAAAAAAAATTCTAACACACAGAAAGGAATGATAGGCCAAATAACTTTCAAAATTAAAATTTACAATCAAATATTTCCCTGAAAAAAAAAGCAATATTCCCTGATGCTTTATCACATTGGGAAAACATTTACCCCAGCGGGGGGGCACCTTTTCCAACAACAAACCTGGAAGTTTTTGAGAAATTTTCTCAAATTATTCTGCCCATCTCAGTTTAATTATCACCAATATTTGAGATAAATACTTCAAACTTCAAACGGCTCAATTTGAAAATCCTTGATGCATTGAAATTTGAAAGAAAGAAGATTTGTACTTGGATGACTTGATCAATGTGAATTTTTATCCAGTTTATAAGTACCAGATATTGCTACCCAGAAACCCTAGTATCAAGTTGGATATCTTTGAATCTATTCATGACTCTTTGCTTAATGGTCATTATGGTCAGGATAAAACCCACCAGTTGATTTCACAAGATTTATACTGGCCTGGTATGGAAGTGAAGTAAAAGAATATTTTATAATGTGCTATGATTTCAATTGTAACAATTCATTGAATCATTGAAGGTATGGGCTGCTTCAGCCACTTCCAATCCTGCCTATTCCTTGGAATTCATTTACCACTCATTTGATATCTCAATGAATTCTTTCTGATAGATATTATGCTATCCTGGAGATAGTAGATTGCTTCTAAAAGATTGTGTTATTTATTCAAAGCAATATTACTGCCTCTTTGGAAGAATTGGCTAATCTATTCATAAAAAATGTCTTCTTGAATCATGGTCTCCCTGATGAAATCTTCAGAAACTGTTTAAAAAAAATTTTATCTAGCTTTTGGAACTCTTTGTGCAAACATTCAAAGATCAATTGAAATTTATCAATGGCTTGCCATCCTGAATCAAATACTCAAACCAAGAAATTGAACTAAATTCTCAAACAATATATTTGAATTTACATCTTCTATCAACAATAAAATTTTTCAAAGCAGCTTTCATTGGCCAAATCTGCATACAAAAACTCAACTGATTCCTCCAATAAACAGTTACCTTTCCAAAATATTGCTGGAATGAATTCAAATTTTGACTCTATTCATATAGATCCTTCTCAAACTTTTACCAACTAAATCAACCTCATTCAATACCTTAAAAATAAACTTCAAACTAACCCCAACGCTGCTAATAAGTTCTACAAGGAGCAAGCCAAAAAATTTGAACTTTGCCACCAGCCTTTGCCAAAAGATTCTTATTATGGCCAAAACTTGCAACATTTGCAAAACTTGGCTTACTTTCAAACTATCCAAAAAAATCTTGGCCTGCTCACGATTGAATTTCTAATCTACCCTAAAACTTTTAAATTATCTTTAACTTTTAAATAAAAACATATCCATCAGATCTTTCATGTATCTCTCCTAGAGCCAGATTCAGTCCTATATCTGGGAAATACACATCCCCCTCCTGAACCCATAAGTATTAAAGATCACTTGGAGTGGGAAGCAATCCATTTCCTTGATTCAAGGATCCACAAAGGAAAGTTACAGTAAATTTTCAAATGGACTGGATAAAATTCTGATGAGTAATTTTACTCTTGGGAACCTTCTAACCATCTTTGAAACTCCCCCAACTTGTTTCAAGATTTCCATTCAAACTATCCTTGAAAACCTTGTGAACCTTAACTCCAATCCTGTTTCATATTTCAATTTCCAATCTTGCTTCATTTTTTCCTTATCATATTTTATTTCTTAATTTTCAATTTTTTTATCTCATTTCAAAATCAATTCATAAAAAAAGAAAAGTGATTGTACAAAAAAAGAAAATAATTCTGGTTTCTTTTATATTTATTCAAGATTATCCCAATATTCATTCAATTGATTTATTATTCTTCAAAACTCCTCAATATCTTCTCCATAAATTGAATTAATTTTTTTTTTCATTAGCTTTACTTTTTCCATGAACCCATCTTCAAAGATACCTTTTCAATTTGCAGCTCATGCTTGCTTTGAATTTACCTCCCATCCACCTCTTTCCATCTCCACTTCATATGTCTGTTTAATTTGAATCTGGTTTGAAGAAACTTTTAAAACATCTCCAGTCAATACTCTTCAATTTTTTTCTCTTGGTGTAATGAAGTTGGACTTTGCTTGGCTTCCCTTGTCTTGTCCTTCCAATCCAGTCCCCTCTCATCCAGTCACTTCCATCTCAACCCCTTTCCCATCTTCCATTCTGTCCCTTCCATCTCTATTTTCACTTTTCAATTTTCTGATTCTCTCTACCTCCTCTTTTTCCTTGGCTTCACAACTTGGCTCTACTCTTGCAGTTTCATCAACCACAGTTTGCAAAACCTCCTCAATACAGTTAATCATTGGTTTGATTTGCAGACCAGAATATGGTGTTGGTTGTGTTGGAGTAGCCATTGAATACCTTCAAAACCTTGTAAATAATAGAAGAACCTTATATTATTTCCATTTATTTTATTTTTATGTATCTACTTATAGTCACTCAATGGTGGTAAACTCTCTGATGAATTCAATATTGGGAGCAGTTGGAAGTTGATATTTGAAACAAGGAATGTTAAAAAAAATTTGAGCCCCAATGGTTGAAGTCACAGGAACCTCAGGCTCTCTCCTTATTTGCTACAATATGGTAAATCCACAAGCCACTTTGCAAGTGCAAAATTGCTTTCACTTGAATTCTTTTCCATAGGCTTCAGCTCTTGGGATAAATCAATCATCCATCTTGATACAATTGTTTCAAAAATATATAGGCATTGACATAATGAGTAGAGTAGTAGGGTAGTTAGGTAAAAGGGTATCCATAGGCATAAGGCAGTAGGATTAGTCTTGGCTTGAGAACTTGAGCAATGAGAAAATATTACCAGAAGCTTTCAGGAGCTTTCAAGGTCTATACCCAGGCAACTGTCATGATTTTGATTCAAGGGTTATTGTTTATCACCATATTCAATGAATCTACTCTACTCAGTATTTTCTACCTCAGTATAATAGAATGGAACCAAAAACATGCTAAATATCAATGCAGTCTGCTTAATACTTAAACAAAAGGTACCTTTTATTTCTGGTTACTCAGTAATCACTTGAAATCCAACTTGCACTTTGCTGTACCATCTACAGCTAGAAAAAATCAGATCTGAAATTGGGCTTGTACCCTTGCACTTCTGTTCCAGTCAGCTATGGACTTCAAACCTGGCTGAAAATCCAATCCATTTCTGGTCACTATCAAACAATTATTTTGAACCTTGTATATCTAATTGTCTTGATTTTTAAACTGATTTCATCAAGCCCCATTATGTTCAGGACTCAGTCTGCATTTGTCATTTGCACATACACTAAACTCATTAATCTGTCACATTTGCATTTCATTGTCTTATTTTCTCCTTGCATTTGAATTTTTTCATTGCTTTCTTTCCCCACTTGTGAAACTGGCATCATTTCATTTGGTTTCACCTTTCACTTAACTTTGAAAATCAACTTGAAATATTGAAGTTAGTAAGCCCTTCAAAGTTTGATGTAGCATTGGTCATTCTTGTTTGCACCATGTACACCTGATCCTTTAACCTTCAGTACATGGGGTGGGTGTGTGACATCAAATTTGAAATAAAGCCAGGGCCTAATCTTTGAATCCTTTAAACAATAATTTCTCTGTTGTATTGTTGCCTCAGTTAGTTAAATCCATACATTCTTGTATTTGGTGCACTGCAAGTATCACATCAGACTTGTAAAAGTCTATCCAAACACTTCTTCTCAAGCTTCCACTCTTCTTTGAAGCCTACTGTGAACCTTGAATCAAGTAGCTCAAACTTTAGGATTACTTCAAGACCACTTTGAGAATTTTATCATGCTGCTTATCTCCTCTGCCCCACACTCATCTAATTCTCAATCATCCCTCAAGTTATTTTCAAAATTGCTTGACTCAGCCTCCCCATTTTCACTGCTGCTTCTCTAATTCCCTTCTTCCTCTGAGTGCATCCTCCGGGTTTATTACAAACATGTCTAGTGTCAGTCATTGGAACATCACCTGTTGTAACAGAAAAGAGGGGATTAGCCTCAGGAACAAGTCCAAAATCTGCACAATTGTGAAAATTGGTGGTTGGCTTGCATGTGATGCCAAGCCATGGTGGCTCTTGGAGTGTAACAACTAGCTGTTCTCTATATCATGAATGACTGACCAGTCTGTTCATCCTCCACTGATCTCAAACCTCCTTATGAACAATTCTACCCATTACTATCTGTGACATCATTTTACAACAACCAATGACTGATCAAGTTATACCAAGACCATCCCTATCACTACCAGCACCCATATTGATCAGTGTCTGGTCTAGATTGTCTGAAAAGACTTCATATTATCCTCAAGATGAAATCTTTGATCTGGGTACCTGTTTGGGGCACCTTAAAAATGAAAAATTGTCAAGTATGATAAAAGTTAGGAAGATGAACAAACATCTTGCTTGATGGTAAACTGGAAGTCTGGGCAAGGATACTTGATTCCTATCAGAAATCAGAAGCTAGTTATTCCCAACATTCTAGACAAGCTTTTTATAAGGAGTGCAGACAGAGAGAGTAGGAAAATCATCTCTTGTCATCATTTCAGTCAAGTTTTCTGATTTTGAGGTAGCTTTCCATTTGTGGAAGATTGCTCAGCAGGAATGGACTGAGTAAACAGAAGTTCACCAAGTCTTGGTATTATGTTTTATTTCAAACCAAAGGATCAAAATGGCTTTGCATCAACTGTTTTGTATCTAAATCTACTATATACTAAAAATATTGGGTCCTGCACCCTCAATAAATACTGGTGTTGTTTGCCTTGGGTGTGCGTAACCTGTTAATTTCCTGGCATTGAGGATGCAAACCATGCATCTGAATGTCAATTTTCCTTTTTCAATGTATTTTGTTTTTTTTGGAGTGTCTGATTTTTTGTTCCTCCATGTGAATATACAGATATCTGCTTTTTGAATGTAATTCTTTTAAGGTGTCTGCTTTTTTTCCCCTCCATGTGAATATATCTCAATGTTTTTTTTTTGTTTTTTTTTTATTTATTTTTGAATGTAACTTATTTTTTTTTTCTGAGTGTCTGATTTTTTTCCCTCCATGTGAATATACATTTGTCTGCTTTTTGAATATAATTTTTTTTAGGTGTCCGCTTTTTTTTCACTCCATGTGAATATACATATTTCTGCATGTATGTAATTATGCATGAGGTTGTGTCCACTTTTTTTCTCCAGTATATATATCACACAACTCCATGCATAATCTACATGTACCTATACAACATAAGGTTTATGTCTGCTTTTTTTACAAGTATTGCAAACACCCATGTACATACCTACAACACCTTCAGTGTAACAGGGGGATTTAACCAATAGGAACACCTTCAGTGTAACATCAAGGATCTTCAAGGTATTTAACAGACAATAGTGTAACAGGGGGGATGTAACCAGGGAGAGCACCTTCAGTGCAATATCAATGAGCTGCAAGATATGATACAGACAACAGTGTAACAGGGGGATGTAACCAAGGAGATCACCTTTGGTGTAAAATCAAAGAGCTTGGGTGTAATTTGTTCCACATCAATACTACCTGCTATTGCATTTCCTCATCTTGACACACCACAAGATACATTTTTTATATCCTTGATTCCTCTGGATAAAACAACCATGAGTCATTTTTTAAATCTAAATAGAAGAAACTCTTCAGTTCCTTTCATGGTGCTTCAAGATGAATTGCACCACTGACATCCTCATGAAATTCTTCAAAATTCTCATTACCATCACTTGAGAAGTCCAACCAGATATGATGATCCTGATCTTAATCATCAATTATTTCTCAACCCCCAACTCATGAGTTTGTTATAGTTTGATCACCATCCAGACACTATTCTGTTTCTAATCATGCTCAAAATGGAAGTTTGATACCAAATCACAGGTCCACACATTCTCAGTAGTAGATCCATCATCCATCCCATCAGTTAAATGGCCAACCTTTTCCATAAAAAATCCAGATATAGTAACACAGGTTTGAAGATCAAAACCCATGAATGGAATATTTGGATTGACAATAGGAAGAAAAAATTATATAGAATTCTAGGGAGAGGTCTGCCTCTTCCTCACATCTTGGTAACTCCTTACCATGATCACCAACCAAGAAAATCTGAATAAATTGGCATGATTGTTTGTGCAGAGCACCTGATCAATTCACACAGCCATAAATCATTCAAGCAATTAAAAGACACATGATAACTGTCTCATGTGGTACTTCAAAAATGAAAGAAGCTTGCATCAATGATGGCAGATGCAAGGAGAAATACCCCAAAGCCTTCTATCCTGAAACAAGTTTGGTTGAAAGCAGTTGTTCAATATATAGAAGATTCCAAAATGGACCCACCATTTCACTCAGGAGGAATCATACAAACTTCTTCATCAATAATCTGTGGTTTGTTACTTACAATCCTTACCTTTTGGAAAAGCACCTTTTTCACATAAATGTGAAGATATGTGAAGGTATCTTGGATGTTCAATACATCCAAAAATAC
Organism: Puccinia polysora; assembly: GCA_025617555.3. NCBI lineage: Eukaryota > Fungi > Basidiomycota > Pucciniomycetes > Pucciniales > Pucciniaceae > Puccinia > Puccinia polysora. The sequence continues at coordinate 23,609,342 of CM062620.1, read as the reverse complement.
ATTTATAAAGGCCATGATTGTGTTGATTTTGATGTTGGTGCAGACTTGGATGAAATAGAATATATTGGTGATTAAAGATTGGAAGCTCCTCCAGAGGCATGTTGAAGATTTTTTTCATTCAAATTGCTTTCTATCCCACCTTCATTGTCAGTAAAAACAGTTATTCCAAGTATAGAAAACACCAGAATGGACCAATTTTTTCACTGAGGAGTAATCATACAAAACTTTTCGTTTATGGCTCCTTTGGGGTTCCTCCCAATCCTTACATTTTTGAAAATTACCAAAACCACATCAATGCAGAGATATGTGAAGGAATCATGACTGTTAAATACCTCTACAAGTAAATTACTAAGGGCTATGATATTCTTACTGTTGATGTTGGTGCAAATTTGACTTGAATAGACAAATTTAGGGATACAAGATGGGTAGCTCCTCCAGAGACATGTTTCAGGGTTTTTAATTCAAAGTTTTTGCTCCTTCACCTTCTGTTTTAAGGCTGGATATCCATCTTCCTGTCAAAAAAAATGGTTTTATTTGAACCAAATGAAGCCATGAAAGAATTTCTCCAAAGATCAACACAAGTAAAAAATATTCTTACACAATACTTCAAAATAAATGCAATGGATAGTTTTGCAAGTACTATGAAATATTTAGAATTTTCATCATACTTCACATTTCATCCACTCAAAAAAGATTGCAGGCACTGTCAGATTGGTTATTGAATCAGGAGAATTCATACAATTCAACCTGCAGATTCAGAAAGTTAGGTTCTCAGATTTTTGATGAATTGAGGAGATTCACTGTCTCAAGCCAAGAAAGCTGTTTGGAATGCTATTGGCACTTTATCAGCCAGAAATCTCAATTTTCCCATGGAATATATGCTTCAATTTCAAGGTGGAGGCTTAACTCATTCTGGGATCACAGATCAAAGGGTCCTCAAAAACAAAATATTCAGATGAATCAACTAAATCATATTCCAAAACCACCAAACAAAAATTGGAAACACCTTCCCTGATCATCCAAAATTTGATAAAACAGTAGAGTTTACAAGAATAAACAGGAAATGAAATCTTGAATAAGAAAAAATGCTGCTATAAATGAATCAGATTTGCAAAATATCCATCTTCTTAATAATAGAAAGAGGAATATATTTGAGCTTATCTTAAACACATGCAATTCATCTCAGCCCTCTTATTTATTTATTGATGATCCTGGTGGGTGAGATGAAAGACCTATGACTCATGAGCATACTCTTGAGTTGTTTCACAGACTCCTTCAAGACCTAATGGATTGTGATTTACCTTTTTAGGGAAATTAAAATTTCATGGTGGTGATTTTTTTTTGGCAAATTCTACCTGTTTCTCAAATGGGTCCACATCCTCAAATATTTTACAAAAGTTTGGGGAATTCTACCATGGTTCTCTTAAGGACAACACTCAAAACTTACACCAACAAGAGTCTCCTAATTTATTATTTCTTCCAAAATTCTCTCCTCATAACTAACAAATCACAAGTTCAGGAAATTTGAAATATTAGCATTTATCTTCAAGATCAAGCTTTCACCCATGGGCAGTTATATGTTGAATTTTCTCAAGATCAAGCTTTCACCCATGGGAAGGTGTATGTTTCAATTTCAAGTTTTTTGATCCAGAAGTTCAAAGTGGGTAGTGGTTGAAACAAAAACTGAAAAACTTATCTCATCTTAAACTGAAATCATGGTTTACCATGAGGTATGAAATGCTATCCAGAACTGAAATTAAACACCAAGGTTTCCATGATACTTACTTTTTTTTGAATTGTTTATCCACTGAAATACTTGAAAAATCTTTCATGTCATCATTTTTTTTTTTTTTTTAATCCATCTCCCAAATTTTTCACTTGATTAAAATTATCTCAAATTTATCTTATAAGTTCATGTCAATTCTTTTATTTAATTGGTTTACCATGAGGTGTTGAATTCTATCCATCACTGAAATCACATACGAAGATTTCCATGTTATATAATTTGTTTTAATTGCTTATTGGTTGAAATACTTGAAAAATTGTTCACGTCATTCTTTTTTTATCCATTCCCCTAATTTCCCACTCGATCGAAATTATTTATTATTTAAAAAAAAATATCATCTCTGTTCATGTCAATTTATGTTTATCTATACCATTTCCTAAATTCGGGGACCAAAGAGTAGTATGTACCTAAATATCTGATCGTACTTGTCTTCTCCTCGTGGGATGATTGTTTTTTTAGAAACCCTTTGAAGAGAAACATGCGTCGGAATTATAAGACTGTCTTAAGATTGATTTCCAAACTCAACATCAATTATGTATCCCAGGCGGGAATTCTTTTGGCAACCAAGACGTGATCATTTCCGTTGACACGGTCAGAGGACATTCATGCCCAAGTTGGTTCTGCAGGATTTGTATGCTTCATACCGCCAGATCATTGGCCTGAGAGATCATTTGCTCGTCTCTTCACCGAGTTTCCCCAGGACTGGAGGTGACCGGAATGGAAATTACACCGATGAGCAGAGAAGAAAGTCAGGAATGAAGATGTCGATCTTGATCAAGTAGCTGGTCTCACAGGTGCGTACATACCTACTCAAGTACAGATAAGCAACCTGACGTGGTGGCATGCCTATCTATCCTATCTTGGCACCAGCTCGGCCAGCTCGTACCTACCGTATTCCTTTCGTCTAACGATCTCCTCCTCGAGCAGCCAAGCCACACACCACTCCAACACTCTCTCTTCCACCGCCAGCATGTCTCCTCAATCCATCCAGGCTGGCAGGATGGTCTCACCCTCTCTGGCGACCAATCTAGACGGCTCGTCGCTCGAGGATCATTTGAAGGTCAGTCGAACGTTCTCGAGTTTGTAATACTCTCCAACGCTCAGTCAGGATGAGCCCTAAAACGTGCCCCAGGCTTGCGAATTCGTAGTGAAGACTCTGGAAGGATTTAGGACCACCGACAGTCTCATGACTTCTCCCCCCTTTCATCCCTCCCCTGCTCAACTGCCCTTCATCCTCGAACTCTTGTGGGTCATTCAGCGACGCGAACCTCTCCTCGCTCGCATCTCTCGTGCACTCCTTCGTCTTCAGATTCAATTGTCCTTCGACGCTCCGGCCCCCGTCACCCCAACCGAGCGGCTGAGTGTGTCGAAGCAATTCGAGCACCAGCGTCGCGTACATCTGGCCCAGCTGACTGTCCTATGGATGCGAATCGTGAGTACAACCCTCGACTCGTTAAGTCAGTCTGTAGTAGTCCTCCCTTAGCACTAATGAATCCAAGCAGCACTGTCTGCAGGCAATTGAAAGAGACATGAGCTCTGACGTTGAACATCATCCTCAACGTCGGTTTTCTTTCAGTCAACGTCTCCTAAGGCTCCACTTTAGTCTCGCTCCCTCTGATTATCATCGTACCACGCCTCGTCCCTATCTATCCCGTTTGCTCGTCACGCCTTCTGGTATGACGGCTTTCACCGAGGCTGCCAACGAGTTTAGAGAGATCTGGCTCACTCTCTCCGGCTCCCTTGCTCTAACCGAATCCCAGCGGCAATCATCAGTCCCACCTCCTCAACCATTCAACTCGAGCCATCATGTATGCAAGTTGTTCGGAGCTTTGGGGCTTTCCCAAGATCACTCCTCTACCCCTTTTGAATCGATAATGGCTTGTTTCCAAGCCTTGAGCCAGCAAACGATCGATTGGACTTTAGTAGCTCACACCCACGCAGTCAACCTCATCAGCCGTGCATCACTTCTTCAAAATCCATCGGCGCATGTTTCCGATGATTTAGAGTTGCCGATCTCGCCTCGGTGGTCTCATAAAACCTCCTCGATCGCCAAGAAATGTGGGCCATCCGAACAAAATGCAAAAATTTTGGCACATTCGCCACCCATCCTCACCATCCATGACCCCACTCATCCTCTCTCCTATAACGACACAGACCGTGGGATATTACCGGACTCCCACTCTCCATTTGGCACAGTTACTCCAATCGAAAGCCAATCGCCTCATCCTATCGAGCAAATCCCTCATGTTGGCCCATCACCTCTAGCTTCCTGTCAAACTTTGGACGATTCAGCAGCCCCCACTCAAAGTCCTGTTGCAGCACCCGGCGAGCAGCTGCAACTTGTCCCTCATGGTCCGGAGCCGCTCGTACCCGACAATTCAACTTTAGCGCCCACGGTGGCATCTGTTACTTCCGTTTCAATGGAATCACCAATGGAACCATTGATCCTCCATCATTCTTCACTGCCGTTAGCGGAATCACTTCTTTCGTCATGCGCTGCTGAGATATTGCCTCCCACTCAAGCACCAGTCGAGAAGCCCATCGATATGTTTGATCCGATAGATCGAGCGATGCTCCCAACTTGCAGTCATGAAAATCTAAACCCCCAGCCAAAATTTACAGAGCAGGGCAATCTACTCGGACACCCCGCCGGCCAAATCCAGACAGAAGCTGTTAGCTATCTTGAAACGTCACGCGCGCCCGGAACCTGTACTCTTCCTCATCCGATCATATTAGCAGACGGGTCACCGGATTCTCGAAATCTATCACTACAATTCATAAATCCAGCTTCCTCACCCAATCTAGTCATTTCATGCGCAGAATCAAACATTGGTCCACATCTCATCGATGAGCTATCCGCAAAGGACGAATCGCACCTAGCTCCAGGGGCAATGGAAGCACGGATCAACCCACTAACCCCCAAAACAGTACACTCCTGTCATGAGCGTGAAAGGAGCAGTCAGCCCCCCCAGTCATCATGCACCTTGGCTATTAGTAATACTATGCTTGGCCACCGCCAGCCTCAACCGACGACTAATTCCCAAGGTCAAGGGGCATCAGCACCCATTTCGGTGTTAGATGTGCCAGTTGATTCAATTGTTGCTCGTCGATTTCCTTCCGTTCTTGATATCGCAGCAGCATTTGCTGTGAAAGTCCAGAGTGGACTACCCGCATTTGACGATTCTATCCAAATACATGGGCCCGCTCACGAGCTCGTCCATTCATCAGCCTCGCAAAACTCTGAACCTTGCATTGCTATGGAATCAAGTAACGATGCTAACACAGCGTTACCTACTGCTATCGGTGGGTTAATATCAAACTATCGTCTCCCTCGTCTCCTTCCTTTGGGGGCTGAAGGAGTCCGACTTTTCTCAAACATCACGCATTTTTTGACTTCTTTAGAAAAGTCTAAAGCTATTGGCTGGCTTTAGAAGCTGCTTCTACCATCCAAGACTGACGTTGCTGCCTCTTGTCCTCTCTAGCTCCTATCCACGTTTCACATTTAGACCAAACGCGCCACGGCGAAAGGCCCCGTCCTTTTAGAACTGAGTTTTTACCCAAAGTTAGTGACTTTTTCACTTCAAATGTCTCCTTAACCATCTGATGTTGCATCGATTGACAGTCTACACACCATTCTTTGGGAAAACATCCTGTTCAATGTCGTGAACAGTCTGCCGCCAGTTCATCTGACCAAGCAAGCAAGAAACGACGTAGATCCGCCGATAGCTTCACCCCACTCATCAGGAAACGCTCGCGGAGGACTTCCGTAATGCCATCAACCTGCGCTCCACTCACCAAGGACTTGGTCAATAAATTCAAGGCCAATCCGCGCCTGTCAGACGCTTTTGATCAAGCTTATGAGATGGCCGTTCGTGCCCGACGTGAGGTTGGAAAAATCAGTCCATCATCGGACTTGGAAGCCGAATCAGAATCCGAACCAAGTGACAGTCATGGTTCCGGTGACAATGCTGTCCGAGACCAAGAGCCTGATTTGGAAACCGATCTTCTCGACAAACTACGAGCCAATGCCGCTCAATTCAAGCAACCCGAAGAGAGTTATTTGGCCAAAATGATGAATCATTTTGGTAAAAGTCGATAGGATTTCCTCCTTGTATTTTTAGCATCCATTCCCCCGATTACCTGGATATCTTTACCCTCCAAGCAACTACCGAATGTATTTGTACGATGAGTGGATTTGTCAAACTGATGTTCAAGAAGGCTGATCAGGTCTTACGTTCATCAGGGTTGGTTTCGATCGTTAACACCTGCGAGCGACAGATGGAACGAGGAGATTTCCTCCTCTCATTCTCGTAACACTCTCAGTTTGTGGCCTTTCGGTTGCTCCGATGCGGCCTGTGGCATCGGGACACGTCTGAGACGGCATTATCGACGCCCGCTCACCAAAGTTAATCTTGAGGCTTGTTAAGCTCCTCATGATTACGTACGTCCAGACCTCAAATGCATTTCTCTCGCATCTGCTTGAAGCACTTGCGATTGGGTTGGGTCTGTCGTACGCGAAGACTGCTCGGTAGCCCAGTTTGCGGCAGTATTCCAAGCTGGATCATACCAGTATTATGGGCTTATCATGCAACGCTTTCATTCGATTTCATTTACACCGAAGAACTCTATCCAACATTTAAAAGTGAAGCGAAGAGAGAAGGCTAGATCGTACGTACGAAGAAGTTGCACAACTCACCACTAGATCCACCGTGTCATTAAAAAGAGCTTCGATACAAAAAGGAAGGGTTAAACCATAAAAGGATGGCCCGATCAAGCGACGAGTCAGTCCATAGCCATAAGTGAAGTAATACGAGTGCAGAACTACACAGATGGAGTGGCACGGAGAGTTATGGAAGCTGAGCCAATTCACATCAACTCAACCTACGAAGGAAGCGATTCGAGTCGCGAATGACCCCAGCAGATCTCATGAACTTGTACCGATTCCAACGACTTCAAGGAGTGAGAGTGGTCAAGGTATGTTCATACACCAACTCGTCTCAAGAGGAAATCAACTCGATCCAGATTTTAGCGATCTGCCGGCTTCAAGAGCGGCTCAAAACCTGATGGGCTGCACATCCCTTAGCCTTGTTTGGTCTAAGAGACCCCTTTACTCTGATGGTCGCGAACTGGCGCAGACCCCCTGCTTCTGAGTTGGGCGGTGCGGGTGCGGAAGGCTTGAATACTGTAAATCAAGTGAGTGGTGCTCACCATCAAGTTGAATAAACCGGCCACTTTTGAGTAGAGCGTCTGTCTTTAGTGCACGTATGTACATACCCATGTTCTCACCAGGTGTTGAATTACTCCTACAAATGTTTTATTTAATGTTTTTTTTTTTTTTGGAAGGATTCCTAGTATGGTAGTGCATCTAGTCCCTGGCACAAGCCTGATTTGATAACTTGGACGCAAGATGAATACAAGGATGTACGAAATAAACTGACTGAGTGAACATGAACGGGAAACTTGGCCTGATTTTGAGGACAAGATTAGCCTGTGATTCCAGAGAGTACAACCTAGAGGAATGCTAGCCGGTAGTGGGAAAGAGATACAGACAACAACTAGTGATGATGCGCAGGAGAAGCAAGAGTTCTCATCAGTTGCACCAAACTGGTTTAGGCTTTTGGTGGATGGATGAGAGTGGGTGGTGGACTGTGAAATTCAAAGATGCAGATCAGCTAAGGTGAACTGTGAGGGTGAACGGAGTAGTAAACACAATGTTGAAATCTAACCAAAGAAAAAAAAAAGTAGTCGATTTTTGGTAGTTGCGCTTATGTGACTGCATTGCTGGGCCACCACGGAGTTATCCTGATTGGGATAACTTGCTGTAGTCGCAAGCAGTTGTTTCCACGCAACCCCCGCAGCTCTGAGTTATGGTCTATCAAGTGCTTTTGAGCGCCAGGCCAAGTCCATTTGGTGCACAACAAGCGGGACTTGGATAGGTGCCCAGAGCGCTTGATTGCACGTTCAAAAGCTTCACGCTACGTACCACAACAGGGTCAACTCATTCTCACACTGTATCCAAAAAACCCTCCCCCCCCTCTCTCACTAGTCAAGCTCTTGCCCCCCCCCCTTGACCCCGCTCTACTCCCTGTCCTCCTTATCTACCTTGTTTCATGGAAGTGGATACTGTCAATACGGGTGGTAGAAGCTGGCCTCTCCCCAACCCCCCCAACCACATGCCTCCGCCCTTGGGCCTGCAAACATTGCTCAGCAAACTCCTGCACGACCAAGCAATCACTGATGACAAGTGCACTGTTTCCTTAGATTCTAAGTTTGTTAGAATCATCCTGGGCCTCTTGGCCAAGTCCAAACACTCATTCAAGCTCATGCGTGACATGTTGGAAGGGATGATCTCCAGACTGGAAGCCATGGCTAGCCAGATTGCCCACCTCTTGTCCATACACCACCCTTTGCCACTGCAAGCATTGGGAACCTCTTATGCCTCTGTGGTAGGTGCTAACCAAGCCACCCAATCCCTTCCACCTTCTTGCTCCTTCCTTAATGGTCTGGGCCCAAGGCATATCATCATCCATTCCAACCCACCCAACACAACTCTGAAAGATGTCCCTGCCCACACCCTGGTGCAGAAAGAAAGCAAATCCTGGGCAGAATTGGAAAACCAATTTGACAGAGAGCTGGTCTTGGTCAGGGGAGTCAATTTCATACCATCTGGCAATATTTCTTTTTATGCTCAAATTCATGCTCATCAGAAGTGGCTGATGGATAATAAACACCTTTGATCAAAAGAGGTCCACCCAGATTTAGAAGCAACTGTCACACAACCACCCCATGTACTATAGGGCAATCTTAGATGATTGTGAGTGCAAAGGAAAAGACTGAGTGCAAGGGAAATTGAAAGGTAGCAAGGCTAACTACAAAGTGAAAAATTATGATGGGGTGACTCAACAAACAGTGAGAGGGGAGAAATGTTCCAATGGAAAGGAAACCAAATCCAAGCCTGATGGGATGACTGGATTTAGGAAGATGCAAGAACATATGAAATTAACTAACTGAGGAGACAATCTTCAGGCAGGCAACACAGCCTTTATAAGGTAATTCAAAGGTGACTAGATACAACCTGTTAGATGGCTGGCTAGAGCTAGGAGGAAATGAGGCAATGAATGACATGAATGGAATGGGAAATGAAATAACAGTACAGTTTTTTCTGAGGTTGTAGCGTAGGTGCAAGACAATAGAATCAGAGCATACAAGAACGTAATGGATGGGACAGGAAGGAATGACATGTGAACCATTGCAAATGTGAAGATACAGCTTATGCAGGGTAAGGGACTAGTCCATTTGCAAACTATACAGTTGATGGGGCTATCTAGGCATGGGTGAAAACTAGTGTGAGTGCATGACCAAGAATGGAATTCCAAGGGCTGATGATGCCCAGGGTGAGAGAGGCAAGCTCAAATGGATGGTTGACCAGATTAGAGTTAACTGCAAGGTTTGAAAGTATATACTGAGTCAGTTGCCAAGATTGGAAGGTTGTTATGCAAGCAAGAGGAGGTAAGCAGAAGGCACCATTGATGTTGTGCTTTGTTTGTGTCAGGCTTATGGACTGAGGTAGATGGTACTGAGGAAAGGATATGTCAAAGTGTAGAAGAAAATAACCCTTAAGCTTGAAGCATGACATTTGCCTGGGTATAAAGCCGCAAGCTCCCAAGAGTGTTCAGATGATTTTCCCATTGATTCCAAAATTTGTTTTAGTTACTTATACCCCTAATTACTATTATACTTCATCAACCTAAAATTAGATCTTTAATTTGATTATTTTGTCATTTTCTTCTCATTTTTGCAAGAAATGCATTTGCCAAAATGAGCAATGTGTCCCTAGTACTGCCATGTAAGGTCTCTGAGGCAAATGAAAACAATGCTGTCTTCAAAAAGTGCCTTGTACCTTTCCTTTAAATAGTGAGCCGGTGGTCAATACCCCAGTGGCATCCACAAGTGAAGTACAAAGTCAAAGGTCTGCACCAAAGGTTAACTATCATATACCACCAGTGCCAGAGATTGAATTATTGGGGATCTGGAACCCAGGTAAGTAAGGATAGAGACTTTGAATAAATGAGAAAATGAAACTAATACAATTTAACTCTTGTTCTTCATAGTACTGCCAAGATTCCAAAGATACACTACCAATACACCCCCACCCCCACCACCACCACCACCATATTTTGGACCATCAATCAAATTTCAGGTGGCCCAGATGGATTCCAATGTGTGAGGCAAAGTGTAAGGTGAAGAACAAGCTGTGGCAATACCCAATGAAACAAGGGAAGAGTGGGTAGAAACTGAAGAAGGAAACGGAGCAGAAAAGGAAGGAGGAAATGGAGGAGAGGGATGAAACAGAACGGAGGAAGGGAATGGAGCAGGACAAGAGGAGGAAATTGGAACAGAAAGGGAGTTGGTGGAAGGAAATGGAATGGAAGTGAATGGGATGGAAGGCTGAAGCAAGGGGAACCAGGTGTGGGTCATGGTGCCAATCAAGACTGATTCAAGGCAGTTGACTGGCCATGTTGGAGAAGTTTTGTCAAGAGGCCAAAGAAAAAGAGAATATGAGGAGCTCTTGGAGGAAGGTGGATGGAATGACCAGCCAAAGAGGGATTGGACTGCAAAGTTCAAGAAGATATTCAAGAAACAATCTGGTTACACAAGTACTAGTTTTAAGTCAAATATTGAATCTAATAAATTAAAAAGATTTAGATGAATTCAGGTTGATGGTTGCAGAGTTGACCAAGAATTGGGAAGAGGCAGAACAAGAAATAAAGGAAAATCTGTAAAGTTTTATGTAATTTTATTTGAATTTCATTATATATATATATATATATATATATTATCATTATATATATATTTTGTGTTTTAAGGAATAGAATTCACTTGGAATAAAGAAACATAAGAATCAAAAGATTGTGAAAGAAATTTTTTTTTTAAGAAACTGAAAGGGAGAATTGGATAAGATGGGAAAGGTGATGAGATTGATGGGATGGAATGGAATGAAAATGTGGATTGGGATTTGAAGAGATGGAATCAAGATTTGCAAGGCTTGCAAGGGTAGTTTTCATGGAGGTCTTGAACCAAATCGGGGGAGTTGCAAAGGTGATGGGCTGGTTCCCACAAGGTGCAATCTTTGTTGGACTGGAAGCCAGTCCATTCAACAAGGTATTGAAGTTTTCCATTGCCTAACCTGGAATCCAGAATACGGCTTACTTCCCAGTCTAGATGGTTTTGAACATTGACAGGTTCCAGAGGGGGATGGGTCTTGCCCGGGTATAGGACTCAAACTGGCTCTAGGAGAGACACATGAAAGACTGGGTGGATACCTTTCCATTTCACAGTTAAGGTAAGTTTAAAAGCGTTGGGAGGGATGACTGATTAGATTTTAAAGGGGCCAAGATTTTTTTCAGGGATTTTTTGGGTTGGGCAAGTACTGAAAATGTTGCAAGCATTGAGCCATAGCTGATCACCTACTTCAAAGGTTGGAGCTGTAGTGCAAAGTTGGTCTGCTTGCTCCTTGTAGCACTGGTTTACTGCTTCAAGGTTGGTTCAAAGTTTCAATTGAAAGAATTGAATGTGATTAAGGTAATTGGAAGCAGGTTGAGAACGTGCTACATGAATAGATGAGAAAGTTGGGTTTCTACCATAAAGAGTCTGGAAGGGAAACTGTTTGGTGAAGTAATGAGTGGATTTGTTGTAGGCAAACTCAGATAGTTGAAGCCATTGCAACCAGTTGTCCTGTTGATAGGAAAAGTACATTTGAAGATACTGTTTGAGAATCTGATTAGCTTGTTTGGTTTGCCCATCTGTTTCCAGTTGGTAAGCCATTGATAAGTTGCAAGTGATCTTCAAATGTTGGCATAGCAAGTTCCAGAAGCTAGAGACAAACAAATATCCACAATCAATAAATATATTATCAGGGAGACCATGTCTTTAAAATAAATATTCTATGAATAAATTAGCTAAGTCTTCCAAAGAGGCGGTCACATTACTGTGAAGAAATAAAGCCATCTTCAAAAAGCAATCTACTACTGTTAAAATAGCATCATAAACACTAGAAATTGGTAATTGCAAAATGAAATCCATAGACAGAAAGTGCCAAGGAATAGGAAGAATTGAAAGTGGCTGGAGCAGCAAATAATTCCAGTGTTTTGAGGAATTGTTAAAATTACAATCATAGCATGCGCTAACATAGTCTTATACTTCCTTGGTGATACCAGGCCAATAGAAGTCTTGTGCAATCAGTTGGTAGGTTTTATCCTGCCCATGATGACCATTTAGTGGAGAATCATGCCGTGAATCAAAGACATCTAAATTAATGCAAGGATTATCTGGGACTACTATACTGTCTTTATAAACTAAATAACCATTTTAATCAATAATGTAACCACTATCTAATAGATTTGAACTCTTGCAAAGTTTGATACACTTGGGATTGTTGAGTTGAGCTTGTTGTAGTTTGGAAGCTGTTTCTTGCAGGTGAGTGATTATCAAACTGAGTTGGGCAGACTGGGTTGAGAAGAGTGTCCTAATATTTTCAGGGTTTTTATTGACCAAGGTGCCCCCCCTGGGTAAATGTTGTCCCAATGTGATAAAGCATCAGGGACTACCGCTTGTTTCCCAGGATGGTATGTGATTTTAAAGTTGAACTTGGAGAGTTATTTGGAGCATCATGCCTGTCTGCATGTAAGGAGTTTTGAGGTCATGAAATATTTAAGAGAGTTATGATCAGTTAAAACCTCAAAGGGTTTGATAAGGCTCAAAAGGTATGAACACCATTTCTTCAAGCAGTAAAAAATTGCAAGAGGTTCCTTGTAATGAATCTCATAATGGAGCTATGCAGGGAGAAATTTGCAAGACTCAAAAGCTATGGGATGAAAGAGGGAAGAAAAGGAGGAAAACTGCAAGATTACTCCTGCGACTGCATAGTTGCTTGCATCCCTTTTTACAACAGTGCAAGATAGCTTGTTAAAGTGAGAAAGTATTGGAGCAGTATTGAATCCTTTTTTCAGAGCTTTGAACTCTAAAGAAGCTTGTTCTGTAAAAAAAATGAGTGTCTTTCTGAAGAAGGTTAGTAAGGTTTACTGTTTTCTTGGAATAATGCTCAATAAACCTCCTGTAAAAATTACTGAAACTGGGGAAAACTTGAAGGGATTTGATAGGAGAAGGTGAGGGCCAGTCCAATATGCGCTGGCTCTTGGATGGGTCCATTGATAGTCCTTTCTGTGAGGCTATGACACCTAGAAACTGAAGAGAAGGAGTATGAAATTTGCAAGTAGAGGCTTTTGAAAACAGGTCATTCTTGCAAAGTTGCTTTAGCACCTCTCGCACATGCGCAATGTGATCCTCAAGAGTTTTTGAGTAAACTAGTATATTTTCAAGATACACCACAAGGTATTTCTGTACAAGGTCAGAAAAAATGTTTTTGACAAAGTGTTGAAAAGTGGAAGGATCATTGCAGAGGCCAGTAGGCATGACAGTATACTCATAACTGTCAAACTGTGTTCTCATTGAGGTCAAATATTCATGAACTCTTGAAATGAAAACTACGTCATAGGGGCCTCAAAGGTCTAAATTTGAGAAATAAGCAGCTCCATGACAGAGAGTCAGAAGGTGCAACATAGGCGGTACTGGATAGGAATTCTTCTGGGTTACCTATTTCAGTTTCCTGTAGTTGACACACAGAAAAATTCCGCTGCCTTTCTTTGGAAAAAATAGGACAGATGAACCAGTATTTGAATTGCTTGGTCAAAGAAATCCTTTCAATAGATTTTACACAATGTATTCCTGAAGCGCAGTTGATTCTTGGTTTGAGAGAGAGTAGAATGGTTGGGGTGCCAGAGGTGGGCCAGTAAGTTTGATCCTGTGATCATAAGAACAGGATGGGGGAAGTTTATCTGCCTTTACAGCTGAAAAGATGTCAGCAAAGCTATGATAAAACCAAGGTAAAGACTCTTGAATCCTTTATAGATCTTCAATCTTGTCATCTTTGAGCATGGGGTTTGAAGTGCTTGCATGATGCAAGAGGATTAAGGAGCTCAAGATAAACTGTTTGGTTGGTGCCTGTTTCTCTTTGAAGAAACAAGGAAAGGGTAAGTCAAAAGAATAAGCAATAACTCCTAAATCTGAAGAGGGAACTTGGGACTGGAGGTCAGCATATTGCAAATCTCCTGGCCAAAAAGTGTCATCCAACTCAATGACAGTGTCAGGTAGGTTATTTAATTCCTGTTTGACAGAAGGGTTAGCCTCCTGGAGTTGCAAGGCTCAAAGGTTAATTAATACTTCTTTCCAATTCACATCCAAATTCCTGTGAATTGGGAAGCTGTGGCCTAGAATGGTATCATTCATTCTGGGAATATACAAGAAAAATAAGTCCCATTTGAAGTTGGGGAAATTCAAGAATGCAAACATACATTTTGACTTTTTGGAAACCCAATGAGATGGCTTGGTTGCATTACTTACTAAATAGATGGGAAACATATCTATCTTGGAACATGTAAGATTTTTGGAAGTGGCAAAATATTAACTTATAAAAAAAACGTTAGCACCAGAATTGAGAAAAACTTGATAAGGGGAGTTTTTGGAATGAAAAAGTAAAAATCTAAAACTTGGGGCACCTAGTGACTTGCAAGTGCAAAGATTGACTTTCTGTAATTTAGATAATGTGTAGTTCTCCGTGCAAGTATTAGAAAAACTACAAGCCAATTTTTTGACTGTCTAGCCAACTACAAGCCAATTTTTTGACTGTCTAGCTGCTTCCTGTGCTAGCCGCTTTGCACAACTATCCAAATCATGTTCTCCTCCACAATACATTCATAAAACATTCTTTTCCCTCCTTAGCCATTCCTCTTTCCAGAGCATCCCATTTTCTTTGTTCAGGAACTTTGGAGTTTTGGCAACAACCTTCCCTTTCAGGTTGGAGTGTGAGGTTGAATTTGGTTTGGTTTGTTTTGGATTCTTTGAGGATTCAAGGATTTTTCCACCTTTGGAGCCAAGGTTGATGGTCCATTATTGTTTTGTCAAAAGTTGTTCTTGTTGTGATAGCCATTATCAAGCTCAATCACCCGGTCAATTAACTGCTGAAGGGAGGTTGTCTTATGTCCCCCAACTGTGAGTTTCTCAATTAGGCGCGCCGGTAAAAATTTTCAAAAGTGAGATAGGAGAGCTTCCTTGTTCCATTGGATGCAAGACTGCAAATTTCAGAAAATGGAGATAGAAACAGAAACTCTACTATTCTCCTTCATGACTAAGATATTAAGTTTGTATTCTGCATTTTGGAATTCATTAGGGTTTCCAAACAGGGTGAACAATTGCTTCTAAAACTTGTCCCAGTTGTTGAGGATACCAATGGGGCTAGTGTTATCTAATAGTTTGAGTTAAGGTTCAAACCACTGCAAGGCTTGTCCACCAAGGAATGAAGAGGCATACATAACTCTACGTCTATCATTAGGAAAATTATGAGGATTGTTCAAGAAAATGATTTTACAGGACTTGAAGTAGGCTCTAATTTTATGGGGGTGTTCCCCAGTAAAATGATCAGGCTGCTTCATGCGTGGAGTAAAAAAGCTTGGGCAAATTGGACCAGATTGCAAGGAACCTTTAATTTATATTCTTAAAGGATATATTTCCCAAAGATATTATGTGTATAAAATACACGGTAGAGTGGCAGGGCTTTGTAACCAAGCTGCCACAACAGAAAAAGGATAATAAAACTCACTGGTATATTATTTAATCCGTTGGGTACCTGTTTGGGATGTGCACTGATGGGTTAAACCTGTTACTGGGGTTAAAAGGTTGTTCAGCAGTTTAAATTAATAAAAAGGGTTGGGGATGGATATTATTGATCAGACTAAAGCCATTGATCACTTACCTATCTATTATAAGTATTGGATTACCTTGGAACGGTGTCTGCATGTAAATATAACTGGGTCTCTGGGTATCAATATCCTCAAAAGAGCTTCTTATTTATAGCTCTTTGAGTCCCAATATTGTCCTTCTGAGGTATACAGGGGCTCAAAGGGACGTGCACTAAGGCTAGAAGGGTACCAGTGTTAGCCTTTAACATGTTCTAGGTGCTTTAGCACGGGTAATATCTTATTCCACAGGGTATGGGAATTATTCTACCTTTTAATTGATGTTTTTGGACGTGTGAATAACACTAATCTGTCCATATTATTTATTATTAATTAATTATAATTAGTACATTTTCCTAGTATTTTGATAGTTATTTGAATAGAACTTCCTACAGGTAATCTGATGTCAGGTGGGTTCTCATTATTTATTAACTGATTGGAGTAAAATTTTGATATTGATTTTACTCCTTATTTTTGAAATTCATTTGATTTACCAAAATAATTACTTAAAACTATAAGTTATGAGAATTCTTGTAATATTTTTAAATAATTAGTTTCCTTAGTGTGTCAAAAAAGTGTTTATGCCTTCAAGTTCTCAAAATTCTTTATGAAAGTATTTTAATATATCTTTACAAATAGTAGTTATCTGATTTTCAACTATTTTTGTATTTTTAATTATATTAATAAAAATATACATGTAAAGGTTATTTAGGTATTTTTATATATTTTTATGTATTTTTAGATTATCTACTATCCACCAGAACATTTAGTACATATGTAGAATTTTCTCATGCAGGTTGTAGCATGTTTATGTGGTACCTGGGCTTCTCAGGCCTCCTGTCACTCTGTCAGCGCCTATTCCCGCGGCTACATACTTGTCAGAGGCCCAGGGCTGCGTAAACGGCTTGTCAGGGTACGCTGACAGAGTGGCAGTGCTGCTTCTCAGCTGCGCGCGGGTGTATTGGTTGCCCTGGCTGCGTGCGGGAATTGTGACAGAACACATTTCCATGTGTAACTCCTAAAATATACACAACAACTCAATTCTGACTCAATTTTAGGTGTGAAACCCATATGTGACAATACATGTGAAATATTTAATTGGCCAAAAATTCCCATAATGGTGTTGTGGTATATTGGTCTTTTCTTTCTTTAATTATTAAAATTATAAGGAGTTGGATTTCAAGGGTGGGGTCAGTAAGTGACCCTACCTACTTTTGGGTGGAGATTCCATTTCTGCAATAATATTCAAGGATTTCCTACTCCTTCTTAAGTTAATTTTAATATTCTTCTTTTTATGTTATTTTTGATACTTTTGCAGCTTGCTCCGCAATAGTAGCAAGCTGACATAGAGAACCCTTTGGATTTGGGTAAATTTTACAAAATAGATTTCTGGAAGTCTTCACTTGAGGAGGATTTTTGTACTAAAAATATTGAAAGGATAGAGGAATACTAAGGGTGGTTTTTAAGGGAAGAAGCTTTTATCTATTCTGATAATTTCTGTATTTGATCTTTTTCTATTGGTTAATGATGGATATACCTTTCATTTTACCAGTGATGATTGAATAGAGCTGAATTTTTTGAGCCTATACTTAATAAATGATGATGGATGGTGATAGACAATGGGCATGGGTAATAATGGTCAAGGTGATGATGATGATGGTTCATGATGATGAATGGATGGTGATGTTTATGGTGATTATTGATCATGGTCAGAGTAGCTGATGATGATTATTGATGATGGATGATGATGATTGTTGATGATGATGAATGGATGGTGATGGTGATGATTCATGATGTTCAAGGTAGGCAATGACGATGATGGATGATGGATGATGATGGGTAGTGATGATGAATGATGATTGGTAGTGATGATGGTCAAAGTATGGGGTAATGGTTGATGAATGGTGGTGGTGGATGATGATCAAAAGTATGGGGTAATGATTGATGAATGGTGGTGGTGGATGATGGTTGAAATCCTTTTATAGGGGTTTAATGTCTTTGATAAAGGGTTGAATAAATTTTATAAGGGTTTAGTACCTTTCATAAGGGTTTAGTAAATTTTATAAGGGTTCAGTATCCTTTATAAGGGGAAAACTCCTCAGGCTGAGGACCTGGGGGGATGGGGGGAAAATGGCTGGAGAAATGCCCTCTATTTATAGAAATAAGAGGGTGTGCCACCTTTAACCAAATAACCAATGGTGAAAGTGATTTTGGATGGATTGTGGAGTGGTTGACTTATGGGTGGCAAAGTTGAACTGCTCTGCTGGAAACTTCCATAGGCTTTCCAGCCTGGCTGATTTGTTGTTAAGGCTGTGCTGGATGATTACATAATCTCTCTGGTGACACCTGATTGGGATTTTGGTGGGCCAGGGTTGAATTGAGGTATATCTCCTAATCTGCATATAGGCCTCCTGGATGACAAGACCCTTGCTATCCTTTGACTACCAGAGGTGATGGAATAAATAATAAATATATTATTCAAGAAATCCAGGAAAAATCTGTAAAATATTTGGATAGAGCTATAGCAAGGTTGATTGGTTTGGTTGTGGTTTAATATTATTAATAAATATTAATAAATTGATTATTTAAATAATTTAATAGAGGGGCCACAATAATATTGGGAATCTTTAACACTTCTCTTCAGGGAATTCACTTTGAAAACACGTATAACTGGTTACTTTGGAACCTTTAATTTATATTCTTAAAGGAGATATTGCCCAAAGATGATATATATATAAAGTATATGGTGGAGTGACGGGGCCTTTTAGCCAAGCTTCCACAACAGAAAAAAGATAATAAGACTCACTGGTATATTATGGAATCCTTTAGGTGCCTGTTTGGGACGTGCACTGATGGGTTAAACCTATTACTGGGGTTGAAAAGGTTGTTCAGCAGTTTAAATTGATAAAAAGGGTTGGGGACGGATATTATTAATCATACTAAAGCCATAAATAACTGACTTATCTATTATAAGTATTGGATTACCTTGGCACGGTGTCTGCATGTAAATATAACTGGGTCTCTGGTATCAATATCCTCAAAAGGGCTCTATATTTATAGCTTTTTGAGTCCCAATTCTGTCCTTCTGAGGGATACAGGGGCTCAAAGGGACGGTTTCTAAGGCTAGCAGAGAAACCAGTGATAGCCTGTCATGTGTTCTTGGCGCTGTAGCACGGGTAACATCCAATTCCACAGATTATGGGAATTATTCTACTTTTGGATTCATGTTTAGACATGTGAATAACACTAATCTATCCACATGTTTATTATTTAATTAATTATCCTTAGTAAAGATTCCCAGGATATTAAAAATTTGCTTTGTACACATTCCTACGGGTAATCTGATGTCAGGTGGATTTTCATTATGTATTAGCTGATGGGAGTAAAATCATGATATTGATTTTACTCCTTATTTTTGAAATTCTGTTTATTTACTCAAAATAATTAATTAAAAACATAAGCACTGAGAATTCATGTTACATTTTTAAATAATCCAGTTCCTTATTATGTCACGGAAATACAAATGTGTCAAAATTTAACAACTGTATATTTAACGTATTTTAAGATATTTTACACATAGTAGTTATCTTTTTTTTGACATATTTGGTATTTTTTATTATATTTTATAAAAAATACCTACAAAGTTTATTTAAGTATTTTTGTATAATTTAATATTTTTTTAGATTATCTATTATCCGGGGGACATTTATTACATATTAAGTATTTCCCCATCTAGGTTGTAGCACCTTGACATGGAACCTGGGCTTCTCAAGCTGCCTGTCAATCTGTCAGCCTGTAGTCCAGCGGCTGCTTACATTTCAGCTGCCCAGCACTGCATAAACAGCTTGTCAGGGTACGCAGACAGGGTGGCAGTTCTGCTGCTCAGCAGCGGGCTGTAGAGACTCCTGTGGGATTATATAAATAAAGTAGCAAATAGCTTGCTGGCAGTCCTTGAAGGGGAATTCAGTATTAATTCTACTCCTTTAGAGTATTAGTAAGACTAAGAGTGGTTTTGAATTTCCTGCCCTTCTCGTACTATAGTAAGTCTGCACAATAATTTCTTTAAATTAATGGCTGGTTTCTTTGAGACTTAAAATAGGTCTCAGATCAGACCTAGATTAGTTATTAATTTTTATTCGTAGGGTTTGTTGAAGAATAGACCAGATGTATTGGATTATTGGTTAATTATTGATCAGATATTTGTGATCTTAACCAATATCCCAATATTAAAGGGTTCAAGGGTTTATCAAAGGGATGGTTCAGGAGAGGACCCAAGGATGGGTTTACCCACAGGGGGCTGGGTAGAGGAAAGGTTGGAAGTTTTTTTTTGTTGTGCTCTCTTTCTTTGTAAGGGTTATTTATTAATTGAAGGGGGTGGGTTTTCTTTAATTTGGTGCTGAATATTTAGGTCACAAAAGAACCCTTATTTTGGCACCTGGTTGGTGGTTTTAAATGGTTAAAGATGGGTTATAACTTGGTTTCTGATTTCCTGTTTCTTTATAATTGGTTCACTAATAATATTTATCTGGATATGTACCACAGATGGATGGGTTGGATTGGAGTAGGTGAGTGCTGGTAGGCCAGATGGCATGATGAAAAAACCTGAATAGGGCAGAGAGGCCCTCCTTAAATAGAAAGTCTGGTCCACAGGGGATGCTTAGGGCTGCCCCTGAGGATGCCCTGGGGCTTCCCCTGTTAAAGTGGGATACAGGTACATGAGAAATTTTAACTGGTTGAAAAAAGAAACTGCATGAAACTGAGGAAATTTTTCTGGTTGGAAAAAAGAAACTGCATGAAACTGAGGCAATTCTGCTGGTTTTGAAAAGATTGGACAGGGTTTTCATGCCTGCACAGCCTTGCATAAATTGCTGTGAGGTGCTGATAAGGTTGTTCTGGTGCTGGTTACTTATTTGGTACTGACTTTCCTTCCTGCATGTTTTGCTGGGTAGCCCTGTGGTACTTGTACCGATGGGTTGTTGGGTATCACATGCTTCTGACTACATAAGTTTTTGTGTGGTGCTGGGATTGTTTGATACTACATGGTCTGGCTGCCTGAATGTATGGCTGGATAGCCCTGTATACTTCTGCATAGCCTTGTGTAGGTCTATTTGCTTGTTTTTTTGGATCTGGTGAGACTGGTTTCACTTCCTCCTGCCTATACTGTCCTGTATACTTCTGCAAAGTCTTGTGTATGTGTATTTGGTTGTTTTGTTTGGAACTGGTTGAGACTGGTTCCACTTCCTCTTGCCTACAACGTCCTGTATACTTCTGCATAGCCTTGTGTAGGTGTATTTGCTTGTTTGTTTTGGATCTGGTTGAGACTGGTTCCACTTCCTCCTGCCTATACTGTCCTGTATACTTCTACATAGTCATGTGTATGTGTATTTGGTTCTTTTGTTTGGAACTGGTTGAGAATGGTTCCACTTCCTCTTGCCTACACTGTTCTGTATACTTCTGCATGGACTTGTGTAGGTGTATTTGAATGCATCCTGTGTGAGGTGACAGGGATGGTGTATGGTTCTGGTGTTTAGGGTAAACTGTTACTGGTATGTACTAGAGGGTTTTCAAGGTTTGTCTTTATGCCTTCCACAGAGATGTGAAACCTGGTTGAGTATGAGTTTTCCACAGTTGGAGGTTTGTTGGAATGTATCTTCTAATCCATGAGGGATAGAGGGGTACTTTGGCTGAGTGAATATAGATTATTTGTGATTTAGAATCCATTCCTGAGGTTAATTTGAGTGTTTGAGCTGTTGTTACACTAGAAAAGTGATTCTGATGGCTTTACAACAGGTTTGGACTACCACATCCCCCCCAGACTTAACGCTTTCCACAGCATTCCTGTCCATAGAAATCAGACTTCACATCCTATCATTCTTCTTTTTCTTCTTATTTTTCTCCTTCTTCTTCTTCTTGGTATTGATCTTGAGAGAAATAAATAATAAAAAAACTAATAATCACATATAAAATAAAACAAAGGTGCAGAGAATCCTAGTGATCCAGTTGGTCCTGTTGCAATCTTGATGGCCTATCTCTAAATCTTCTCCTCTTATCTATTTCTTGATTTTCCCCATGTAGCAAGTAAAAGTATAATTATATCCTTTCCATTCTTCCTATGCATATATATATATATTTGGGTTCATAGCTTGGTTTCCTTGGGAAAAGACATGTTGTGCATACTTCTGGATTTTATTTCTTCAAAAAAATCAATCTTCTTTTCCCTTCTACATCTATTATGGTACTTCATGGCCAAAGCAAAATTCTCCTCTGATTACCTCTTGTCTAACTTTCAATCTTCTTTTCCCTTCTCCATCTACTTATGGTACTTCATGGACATTGAAATATTCTTCCCAAGTCTTCCAATTTCATCCATGTTGCCCTGTTTGCATCTATTCATACTTGATAGATTCCTTTTCCCTTTATGCCTACTATGAAAACTTTATTCAGAAACTTCTAGCTCAAGATAAAATGGTCCTTGTTTACTTTTCACCTTGACACATCTTGAAATATTCAATTGGGTCCAATTTTGAGTTTAAGCCAGTATTGATGTCTTCAGGTCCCACCTTCTTCCTAGTATGATGTTTTCTCTTTGGGTTGAATTCTTTTTTCAGTAATAATCTTCTTGATAAAATTATATTTTCCCTCTTTCATTCTTTTTTTTAATTCATTTTTATTCATATATATTTTTTTTATTTTTTTTATTTTTTATTTTTATTATTTTTATTTTTTTTTTGGTATTTGCAGTTTAGACTCATGCTTAGGAGTCTTGTTATTTTATATATTTTATATATATATTCAA
The DNA here is from genome assembly GCA_025617555.3 of Puccinia polysora. Classification (NCBI taxonomy): domain Eukaryota; kingdom Fungi; phylum Basidiomycota; class Pucciniomycetes; order Pucciniales; family Pucciniaceae; genus Puccinia; species Puccinia polysora. The sequence goes on along the minus strand of CM062620.1, from coordinate 23,586,910 downwards.
GGACTTAGAATTTTAGGCTCTTGCTTACGAGCCTTGTTATTTATATATTTTTGTATTTTTTTTGTATAACCCCCACTTGATTCAGTCTTGACAGCAGTGTGTCTCTTTTCTTTTTTTTTGCGGATGCGTGCAGTCAGGGGATGCTTTTGACAAGAAGATGGGGTGCAAAGTCCGCGGGAGGTTGGGTAAAAAGGTGAGGACTGCACGCAAGGGGTGCAGGAGTTTGTACAAACATGGGCACTACCGCGCCCGGTAGTTAATTTTGCGGCTTGCCTTCACCCTCAATCCCTGCAACCAGGTCAATCATTATGGTGGTGGTCTTCCTTCAAATATTGGGTTGCAACAAGATAAAGCACAAGATGTTTAATTATTCAGTCAGTCCCTGTATTTCTTCTTCTTTCTTCTTATATATACATTTTTTTCCTACAATCATTTCTGTATTAAGTTTTCTCCTGCCTTGCCTCCAACCAAATACTCATGCTGATGCCATACTTGTGGCTTGATTTGATTTTTTTTACATATGTAGATCATCACAAAAGTACCCCCCATCCATTTGACGCAGGCATTCAAAAAGATAGGGGCCTGGGGTCCTTGCGGGCGGTTGAACTGAGTGTTTCCTTGTTTTAGATTGATTGGTTGATCAATTCATTTTTTTATTTTTTAATTTATGTTATTTGTTTATTTATTATTTTTTTACCCTTCCAATTGATGTGAGATCTGCAGGGCCCCAGGCAGTTGCGGCAAATAGGGGTGTTGTGCAAGGTGGTAATACAAAGATGAGGCACTACCGCGTGCAGTAGTTTCTGAGAGCCAAATTTGATATCCAATTGCCGCAGCTCCACTCAATTTCAATCTTTGTGGCGGTCACCTGATGTGGGATTGATTTGAATACAGTGGTGTTTAATTTAATTGGTAAGCCACAGTTTCTTCCTTTCCTTCCTGTATTTCATTCTTTCTGACCGTCTTTTTTTTTTTTTGCTATTTAATTGAACTCATCTTGTCTTCTTTGCATAGCACAACTGCTTTTCCCAGCCCTCTCCACTTGTATCTTGCTCAACTCTCCTAGAGATTGTGGCGGCCTCCCAGGATGGTTTGCCTCCCTTCAACCAATTACCTTCCGCTTCAGCTTGCCAGATTATTGGTACAGACATCATGTGGTGAGTTGAAAGTTTTGCATATTTATCTTTGTTCTTGGTCTTGTCATTTCTCTTTTTCTGATAGACTACCCGGCATGCATAGATTTCTTTTCTGTCACCAAACTGAATCCGTGATTTTTTCTTCTTCTGCTTGTTTTTTTTGTTTGGTCCTTGCTTCATCTTGGTTGTTAGTGCGGCCCAACCCTTCTGCCTTTTTTTACCATGCCTGTACAAAAATTATGGCTGCCGCAATTGCCGTTCTTGCCATCTCCTAAGCTATCTTGTTGAACCTTCCCTTGGTTGAGCGCTCCTCACAATCTGGACCATGGACTAATTCAGGGTCAGACCAATGTGTAAGCTCTCAATCTTGACTTTTATTTCTTTCCTTATCTTGTCATTCTTCCCTGTGTCCATTTCTGGGCTTGCATACATCTTAATTCATTCCTTTTCCCATTGACCTCACCCTTAATCTGCATCTCTTCTTCTTTGTTTTACCATTTTAATTTATTTATCCTTCTTCTTCCTTCCAAATGACGCAGGCTGTGCAGTGACCATGTTGCAGAAAATTGCATGATTGACTGAAAGATCCGGGATTGAATTACTTATTCTGATCACCTGACTGCTGGCATTGTTGACGGGTTAGTGAGTACAGACAGGCCAATGCAATTGGTTCTATTTTTGGTTACTATCTTCTTTTTTCTGATCATTTAGTTGTTCATGTCATTGTTTTTTTTTTCAGTCCAATCAGATTGGATCAGTTGCTCCTCATACCGCAACACTCACCATTGCCGACCAACTCATCCAAGATAAATTCAAGTGGCTCCATTTGGAGTCAATTGTGAGCAACTTTTTCTGCAAAGCTTTCCATCACCGTTGGGATTGCGCAAAGATCATTGAGTACCCTCCAATTGGTTAGAGTTTGTTTGGTCAAGTGAAATGTTGCTATGAATTGATCCCCTGGGGAAATTCCAGTGATCAAGATAAAAGAAGGTCCTTTTGGCCTCTGGTCAATATTATATCCCCCATCCCTTCAAGGTTTGTCCAACCATGGGTGTTGTTTGTGTGCCTCATTGCCAATCTGTCCGCTGTTGTATGAGGCCGCCCTTGCTGCTTTGCTTATCCTCCAAAAATTACTTGCAATGGCTCCCCCTTTTTTTTGTAACCCCAGATGATTTCCGCGCCACCTTAGGCTGAATAGTTTGTGACTGTTGGTGCAAATCCTGGTAACTTATTTTTTTTATCCTTCTTATTGCTAGGGAAGATGCTGACCCATTCTGTTGTTGTCAAAAATAGTTGATAGGTTTGGGGCTCTGCTATGCCTCCCTTCCAAAAGCTGGTAGCTACTCCCTTCTTACCTCCTCCATCCGCTGAGGATCATCCTTGCTGTCACTTTGGTGAGTGCCTTGCCTCCTTTTTTTTTTTGCTAGGGCAGATGCTGACCCTTTCCGTTGTTTTCAAAACCTCCAAAAGTGAACTTTCCAAAGCCGGTGCTACCCTGTCCTCTCAATTTTTGTTGGGCCGTTTAAAAGGTTATTAATATTAATTTTTTAGGGTTTTTTTTACACAGTTTTTTTTAGGTTTATATAGATTTCCTATCATGATGAGATATTTATATATATATATTGTACAGATGTATAATTAAATAAATATTTTTGTATTATAAATATATAAATGCCTATGTTTGTATTATATAAATGGGTAATGTTAAATTCACATCTACAGAGCTGTGTAAATGGCTTTGTACACAGCTCTTTGAGCTGTTTACACAGATCAATGGACCATGTGGCACCCTACACAACTCATATGAGCCGTGTGGCATGCTACATGGCTCAAATGGGCCTTGTGGCATGCTACACATCTCAAATGGGATGTGTGGAATGCTAGAAATCCCATTTGAGTTGTACGGCATGCTAAACAACTAAAATCAAGTTTTGCAGCCTCCACTAAATCATAAATAATGAATAATAAATAATAAATAATAAAAAATAAATAATAAATAATAAATAATAAATTATAAATTATAAATTATAAATTATATATAATCAATGATAAAAAATAAATAATAGATAATAAATAATAAATAATAAATACCAAATAATAGATAATAAATAACAAATAATAAATAATAAATGATAAATAATAAATAATAAATAATAAATAATGAATAATAAATAATAAATAATAAATAATAAATAATCAATAATCAATAATAAGTAATAAATAATAATAAATAATAAATTATATATAATAAATAATAAATAATAGGGTGATGTTAAATTCACAACTCCAACCGTGTGGGAGTCGTGTAGGGCCCTAAACATCTCAAATGAGCCGTGGGGGCCCAAAAACGACTACAAAGGGCCGTTTCAAACACACGCGACCCCCCTGGGGTCATGTAGGAGCTTTGTTAACCCCGTACACTGCTCAAATTGGCCATGTTTGGGGGTGCACAACCCCCTGGAAGCCATGCCAGAATTTTGGGCACCCCCTGGACCACACTTGGGTTCTGTCAACCAAAATGTTGCATCAAGGGGTACTTTGTGGGACTTTTGTTCCACACCTAGGGATCCCAAAGAGACATTAAAGCAAAACTCAAGTGAATTTAAAGTGAATAATCATAAATCATATAAAAATCTGCAAACAATTCTTTCTTGACTTGAAAGTGAGAAAACTTTGTTTGATCAATTGAATGTTGGATTGAATACTGAAGTATACCATTTCATTTTTTTCATGGGAACAGTTGCAAGCCCTCCTTCTTCCAACATGGCTGAGTGGTGTGGTGGTCTTTTATAGACACGAGTTGGAATTGGCTGCGTGCTGTGCGCTCAGCAGTAGTGGCGGGCTCAGCAGGGGAAGCGCGCTCAGCAATGGGTGCGGCTTTGCCGCAGCAAGTTGCCCTGCGGTCTCAGCAGCAGTCAAATCTGGCTCAGAATCTGAAGACACGGGCTGGATTGGATTGGGTGGATTGGATTGGATTGGATTGGATGGATTGCGCGTCGCAAGATGCGCTTTGGATTGCGCCGATATATCTTGGATATCTGGAATGGAGCGTTGGGCAGATACGGACATGCGCGGGGGGCTCCAAGTTGGGCGCGCTGCAAGGCCGCGTCATGAGAAGGACAAACCGGGTGGATGTAATGGCAGGCGGGAAATACAGATGGATATGGGATATGGGTTGTGGATTATGGGATGGGAAGGATAGGGTTGAGGCTAGGGTTCTGTGCTTAGGGGTTGTATTTCATTATTCTTGCTTGTTTCTGGTTGTACTTAGGTTAGGGTTGAGGGGGAGGTTACTTAAGCCGCACCCTCAACCTGGTTGGAGGAGGATCCTTGGATCACAGAGGACCACAGGGGTTGTCATAGGTTTTTGAAGGATCATTATTCTCAATTCTCTATCTCTCAGTCAAAGGGTGAACGGTTTCACTCAGGGTTTACAGATGCAAAGGATCAATAACTTCTGAAATTGGGAACAATTAAAGGAGAAGTTCACTTCTGAATTTCACAGTGGAAGTTCTACATTGATAGTGCCATCAACAAAGCTTTGGAAAAGGAAAAAAGGATTTGGGTAATGAAAAATTGGAAGCCCCAATTGCATCCTACTCAAGCGTGACAATTGAGGAACAAAATGATTCACAAATGGACATGACTGCTGGTGGTGAGTAACATTTTATTTTAATGGTCTTTGCCATATTTAATTTGATTGAAACTGGTGGGTTCATGTAACTATGAAACTATGACTTAACCAATGAATTTTTACTAGATCCACTTGACCCACCTTCCTTGATTTCTTTTCTTACTAAGGAAGAGGCACAAAACAATTTTAAAACATGGGCAATGAAGCATGGTTACGCTTTAACAGTTTTCAACTCAAAGTGTGACCAATATGTTGATTTATCCTGTGATAGACATTGTTCCTATTCAGGAATTCTTCTTACCAAATGGTCTAGAAAACTCACACAAGGAAGGTTGGGTGCAAGTTTTTAATCCATGAAAGTAAAACAAAGGCAGACCCCTTGTGGCGCATCTCCTACAAAGCAACCAAACATAACCATCAACCATCCAAAAATCCCTCTGTGCATCCTGAACTGAGGAGAATCTTGGGGGTGGCCTTAGACAATCTAGTAGAAGGCATGAATGATTGGCTCAATACGTTACAACTGAAGAGAAAATTGAGCAAGATTGATGGGCGGGATTATGTTGATGAATGAACAATCTATAACACTAAGCCAAAGGTAACGCTTGCAGAACTAAAGGGAAAAAAGGTTATGGAGGTACTCTATAAAAAGCTTGAAGAAAAAATTTGGATGCACTGGTCAAATTTCAGTTGAAAGGGTCACTAGGAGGCCCTGTACTTGGCACATCCACAGGTAGTAAATCTTTCAAAACAATTACATCATATTTCTATGTTGGATTGTACTTATAAAACAAATAAGTAAAAAACCCCACCATTACATGCTGTAGGAATGACAGACAATTGGAAAACTTTCACAAAATATCTTGTTTTTATAACAAAAGAAACGTTTGAGTTCTACATTTGGTCTGTAAATGCATTAAAGGATTTGGCTTATGATCCTGAGAGACTTCCAAAAGTATTTGTGATGGAACGTGAAAAAGCTCTGATTTTTGAAATTGAAAATAGTTTCCCAGAGTCATCAAGCCAATGTTTCACTTGGCACTTGTCTAAAAACATAAAAGCAAACTTTAAAGTGCGCTTTGTTAATCATGTTGAAGGATGGAAAAGCTTTATGAATCTGTGGGCAAAGTATGGGGCCTCAAAGACCAAGGAGGAGGCAGAGGTCAATGATGCAGAAATCAAAGTAGTTCCAAATAGCTTCTTCTTATTCTTCCTAGTTTTGGTTTCTGACCTTTTTACTTGTATAGTGTTTCTTGAAGGACTATGAGGATGTGCTCAAGTATATAAAAAATAAAATGTTCCCTTTCAAAGAGACATTTGTAACAGCGTGGACTTGTATAAACCCAGATTTTGGAAACAAAACAGAATCTTGGGTTGAAGGGGCACATGAAACTCTCAAATGATTCCTTGCAAACTCTTTGGGAAACCTATTGGATGTTTGGAAAAGCCTTGACAGAACAGTTTCAAATCAAATTAAATTGTTTCATGTGTCACTTTATAACTCTCAAATTAAGTTAGGGACAGTTCTTCCCCCTGAACTGTTACCATTGGGTTAAAAATTGTCTTTAGAGGTAATCCATCTTGTTAGGGAACAATTCAAGAATTTAAAATTTGATCATGATGGCAAATTCTGCATCAAGTCATATTTCAAGACTATGGGTTTTCCCTTTTCCCACCAAATAGGTGACTGTCTAGCATTCAGAGGATCTGTGGTACCTGAAGATGTTGATCCTCAGTGGAGGTTGGACTAAGAAACTTGCAGTTCTAGTTCTGTAAGTTGGCTTACTTGGATTGTTCAGTTCACTATTTAATTAATAATTTTTGATTAAATAATTCACTAATGGTTGATCCCTTTGAATTTTTCCAGTGCAATGTTGATAAAATGCTAAGCATTACTCAGTTGAGTGAAAAAGTCAATGCAATGATCTTGGAATCTCCAGATCATGAGAAAAGCAGCCTATTGAAGTATATCATTCAGAAGATTAAGAAATATCAATACAAGCCAAGAATTGAACCTAAAGTCTTACAATCAAGTAGGGGCAGGCCAAAGTTGACAGATACATGGCAAGAAACATGTTGGTTTGAGCTTGTTGACAAACAAATCAAGGGGGAAAAAAGAATTAGAAGGGCTCCAAACAAGAAAAGACAAAAGATTGTAAGTCTTTTCTTTTGAGATATGTTCATTTTTTGGGTTTAATGAACTTAGTTACTAAATAATGATGAATTTTTAGTCAAAGTTGGCGGAATCTGAATCTGAATTTCATAGTTCAGAGGAAGAGACTGAAAGTGAATCGGGATCACTTAATCAAAAATCAGAATACTCTTCAGAGGAATAGAACATGCAGCAAAGATCAACCAGAAGCTCATCTTTGGTGAGTTTTCATTTCATTGATCCAATTAAAGAAATGAATACTAATTTGGTTTAATCATAGGAACCAAAAGTGAAATATCTCAATCAAATATTCTTGAAATTCCATAAGTTATTGGGTGAGTTTTGGGATCCAATTGGAGATGGGAATTGCGGATTTAGAGTCATTGCTAAATCTCTTGGTTATGAAGAACATGGTTGGTTTAAAGTTAGGAAGGAAATAATTGAAACATTAGAGAAACATAAAGAATGCTACATGAAGATGCTTTGTGGTGCAAAGGAGGTTGAAAAGATTAAAAAAAGAATTGATGTTGAAGAAATCAATGAAATGATTCCCTCCTCAAAATGGCTGGCTAAATTGGACATGGGTGAAATCATAGCAGACACATATTCCAAACCTATATGTTTCATTTCATTGGAGTCATGTGATACTTAAAAATGGTGTTACTGATTGATCATATCCAATGTTCATTTACTTTGTAAAAAATAACCACTGGGTTCTATTAGTACTTTAGGGAGAAATGATTCCAATCCCACCCATTGTAGCAAAACCTGTTTCTTGATTTCTAAAAAAGCCTCTGGTTGGGTTGATAATCTCAAAGATCAACTGCAAATGTATTCTAGATTGTAATTGACTTTGACTTCATTTCATCATTGTGTTTCATATAAATTGTAATTCTAATGCAGCTAAGGAGTTCTGTTAATATAAAGGGTTATTAAATTTTGAAAATCATTATGTTGAGTGTTTTGAGTCAAAATCATTATAATGAGTGTTTTGAATGAGAGTTCAATGGTAAGTCAGTTCAAGTTGTGTTGGTCCAATTACATCACAAGCTTAACTTATGTTAAGCTTGGGATGGGATCAGCTTAACACAAGTTGAACTTGTTTTTTTGGTGTTTTTACTTTAGGGCTTGTCAAAGAACTTTTGGGCACTTTCACCTTAGGCATTGATAAAAGACTTGAATTTTTTTGGGAAATTTCAATTTAGGGCTGGTCAAAAGACTTCTTTCATTTTTGGACCCTTTTACATTAGGGCTAGTCAAGTTGAAATGAATTTAGGGCTTGTCAAGTTAGTTGTATTTTTTTGGTGTTTTCACTTTAGGGCTTGTCAAGTTAATTGTCTTTTTTTTGGTGTTTTTAGTTTAGGTCTAGTACAGTTACTTGTGTTTTTTTTTGTGTCTTTTTACTTTAGGGCTATTCCATTGGATACTACCAGTTTTTTTGTTTTTATTTATTTATTTATTTTTAACCAAAAAATGAACATTCTTTGATTTTTTGGGAAGGTTTATTTAGTTTATGGGTTGTGTAAGTAACCTTTCATTCCTTTTCCTTTTCCTTTTTTTTTTGCTCACCGCAGTCCGGTTCCGTGTGGAATAGCACACAACTACATTTGAGCCATGTACAATTCCACACGGCTTGAATGTAGTTGTGTGGAAGTCCACGCGGCGGCTGATTGGGTTGGGTGGGTGGCACAACTCGGTGAGCCCTGGGGGGCTGTACATGGCTCCAATTGGACCATGTGGCGTGCCACATGCCCCATTTCAAACCTTGTGAATGGCTCAATGAGCCGTGAATTTAACATTACCCTAAATAATAAACAATAAATAATAATAAATAATAAATGATAGATAATTCTGCAGCAAGAAATTTTCAAGAATTGAAAGCTACGGGATGAAAGACCAACGAAGAGGAAGAAAACTGCAAGATTACTCCTGCGACCGCATAGTTGCTTGCATCTGTTTCCACAATAGTGCAAGCTAGCTCGTTGAAGTGAGCAAGTATCAGAGAAGTGGTGAAGGCTTTATTCCAAGCTTCAAACTCCAAAGCAGCTTGTTCTGTAAAAAAAAATGAGTGTCTTTTTGAAGAAGGTTAGTAAGATTCATGGTTTTCTTGGCATAATTCTCAATAAGCCTCCTGTAAAAATTACTGAAAACAAGGAAAACTTGAATGGATTTGACTGAAGAAGGTGCAGGCCAGTTTAATATACACTGGATCTTGGCTGGGTCCATTGATAGTGCTTGCTGCAAGACTATGACACCTAGAAACTGAGGAGAATGATTATGAAATTTGCACTTAGAGGCTTTTGCAAGCAGGTTATTATTTTGAAGTTGCTGCAGCACTTCTTGCACATGTGTGATTTGATCTTTAAGAGTTCTGAATTAGACTAGTATTTAATAAAGATACACCATGATTTATTTCTCTAAAAGTTGAGAAAAAATGTAATTGAAAAAATGTTGAAAAGTTGAAGGAGAATTGCAGAGGCCAAAAGGCACGACGGTATACTCATAACTGCTGAACAATGGTCTCATTGTGGTCAAATACTCATGAACTTTTAAAATGAAAATTAGGTTATAGGCTACTAAAAGGTCTAAATTTGAGAAATAAGCAGCTCCATGGAAGAGAGTGAGGAGGTGCAACATAGGAGGTACAGGGTAGGAATTATTCCAGTTACCCGGTTCAGTTTCCTGTAGTTGATGCAAAGGCAAAGGCTCCTGTTTTTCTTCAGGACAAATAGGATGGGTGAGCCGGTATTTGAATTGCTTGGTCAAGGAAATACTTTCAATAAATTTTCCGCAATGTATTCTTGATGCGCAACTGATTCTTGCTTTGAGAGAGAGTAGACTGGTCTGGGTGCCAGAGGTGGGCCAGTAAGTTCAATCCTGTGATCATAAGAATAGGAAGGAGGAAGTTCATCTGAATTTACAGCTGAGAAGACATCAGAAAAGTCATGATAAACCAAAGGTGAAGACTCTTGAATGATTTCTAAATCTTCAATTGTTTCATCTTCAAGCACTGGGTTCAAAGTGCTCACACAATGCAAGAGGATTAGGGAGGTCAAATTACACCATTTGGTTGGCACCTGTTTCTCTTTGAAGAAATAAGGAAGAGGTAAGTTGGAAAAATAAGCAATAACTCCTAAAGCTGAAGAGGGATATTGGGAATGAAGGTCAGGATATTGCAAATCTCCTGGTGGAAAATTGTCATCCAACTCAATGACAGTGTCAGGTAGGCTGTTTAACTCCTTTTTGAAAGAAATTTGAGAGTCCTGGGGTTTCAAAGTTTGAAGGTTACTTACTCCTTCTTGCCAATTCACATCTGGATTCCAGTAAATTAGAAAGTCATGGCCTAGATTGGTATCATCCATTCCAGGGATATCCAAGAAAAATAAATCCCATTGAAAGCTGGGGAAATTGAAAAATGCAAAGGTCCATTTTGCCTTTTGGGAAACCCAATGAGATGGCTTGGTTGCACTACTTACTAATAAGATGGGAAACTTATCTATCTCAGAATGCATAAGATTTTTGGAAGTGGCAAAAGATTCATTTATAAAAGAAAAATTAGCACTGGAATTGAGTACAACACAATAAGGGGAATTGTTGGGATGGAAGAGGAAAAATCTTGAACTTGGATCACCAAGTGAATTGCAAGTGCAAAGATTGACGTGCCATAATTTAGATAATATGTAGTTTTACTTGCAAGCATTAGAAAAACTAAAAGCTAATTTTTTGACTGCTTAGCCGCTTCACACAACTATTGACATCATGTTTTCCTCCAAAATACATACATAACCCATTCTTTTCCCTCCTTATCTGTTCCTTGTTCCTGTGTGGTGACCAATTTGGTGCACCTCAAGAAAAGGTGGCATTTTTTTTTCTTTAAACAAAATATGTATAGCATTTTTTTATTTTTTCCCCCTACAAGTTCTCCCTGTCCTAGAGGTATAGGAAAAAAATCCATGGGTGTTCAAATACCCATATCTCCTTTTCAATTCTGCCTCCTTGCGCTTGCGGCCTGATTTTTTGCCAAGAGCACTGTGGAAAATATAAGGGTAAGATACTCCCCTTAGTTGTCCCTAAGTTTTGGAAGCAATGAAATCAGCGTCTGTAAGGATAAGGATGCCCCTTTGTAGAGAGAGAGGGAGGTTTTAAAAGATTATGAATTCTTTCCTTTTCCTTTCCTTTCCGTGCTGCAGTGCCAAGATCCCCCCCTTTCCAAGCTGGGGTTGAGAGCCCGGACTTTATGCCATCAATCTCAACCCTAACATAAGTACAAGCACAACAACAGTCCAACAGAAAATAGAGAAAAAAACCCTGAAAGCAGAAGCCTAGCCTAACCCTAACTCTTTCCCATACCGCAACAATCCCCAAGCCTGCCTACTGTTACACACACCCAGTTTGTCCTTCTCATGACACAACCCTCTGCCGCACCCTACTTGGAGCCCCCTGTGTTGTCCATATCCGCCTGGTGCGCAACGTAATTCCCTGCCCCGCTGCTATAAACCCAATTGCCCCACTTTCCTTCCCAGACTAACCACCCTGCAAACCTGATTGGGCCGGCTTCATCCTTGGGTCTGTAGTGTCCAAGCAGGCCACATCCCTGTACACCCAGTTAGGCCCAACCCATGCCCAGTATACTGAGCCCTGCGGTGCCTACTGCTGAGCCTGCTGAGGCTGCTGCTGAGCCCGCAGTAGCCACGGCTGAGTCTGCCCTGTGGTGCCCCATCCTGGACACCCTGGCCAATCAATACTCTCTACTTCAATCCATTTTTTCATTGATCAACCACCACCCATTCAGAATTAACTGGCCATCATGATGCTCTCCAACTTGTTTCAGTCCATCAATCCAACCTCACCACAACCTCACTACCTCCCCGAAACCCCCAATGACTCAAATCCCATATCCTCACTATAAATTTTTGTCCTTGATCCTCTCGATATCTCTCTCTCTCTCTGTGGCTGAATGCCTGCACTCCGCCCCCCTGACCGGCCAAAAAAGGTGGGAATAACCACGGCCAACATGGAAATCAAAACCAACGCAATTGAAGCTCAAAACCCCAACCCCCAAATGCCATTGATGCCAGCGTTTTTGTCCTTTTCATCTCCAATCTAATAGAAGATCCAATAGACTACAATACTCATGGCGAGATCTTAATTAAGAACACCATGATCAAGCTTATGCATATCCTAGTCCGAACAGAAAAGGAGCGGCTAGAGGCCAAAAAGAAGCGCAACAAACAGATGAAAGAAATGGCTTTGCAGATCAAAACTATACTTAACCTTCAACAAACAGGCTCATCACCAACTGTTCTGCCACCTCAACCCACCCAATCTTGTGCCCCAACATATGTGGACCTTGTGGCGGCCAAGTCCAAAAACGTTGGACAGAAACCAACCATCTCCCTGCTGGAAAAAGACAATCTTTGGATGCTTTGGCCAGGCAAAGCTGTGATCCAACCTCCAATCCCATCAAACGCTACAATCAAGAGTGGCATGGACCTTGGAGGGCTAACATCGCGGCTTTGAACTGCTACCAAGGTATTAAGGAAAAATTTGGATGGCATGGCAATCAAGTTAGCTCACCACCGTCTCTTGTCAAGCAATCTTTGATCTTGAGAATATCACCAACGGTCTAAAGATCTTATATTATGGCCAGTTGACAATGTCGTCCAACTTGACCTGATGCCTTCACCGTCAAACCTCAACCGGTTGTCTCAAGGGGCCGTTCATCAATCTTGGCATTGGCCTTCCTCTCCATCGCCACCGCCATCTGTTGGTCTCCCGCGCGGCTTGTCCATTGCCCGCGCGGGTCTCTTACTTTGCCGGTGCCTGTCAGACACCTGCTGGCGGTCATCCGCGGCCTCGGCAGTCGCCTGGGCCCATCAGGATGCCCGCGGGCATCCCTCTTTGGTTTTTTTCTCTGAATGCTTGTTTGTTTCTTTTTTTTCTTTTGTTTTCTCATGACACTGATCCATAAAAAAAAAAAAATCCGCTCCCATTTGTAAATCTCTCTTGTAAATAGTCTACAGGCCTCTGGTCTATAAAAGGAGGGGATCCCCCCTGCTTTTTCAGCATCATATCAGATATCATCATAGAAATTCATCCAAGGGGAGTGTGTCCTTGTGCCCCCCCCATTCTTGTAAAATTGAATCCTGATCCTTATCCTGTGTATATCTCTGATTGCCCCCTGATCCATTCTTGACCCTTAGTCTTTGCTCCTCTGTGGCCTGATCCTTATCATCAACCAATAGCCTTGCTTGTTGAAGAAAAATTCTGTCTGTTGGAATTTTTGAGTGTGTTATACCACTCTTTGATCCCTTTCTCTGACCATACTGGTCCTGATCCCTGATCACCTTTCTGGAGCTAATCACAATTGATTGAAGAGGTCTTATTAAGCTTAAGACCTGGAGTGTTATAACTCCCTTTATTTTCTTTGGAGGTGCATTCTGCCAGCCTATTCTTGAGTCCCTTGAGAAGTGTTGAGGTTATCCTTGCTTCAAATCAGTTACTTTTTGCTTTGGAGCTTCTTAAAAATTGTGCTTTGTCTTGTACAGCCAACCTCAGTTATCTGGTACCCTTCAAGCGCTTGATTGCAGAGAGTTGGGCAGGTTCATTGAGAACCTGGAGGTTGCTTGGGTTTGAGTTCATCATCACCAATCTTCTGCTGACGACCAGAGTTACTAGCTTATGGGCGTTGTTTACATACAACAGCTTTTGTTCCTTGAACTCTAAGCATACTTTAACTTCTTTTGTTCAAGTTTTTCCCTGCATAATCTTGTCTCAGATAGTGCTGTTACATTGCTACCAAACCATTGTCATCTTTATCCTCAAATCCTTGATTCCTCATTTACCAGGTTCTGGACCTTGATCTTGGTTACATTTAAATATTTTTGTAACACTCAGGAGGGCAGCCTAAACAGCACCTTTACCTCCACAGAACTGCCACGGCCTAGCACCGTTTGGAGTCTTACAGCGCACATCCTGAATGATAAGACTGACCTTCCTAATGAGCGCGTGTAGATGGCCATCACCATCCTCATAATCATTGTCATCATCCTTTACCTCAGACTTGTTACCCAACTCAATAATTGTGATCTCACAAATGACCATGTCCTCCAACATCCTCCTCCCCTTCAATTACAAACAGAGGACCTCAATTTCTCATTGCCCTCCTCCACTTGCAATTTACAGCACCAACAGCAACTGCTGTTGAAAGCTGTCAATCACCCATGGCAGGTGGGTATCCATTGACTTCCTGACCCTTCTACACTCATCCATCCCACTACTGCTGCTCATCACTCACTCACAAATAACATTTCTGTTTTCTTGTCCTCCCTCTGCCCCTGTCTTGCGCATTACTTGTTTGAAATTCTCTCAGGCACACTGCTTGCATCCATTTCCAGCCATCATCTGCAACCACTGCTGCAGCCCTGCAACCGCTTTTGCAGATGTTCATCCTCCCCCACTACCACTCATCTGCAAACTTGCAGGTGTCCATCTGCTGCCCACTGTCATCAGTGACATGGGCTTGTCTCTTCTTTCATCTTTTGTTCACATGTCCCATTCATCTTTTTTTTATTTCTTGTTGTTTTCATTTCTATTTTCCCGCATCATTTCATTTTCTTAAAAAAAACACATAAATTCCACACTCACTTGTAGTATCACTTGTAAATAGTCAACATGGGTCTTGCCCATAAAAGGGAGGGCTCTCCCCTGCATTTTTGCCCCATCATCACCCATCTTATCATCAATAATTGAATCATCATCATCTAAGCAACAAATCCGTGGGGCCCTTCCCCTTTTTCTGAGCATCCTTATCCTGGGTATATCTTTTGATTGCCCCTTGATCCTTTGAGCCTCCATACTCAAATCCTTTGATCTGTCCTCTGTGACCTGATCCTAATCACCAACCAATAGCCTTGCTGGTTGAAGAAGAATTCATTGGATTGAATTCTTGAGTGTGTTCAGCCACTCCTTTGATCCCTTTCTCTGACCACTTGGGCCTTGATCATAATTCATTTGATTGTCTTTCTGGAACCAGTCACGTTTGACTGAGAGTTTTCTTTAAGCTTGAAACCTGGAGTGTTAAACCTCCCTTTATTTCCTTAAAGTTAAATTGCCCCACACTATTCTTGAGTCCATTGAGAAGTGTTGGGTCATTCACCACAGAAATCTGCATGTCACTTGCTAGCAAGTGCCATCAAAGAGCTCTTGCCCAATGTATGGCCAAGCTCAGGTCAAAATTTATTGACACTCCAGAGCAATGCACAGTCACTGACTGTGCAAAATGCATAGTGACTGTGCACAATGCACAGTGACTATAAACAGTGCATGGTGACTGTGCAAAATGCACAGCGAATGTTCACAATGCACAGCAAATGTGCAAAATGCACAGCAAATGTGCACAATGCACAGCAAATGTTCACAATGCACAGCAAATGTGCACAATGCACAGCAAATGTGCACAATGGACAGCAACTGTGCACAATGCATAGCAACTGTGCACAATGCACAGCAACTGTGCACAATGCAGAGCAACTGTGCACAATGCAGAGCAACTGTGCACAATGCAGAGCAACTGTGCACAATGCAGAGCAACTGTGCACAATGCACAGCAATTGTGCACAATGCACCACAACTGTGCACAATGCAGAGCAACTGTGCACAATGCACAGCAACTGTGCACAATGCACAGCAACTGTGCAAAATGCACAGCAACTGTGCACAATGCACAGCAACTGTGCACAATGCACAGCAACTGTGTACAATGCACAGCAACTGTGCACAATGCACAGCAACTGTGCACAATGCACAGCAACTGTGCAAAATGCACAGAAACTGTGCACAATGCACAGCAACTGTGCACAATGCACAGCAACTGTGCACAATGCACAGCAACTGTGCACAATGCACAGAAACTGTGCAAAATGCACAGCAACTGGGCACAATGCATAGCAACTGTGCACAATGCACAGCAACTGGGAAAAATGCACAGCAACTGTGCACAATGCACAGCAACTGGGCACAATGCACAGCAACTGTGCACAATGCACAGTGACAGTGCACAATATTTATCCAAGCTCCAATGCACAGTTGCTGTGCATTATGCACAGTTGCTGTGTATTGTGCACAGTTGCTGTGCATTGTGCCCAGTTGCTGTGCATTGTGCATTGTGCACAGTTGCTGTGCATTGTGCATTGTGCAAAGTCACTCTGCATTGTGCACAGCCACTTTGAACCAAAAACATGTTTGAAAATGAAGATGCCTTCAACTAGAGATTGAACAGAGCTTCAACCAGAGCTTCCTTGATAGCACTTGCTAGAAAATGCCATCACTTTTTAACCCTCCTGATGGAGAGCTAACACCCCTCCAGAATGGATGATGGAGGGTTTAAACCCCTCCAGAATGGATGATGGAGGGTTAAAACCTCTCCAGAATGGATGATGGAGGGTTAAAACCCCTCCAGAATGGATGATGGAGGGTTAAAACCCCTCCAGAATGGATGATGGAGGGTTAAAACAACTCTAGAATGGATGATGGAGGGTTAAAACCCCTCCAGAATGGATGATGGAGGGTTAAAACCCCTCCAGAATGGATGATGGAGGGTCAACACCTCCAGAATTGATCATGAAGGGTTAACAGTCACTGTGCACCATTCACATGGACTGTGCACAATACTGCTCACAATGCACAGCAAATGGGCACAATGCACACCGACTGTGCACAATGCATAGCAACTGTTAACAATGCACAGAAACTGTTCACAATGCAAAACAACTGTTCACAATGCACAGCAACCTTGCACAATTCACAGCAACTGTGCACAATTCACAGCAACTGTGCACAATGCACAGTAACTGTTCACAATGCACAGCAACTGTGCACAATGCACAGCAACTGTGCACAATGCACAGCAACTGTGCACAATGCACAGCAACTGTGCACAATGCACAGCAACTGTGCACAATGCACAGCAACTGTGCACAATGCACAGCAACTGTGCACAATGCACAGCAACTGTGCACAATGCACAGCAACTGTGCACAATGCACAGCAACTGTGCACAATGCACAGCAACTGTGCACAATGCACAGCAACTGTGCACAATGCACAGCAACTGTGCACAATGCACAGCAACTGTGCACAATGCACAGCAACTGTGCACAATGCACAGCAACTGTGCACAATGCACAGCAACTGTGCACAATGCACAGCAACTGTGCACAATGCACAGCAACTGTGCACAATGCACAGCAACTGTGCACAATGCACAGCAACTGTGCACAATGCACAGCAACTGTGCACAATGCACAGCAACTGTGCAAAATGCACAGCAACTGTGCACAATGCATAGCAACTGTGCAAAATGCACAGCAACTGTGCAAAATGCACAGCAACTGTGCAAAATTCACAGCAACTGTGCACAATGCACAGCAACTGTGCACAATGCACAGCAACTGTGCACAATGCACAGCAACTGTGCACAATGCACAGCAACTGTGCAAAATGCACAGCAACTGTGCACAATGCACAGCAACTGTGCACAATGCACAGCAACTGTGCACAATCCACAGCAACTGTGCACAATGCACAGCAACTGTGCACGATGCACAGCAACTGTGCACAATGCACAGCAACTGTGCACAATGCACCACAACTGTGCACAATGCACAGCAACTGTGCACAATGCACAGCAACTGTGCACAATGCACAGCAACTGTGCACAATGCACAGCAACTGTGCACAATGCACAGCAACTGTGCACAATGCACAGCAACTGTGCACAATGCACAGCAACTGTGCACAATGCACAGCAACTGTGCACAATGCACAGCAACTGTGCACAATGCACAGCAACTGTGCGCAATGCACAGCAACTGTGCGCAATGCACAGCAACTGTGCGCAATGCACAGCAACTGTGCACAATGCACAGCGACTGTGCACAATGCACAGCAACAGTGCACAATATTTATCCAAGCTCCAATTGTCAGCCTCCTGGATGCCAAGACCCTTGCTATCCTTTAGCTACCAGAGGTGATAGAATAAATAATAAATATATTATTTAATAAATGCAGCAAAAATCTGTAAAATATTTGGATAAAGCTTATTGCAAGGTCAATTGGTTTGGTTATGGTTCATTTTTATAAATCAATATAGATAAATTGATTATTAAACATTTTTATGGAGGGGCCACAATTATATTGGGGATCTTTAACACCTCTCTTCAGGGATTTCAGTATGAAAACAAATAGTCCTGGTTACTGTGGGCTCTTTGGTTTAAAGGATATTTTTCCCAAAGATAATATGTATATAAAATAAATGGTAGAGTGGCAGGGCTTTGTAACCAAGCTGCCACAACAGAGAAAGGATAATAAAACTCACTGGTATATTATTAAATCCTTTGGCTATCTGTTTGGGATGTGCACTGATGGGTTAAACCTGTATACTGGGGTTATAAGGTTGTTCAGCAGTTTAAATTGATAAAAAGAGGTTGAGGACCAATATTATTGATCAGACTAAGCCATAAATCACTTACTTATCTCTTTTAGGTATTTGATTACCTTGGCACGGTGTCTGGATATAAATATAACTGGGTCTCTTGGTATCAATATCCTCAAAAGAGCTCCTTATTTATAGGTTTTGGAGTCCCAATATTGTCCTTCTGAGGGGTACAGGGGCTCAAAGGGACGGAAACTGAGGCTAGCAGGGTAACCAGTGGTAGCCTGTCACGTGATTTTGGGGCTGTAGCAGGGGTAGCATCTAATTCAGCAGGGTATGGGAATTATTCTACTTTTTGATTGATGTTTGGACGTGTGAATAACACTAATCTGTCCTTTTTATGTATTATTTAATTAATTATCCTTAGTAAATGCTCCCAGTAAGTTAATAATTATTTTAATAGACATTCCTACAGACATTCTGATGTCAGGTGAGTTCTCATTATGTATTAAATAATTGGAGTAAAGTCATGATATCAATTTTACTCCTTATTTTTGAATTTCAGTTGATTTACTAAAATAATTACTTAATAATATAGGTCATGGGTATTCATGTAATATTTTTACATCATTAGTTTTCTCAGGATGTCACAAAAATATTGATGTCTAGAAATTCTCATAATAGTATATTAAAGTATTTTAATATATTTTTAGAAGTTGTCATTGTCTTATTTTTGTCATTGTTGGTACTTTGAATTATATTTAATAAAAAATACTTATAAAGGTTATTTAAGTATTTTTATATTGTTTTATGTACTTTTAGACTATCTACTATCCGCAGAAAAATTTATTACATATGTAGAATGTTACCATGTGGGTTGTAGCATGTTTACACGGTACCTAAGTTTCTCAGGCCGCCTGTCACTTTGTCAACCCATAGTCCCGCTGCTGCATGCTTGTCAGATGCCCAGGGCTGCGTACAAAACTTTGACGGAGTGACAGAGCTGTATCTCAGTTGCATGCGGGTGCATTGGCTGCAGCGGCTACGTGCGGGAATTGTGACAGAACACATTTCGGTCCGTAACTCCTAAAATATACACAACACCTCAATTCTGACTGAATTTTAGTTGTGAAGCCTATACGTGACAATACGCGTGAAATATTTAATTTGCCAAAAGGTTCAATAGTGGTGTTGTGGTATTTTGGTCTTTCTTCCTTTAATTATTTAAAAATATAAGGAGTTGGATTTCAAGGGTGGGGTCCGGGAGTGACCTTACCTAATTTTGGGTGGAAAGTCCATTTTTGAAATAATATTTATGTTATTGCTACTCCTTCTTAGTTTAATTTTATTATTATTATTTTTATGTTATTTCTGGTACTTTTGAAGCTTGCTCTGCAATAGTAGCAAGCGGACATTCCCCCACTCCAAGATATGGCCATATCTGAGAAAAATCTGGAGCATGTTGTGAAAAAATTAACTCTATGTATTTTTCAGTTCCTCTTGCTGGCTCTGTAGTTTCTGAGATGTATTGGTCCATCAGGTATGTTATTCTCTGGTAACCATTCATCTTTGTCTGTAGATTCTCCTTTGTATCTTACTAAGTATAGTCTAACATCTTTTCCTTGTACTCTCTCTTTCTTGTCTCTCAATATCCTGCTGAATTTCCCTTTTTCTTTCACAGGGTCAGGTTCTATTGGGATTATTGTTGGAGGAAGGTTGCTACCTTCTCTTGCTTCAAAGTGTTTTGCTAGGCTAACGGGAAATACTGGGTCTTTTCTTGATAATTCTTCAATCAAGATTACTTCTACAGTATTTTTTCCATGCGTCCTTTGATAAAAAATGGTCCAAAAAAAGGCTGGTTTCAGCTTTTTGTTACCTGCTAACTTATTGAAGTTGGTAGTGGCTATCAAAATCTGATCTCCTATTTTAAAGTCAGGTTCCCTATGTGATTTTTACCATCTTTGTTTTTTGTATTCTACTGTTTCTTCTACACCCTTTTGAGCATGATTATTTTCCAGATCTATCATCTTCTTGAAATAAAGAGATGTTGGATGAATAGTGGCTAAGTTATAGTTTAAGTTATTCCTAGGGAGTTTTGGAATCCATCCTCTTTCTAGTATGTCAGGGGCTTCTTTGGTAGTAGAATGTTTACTGCTGTTATAAGCCATTTATAGAGCTGGGAGTAGGCTTACCCAATCATGGCAATAACCATCTGAATTTTTGTATTCTAGACCAAAGCTACATAACCTTCTTAACATATCTTCTAGGGTCTGTATCATTCTTTCAGCTAATCCATCAGTTTGGGGATGGTATGCTGTAGAAAATGCTAGAGTAGTACCCAGTATATCATGTAGATTCCTTCAAAACTCAGAGGTGAATTCGGGGCCTCTATCACTGATTATAATCTTGGGTATACCAACATCAGCTATGATCCTTTTCAAAAATAGTAGAGCTACATACATAGCACTATCTTCTTTGTGGTTAGGTAAGAATTTTGCCTTCTTAGAGTATCTGTCAACTATAACCAGGACAGAGTTATATGAATGAGTACCTCCAGGGGGGAGGCTGGTGACAAAATCCATATTGATGATTTCCCCTCTGGTTTTAGGTTCAGAGATCTTCTGTAGGAGTCCAAACCTTTTTCCAGTAGTTTCATTAGATTTTTGGCAAGTCTCAAAGCTAGTAACATACTTAATAGTGATTTATTTCCAGTCTATCCACCAAGTAGTTTGTTTTACTTTCTCCAAGACTATTTCTATGGATAGATGCCCTGAACAACAGTTGTCATGGCATTACTGGAGTATTTTTTGTATATGTTCTTTGTTGCTTAGTACTAATACACTGGAATGTTGGTGTCTGTAGTAAAGGAGACCATCCCAAAAGGTAAACCTTCATGCTTTATAGGGTTTAAGTAATGAAGCAGGTAAACTATTTATCAGAGCTGCTTCTGGGGATTCACATTCCATAATGGTAATCAGCAGCTTGATTTCAGGGGAGTAGTTGTCCCTCACTAGGTTGAAGAAAGCAGTATCTAATTCACATAAGTGGATCCCCATTATTGGAGCATTTAATGCAAAAAGATTAATGTTCAAGATGGGAAATATATCTTGATCCTCAGAATCATATGCTGGATTTTTGGAGTCATTAGGCAAAGCATTCCTACTTAGACTACCAGCATTCTGATGTTTAGCTCCAGCTTTATGCACTATAGTCATATGACCTCTATACTGTTGTATAGCAATTTGCCACCTGAGCATATGTCTGCTGGGGGTTTTCATGTTCATGAGAGCTCTTAAAGCATTAAACTAAGTGATCACTTGGAAAGTGGTGCCTTTTAAGTAATAGTGTAGCTTTTATTAAGCCCATACTAGAGCCAAACATTCCAACTGACTGGCTCCATATCTCTTTTCTGTATCTTTGATCTGTCTAGATATGAAGAGTACTGGTTTCTCCACTGGTCTGTCTTCTTCTATCCTTTCTTGATGTAGAGCAGCTCCTATCCCTTCCATACAGGCGTAAATTTACAGTTTAAAGGGCTTGGAGTAATCTGGTTGGATGAGTAAAGGAGTAGAGGTCATGGCTATTTTTAGTTCCTCATAGTTTTTTAATCTCTCATGAGTCATTTCAAATAGAGTATTATTTTTGCATAATTTGTACAGACTCTTAGTTAGCATAGCAAACTTTGGTATGTATTGTCTGTAGTAACTGAAAAAACTAATGAAAGATAGTAACTCTGTTTTGTTTTGAGGCATGGTTCTATTCATGACAGCAGATATCTTATTTTGATCAGCAGCTAGAGTTAGACCAGAGACTATCTGCCCTAGGGCTTTCAATTCTCCATAGCCAAAGTTGCATTTCTTCATGGATACTTTTAATCCTGCTCTGGAGATAGTTTGGAGTACTAATCTTATTTGGTTGATATGAGTATCCCAATCATCAGAGTATATGATAACATCATCTATATATACCATCATCCATCCTTGCCTGATTTATGTACCTAGAACTTTATCCATTGTTCTCTGGAAGTGTGATGGGGCATTCTTTATACCAAAGGGAATCCTAAGATATTCATATATTTCCAAATGACAAATTATTCTCATAAACTTCCTGCTTTCAGGGCTTATAGGTATCTGGTGGAAAACTTTAAGCATATCCGTAGTAGTGATATATTTGGCCTTGGACAAGTTATGTAGAGCATGATCAATCCGGGGTATAGGATAATAACCTGCCTGAGTATAATTATTGAGCATTCTGAAGTCTCCTACCATTCTTGACTTGTAATTATGCCAAGCTATGATTACAGGTGTGGTCACATCTACCTGCTAATTGTGCCCTACTTTCCTTAATACTTGTAAGTCTATCAGTTCTTGGATATGTTCCTCAAGAGCTATTCTAGACTTAGGACTAGAGGGATATGCTGGTATTCTTAATTTTGGAGGATAAGGAGGCTTAATAGTCAATGTTAATACCATATCATGTCCTTTGATATCACCAATGGGGTCATCTTTAGTACAAAATGCATTTTGGTTCTCAAAGCAGACTGTCAATGTATCTTTCTTCTGTTCCTCAGAAAGTTTCATATTAAGAGCTTCTTGAGAGAATTATTCTTGATTAAAGTCTTCTAAATGCTTTTGATAAGTGGAAGAGGGCAAGTTAGATTGGATAGTGCATATCTTAAACTTCTTTTCCAAATTACCACCCACTGTAAAGTATCTCCCTTTACTCTGGAACACAACTATACCATATAGACATAAAGCATCATTACCTATTATCAGGTAGTCACATAGTCCATTGAGAAATACTACAAATTCCACTTGTATTCTCAAAGATCCTTTAGTATGGGGAAGTATTATAGGAGAATTCCATACTCCAACAGCATTCATGGTAGATTTACAAGAGATAAAATTGGCTTTTGGGACAGGAAGAAGGTGTTCTTTCCAATTGGGATCCCATTTGTTTAAGAATTCAGCACAGACACATGAGCAGAAAGCTCCACTATCCAGTAAAAAACTTATAGGTCTATCTTTATAAAATCCTGTTGCATAGCAAGTTTGACCAGTGGTATAAATTTTGCCAGTCATAGGTTTAACTGTTAAAGGTTTAACGTCCGTAATATGTCTAGGAATTATGGTAGGATCCCATTGTCGGGGCAAACTAGAATCCCTATGGATGTTATTGATTTCTATAGAAGTGCCTATATCTCCTTCTATAACATTAACAGGGTTGGTCAGGATCAATTCACATTCAGAAAGGGATCCTTCAGTATCAGCTATATCTTCATAGTTCTGATTCCCTTCAGCATCCTGCTCTCCTTCCAAGACTTCTATCTTTCTTTTTGGTAATGGGCAGTCTTGTCTCATATGCCCTGTCTTGTTACAATTCCAACAAGTTACAGGCATACTATCTTTGTCCCTATTCTCATTAGGTTTCTTATTATCAGAGGTATTGATCAGAGGAGGATGTTCTCTTGTTTTGTTAATGTTGTAGTTCTCTTTGGGTCTAGAAAGGACTTTCTTGTCTAACCCATTCATGTTGATTACTTCTTCTAACACATTGATTAGAGTTGGTAAGTCAGCATCCATACTCATCCCGCATCTTACACTATGGTTAAGATTTCCAGGACAAAAGTTGAGGAGTCTTTCATTTACTTCCTCTTTATAAGCATCTGGATAGAAGAAATCTAGTCTTTTCTTGTATTCCAAGCACAATTTGTGAGGATTATCCTTGGAGGGGTCAAATGAGGAATTTTCAAAATTTTTCATCATTTTTCTTTTCCACATTCTAGAACCAAATTGTTCTTTAATTAGAAGTTTCCAAGAATTCCATGGTAAGGATCCTAATTCTTCTCTTTTACTGATAAACAAGTCTAAAGCTACTCCTTCAAATAGTCTGGGAAGCCTGACTACAGCTATAGCTTCTGGTAATTTGTAAGAGTTAATAGTATGGTCAATAAATTTAAAAAAATTTATGTGATTGTATTCTCCTTCAACAGAGAACTTGGGCCATTCAGAAATAGGGGGTAAAAATTTTAGGGCTTGCTCCATCTCAGGGGTAGGACTAGGCCTGAAGGTGTCACTCCTATGCATTCCTAGTAAGGGTGGTGCATAAGGAGTAGTTGTTTGTCTGGGAGGTTTTGGTTCCTCTGTGGTACTCCCCAAGGGGTTGGTCAGACGGACTTTTAAGTCTCTAAGATCATTCTTGATCAGATTAAGTTGCAGGTCCACTTTATTATTAAGCGGATCAAATTTCTCACTAAGGGATAGAATAAAGCTGTTAGTGGTGGTTACCAATTATTCTTTTAAGGGTTGGAAAGACATTATAAAATCTTCTTGGATACCTGATAAAATATTCACAATTGTTTGAGTCTGTCTGATCCTACCTTGATTAATTGTCTCCAATAAATGTTCTGTGTGTTATTTGATATTTTCCATTCCTACCGTTTTTTTGGTTATTAATCAATTTGGCTACTACTGAGGTTAATTTATTCATTTGGGTATAAACACCATCCAAACTTTCACAAACAATCTTGAAATTATGATGCATATCATTAGAAAAGGAATTAATTAAATTAGAGGTTGGTTTGGGCTCAGAATTAGAGGCTAATTGTTGTAAACCTTTTTCCATTTTGAGCTAGGGATATTATCTGATCCCAATCCTTCTTTCCCTTTGGCTTTGAATGGGAAGAAGATCTCTTCTTTCCTGATCCTTTGCCTTTCAGTTGGGCTAATTGATCCCAAGGATTCCACTTTTCTATGTAGTATTCTACCTCTTTCCTTGGAATCATTTTCTGAAGGGCTATCTGGGTAGCTTTTGCCTGGGAGATTATCTTTTTCATAGATACCATGTCCTTTTTGGCTTGGGATTCTTTGAACTCTTCCCAATATTTCACGTGCTCTCTGACTAAGTATTTCATCCTGGCTTCCTTGGCCAGATTCTGCTGGGGTGGCTGCAGGTAATCTTCTTGTAATGGAGGGTGGCTTGATTCTACTACCTTCTCTGGCTCTAGGTTGGGGGAGGGCAGAAGTACTTGGTGCTGTTTCTTGTCCATCAACATTTGATTCACGGGTTCCAGTCCCCTCATGGTTGTCATTATTGATGGTCTCACGGTTACTGGGGGCTCCTTGCAAAGATCCATAGAAGGGAATTCTCCCTGAGGCTCTTTTGTTACGTCTATTCATATTTGAATAAAATGTTTATAAGTATTTTTCTTTCCACAGAAAAAATACATAAAAATAAGTTTTATTTAAAACTCACTCAAGTTGATATTCAAAGGAACCAAGACTTTATTGGGATTAAATTGGTCCTTAGTAGGTAATCCTATGGGCTCTTGGTGTGTTCCAATGAGGTCTTCACCTGTCCAATCAATATTTTCAGGGCTTCCAGAGATATCTGGGACTTCTTGATCCAATATTTCAATTTAAGTGGTGGTAGTTTCTGATATAGGAGGGTTCACTGATGTTAAAAGGTTATTTTATTGGTCAATAAAATATTTTAATATTATTTAAAAAATAATATGGTAAAACAAGTTGTATACTTACTCTTATATTTCAAAAAGTAATTTATACAGTATTTCTTCCAAGCTTTATGTTTCCTTAATAGGGCCTGGAAGTTGATACGCCTCTCAAGATCTTCTTGTTCAAGGAGTTTATCTAGGTGTTTACATGAAGAAGAGATATTAAGTTGCTCAGCTTGAGTTAAAGCTTTCTGAGCAGTAGGTATATAATTTCTAATATATTCTTCTTTTCTTATCTTTGAAATATTTAAATAATAGAGTATTAATTCCGAATTGGTTTTTTAATTCACTGCAAAAAAATTTAATGATGAATCATGGTTATAAAGTCAGATAAATTTTATCTTTGATTTAATTTTTACGTGAAATTTCTGGTCCAAGGTATTAAATATAATAAAATGGAATATTTCCGGGCCAGGCCCCCAATTGTCAGCCTCCTGGATTCCAAGACCCTTGCTATCCTTTAGCTACCAGAGGTGATAGAATAAATAATAAATATATTATTTAATAAATGCAGCAAAAATCTGTAAAATATTTGGATAAAGCTTATTGCAAGGTTAATTGGTTTGGCTATGGTTTATTATTATAAATCAATATAGATAAATTTATTATTGAATATTTTTATAGAGGGGCCAAAATTATATTGGAGATCTTTAACACCCCTCTTCAGGGATTTCAGTATGGAAACACGTAGTCCTGGTTACTCTGGGCCCTTTGGTTACAAGGATATTTTTCCCAAAGATAATATGTATATAAAATACACGGTAGAGTGGCAGGGCTTTGTATCCAAGCTTCTAGGACAGAGAAAGGATAATAAAACTCACTGGTATATTATTAAATCCTTTGGGTATCTGTTTGGGATGTGCACTGATGGGTTAAACCTGTATACTGGGGTTATAAGGTTGTTCAGAAGTTTAAATTGATAAAAAGAGGTTGAGGACCAATATTATTGATCAGAATAAGCCATAAATCACTTACTTATCTCTTATAGGTATTTGATTACCTTGGCACGGTGTCTGGATATAAATATAACTGGGTCTCTTGGTATCAATATCCTCAAAAGAGCTCCTTATTTATAGCTTTTGGAGTCCCAATATTGTCCTTCTGAGGGGTACAGGGGCTCAAAGGGACTGACACTGAGGCTAGCAGGGTAACCAGTGGTAGCCTGTCATGTGATTTTGGGGCCGTAGCACGGGTAGCATCTAATTCCGCAGGGTATGGGAATTATTCTACTTTATGATTGATGTTTGGACGTGTGATTAACACTAAACTGTCCTTTTTATGTATTATTTAATTAATTATCCTTAGTAAATGCTCCCAGTAAGTTAATAATTATTTTAATAGACATTCCTACAGACATTCTGATGTCAGGTGATTTCTCATTATGTATTAAATAATTGGAGTAAAGTCATGATATTGATTTTACTCCTTATTTTCAAATTTCAGTTGATTTACTAAGATAATTACTTAAAAATATAACTCATGGAAATTCATGTAATATTTTTACATCATTAGTTTTTCAGGATTTTACAAAAATATTGATGTCTAGAAATTCTCATAATAGTATATCAAAGTATTTTAATATATTTTTAGAAGCTGTCATTGTCTTATTTTTGACATTCTTGGCACTTTGAATTATATTTGATAAAAAATACTTATAAAGGTTATTTAAGTATTTTTATATAATTTTATGTACTTTTTGACTATCTACTATCCACGGGAACATTTATTACATATGTACAATGTTCCTGTGTGGGTTGCAGCATGTTTACGCAGTACCTAAGTTTCTCAGGCCGCCTGTCACTTTGTCTACCCGTAGTCCCGCAGCTGCGTGCTTTTCAGAGGCCCAGGGCTGCGTAAACAACTTTGACAAAGTGACAGAGCTATATCTCAGCCATGCACGGGTGCATTGGATGCCGCAGCTGCGTGCGGGAATTGTGACAGAACACATTTCGGTCCGTAACTCCTAAAATATACACAAAATCTCAATTCTGACTGAAGTTTAGGTGTGAAACCTATAGTTGAGAATACTTATGAAATATTTAATTGGTCAAAAGGTTCAATAGTGGTTTCGTGGTATTTTGGTCTTTCTTTCCTTAATTATTTAAAAATATAAGGAGTTGGATTTCAAGGGTGGGGTCAATGAGTGACCCTACCTAATTTTGGGTGGAAAATCCATTTTTGCAATAATATTCATGGTTTTGATACTCCTTCTTAGGTTAATTATAATATTATTATTTTTATGTTATTTCTGTTACTTTTGCAGCTTGCTCTGCAATAGCAGCAAGCTGACACCAATGCACAATGCACAGTGACAGTGCACAATATTTATCCAAGCTCCAATGAACAGTTGCTGTGCATTGTGCACAGTTTCTGTGCATTGTTCACAGTTACTGTGCATTGTGCACAGTCCCTGTGCATTGTGCACAGTCCCTGTGCATTGTGCACAGTTGCTGTCCATTGTACACAGTTGCTGTCCATTGTGCACAGTTGCTGTCCATTGTGCACAGTTGCTGTGTAGTTTTCACAGTTGTTTTGTGTTGTGCACAGTTGCTGTGTATTGTGCATTGCGCAAAGTCACTCTGCATTGTGCACAGCCACTGTGAACCAAAAACATGTTTGAGAATGAAGATGCCTTCAACTAGAGGTTGGACAGAGCTTCAACCAGAGCTTCCTTGATAGCACTTGCTAGCAAGTGCCATCACTTTCTAACCCTCCTGATGGAGAGTTAAAACCCCTCCACAATGGATGATGGAGGGTTAAAACCCCTCCAGAATGGATGATGGAGGGTTAAAACCCCCCCAGAATGGATGATGGAGGGTTAAAACCCCTCCAGAATGGATGATGGAGGGTTAAAACCCCTCCAGAATGGATGATGGAGGGTTAAAACCCCTCCAGAATGGATGATGGAGGGTTAAAACCCCTCCAGAATGGATGATGGAGGGTTAAAACCCCTCCAGAATGGATGATGGAGGGTTAAAACCCCTCCAGAATGGATGATGGAGGGTTAAAACCCCTCCAGAATGGATGATGGAGGGTTAAAACCCCTCCAGAATGGATGATGGAGGGTTAAAACCCCTCCAGAATGGATGATGGAGGGTTAAAACCCCTCCAGAATGGATGATGGAGGGTTAAAACCCCTCCAGAATGGATGATGGAGGGTTAAAACCCCTCCAGAATGGATGATGGAGGGTTAAAACCCCTCCAGAATGGATGATGGAGGGTTAAAACCCCTCCAGAATGGATGATGGACCCCTCCAGAATGGATGATGGAGGGTTAAAACCCCTCCAGAATGGATGATGGAGGGTTAAAACCCCTCCAGAATGGATGATGGAGGGTTAAAACCCCTCCAGAATGGATGATGGAGGGTTAAAACCCCTCCAGAATGGATGATGGAGGGTTAAAACCCCTCCAGAATGGATGATGGAGGGTTAAAACCCCTCCAGAATGGATGATGGAGGGTTAAAACCCCTCCAGAATGGATGATGGAGGGTTAAAACCCCTCCAGAATGGATGATGGAGGGTTTAAAACCCCTCCAGAATGGATGATGGAGGGTTAAAACCCCTCCAGAATGGATGATGGAGGGTTTAAAACCCCTCCAGAATGGATGATGGAGGGTTAAAACCCCTCCAGAATGGATGATGGATGGTTAAAACCCCTCCAGAATGGATGATGGAGGGTTAAACCCCTCCAGAATGGATGATGGAGGGTTAAAACCCCTCCAGAATGGATGATGGAGGGTTAAAACCCCTCCAGAATGGATGATGGAGGGTTAAAACCCCTCCAGAATGGATGATGGAGGGTTAAAACCCCTCCAGAATGGATGATGGAGGGTTAAAAACCCCTCCAGAATGGATGATGGAGGGTTAAAACCCCTCCAGAATGGATGATGGAGGGTTAAAACCCCTCCAGAATGGATGATGGAGGGTTAAAACCCCTCCAGAATGGATGATGGAGGGTTAAAACCCCTCCAGAATGGATGATGGAGGGTTAAAACCCCTCCAGAATGGATGATGGAGGGTGAAAACCCCTCCAGAATGGATGATGGAGGGTTTAAAACACCTCCAGAATGGTTGATGGAGGGTTAAAACACCTCCAGAATGGTTGATGGAGGGTTAAAACACCTCCAGAATGGATTATGAATGGTTAACAGTCACTGTGCACCATTCACATGGACTGTGCACAATGCACAGAAACTGTGCACCATGCACAGCAACTGTGCACCATGCACAGCAACTGTGCAAAACGCACCACAACTGTGCAAAATTCATGGTAACTGTGCAAAATTCACGGTAACTGTGCAAAATTCACAGTAACTGTGCATTGTGCACATTAACTGTGCATTGCGCACAGTCATAGTTCATTTGGCACTGTTGCTGTGAATTTTGCACAGTTGTTGTGCATTTTGAAAGTTGTTGTGCATTGTACACAGTTGCTGTGCATTTTGAAAAGTTGATATGAATTTTGCACTGTGGCTGTGCATTGTGCACAGTTGCTGTTCATTGTGCACAGTTGCTGTGCATTGTGCATAGTTTCTGTGCACTGTGCATAGTTTCTGTGCACTGTGCATAGTTTCTGTGCACTGTTCACAGTTGCTGTTCATTGTGCACAGTTGCTGTGCATTGTGCACAGTTGCTGTTCATTGCGCACAGTCACTGTGCATTGTGCACAGTCACTCTGCATCTTGCACAGTCACTCTGCGTTGTGCACAGTCACTCTGCGTTGTGCACAGTCACTCTGCATTGTGCACAGTCACTCTACATTGTGCACAGTCACTCTGAATTGTGCACAGTCACCCTGCATTGTGCCCAGTCACTCTGCATTGTGCACAGTCACTGTGAACCAAAATGATGTTAGGGAATGAAAATACCTTCAACTAGAGATTGGATAGAGCTTCAACCAGAGCTTCCTTGATGGCAATTGCTAGAAAGTGCCACTACTTATTTTTGATGATTCTTGTTTGAATTTGTTAATTATTTTCTTCTAGAGCTTCATAGAACAAAATGGTTTGTTTTGCAAAGCCACCCATAGTTATCTGGTACCCTTCAAGTGCTTGATCGCGGAGATTTTGGCAGGTTCATTGAGAACCTGGAGGTTGGTTGGGATTGAGTTGATCTTTCCTAATCTTCTGCTGAAGACCAGAGTTATTAGCTTGTGGGAATTTTTACTTACAACTGCCCTGTTCTATCGAACTCTGAAGAAAGATTTGGCTTGTTTCTTCAAGTATTTTCCCGCACCATCTTGCCTCAGATAGTTTTTTTCAATTGCTACCAACTACTATCAAATTCATCCTTTCCATTGATTCCTTATTTACAAGGTTCTGGATCTTGATTTGGGCTAAACTTACATATTTTTTTACCATTCAGGAGTGCAGCCTAAACAGCAACTTTTCCCATCCACAGAACTGACTCTGGCTCAGAACCATTTGTAGTCATTAATTTGGTCCCCTGGGCCGGGATCAAACCAGCAAACTTGGGATTTACAGTGCCAATCACGTTTGGAATCAACTTCAAAATCCAATATTCTTTTCTTTTTCTTCTGTTTCTCTTTTTCTCAGATATAATATGTGGAGGCAATTTATCTCAGAAGTAAGTCCTCCCAATTGTGCACCGCTTGTGAAAGATTCTTGTTTTTTTTTTGTGAAATCCACTCCTGCCACACTTGTGAGCCACTTTGGAAATCTTCTCTTTGGATCCTCTAGGAAATCTCTCAAGATGGAACCCATGGTACCTCCTACTCCTCTGTTTGTGCTAAGATTTTCAAGATCAAACCTCAGAACAAGAACTTGGTTTTCAATGGGACAAATGTCAAACAATTCTTGGATTCTTATGAAATGGCTGTGGAAGTGGATGTAGCTAGCAAATACAATATGGCCTACAAATTGCAATTATCTATTTCCTCTGAAAAAGGTATGTAATTAATTGAGTCTTTTAATGGATTCAAATCTAAGAACTGGACACTTCTGAAGGAAGCAATGCTGGCATATTGGGGAAAGATAGACATATCCTGTTTTACACTTCAGGACTTGAACAATCTTGTTTCTCAGTGGATCTCAAAGGATAATATTTCTTCAGCTTCTGAGTACAAATCTTTTAGAAAATTGTGGGATCCTATCCAATCTTATCTTATCAGAAATGACCACATTGAAACCTTGGACAAAATTTGAGTCCAATTTCTTCAATCTTTTTTGCTAGGAGTCCAGGAGAGAATAAGAGAAAAATTAGTTAATTCTGGATCTATGATAACAACTAGGGATAATTGCTTCAAGCTTCCTGTTTTTTTTGTCCTTAGGAGTGCGGTGGATAAATTCATGAAAGGTCAAACTGACCTAAAATCTGAGAAACACCACACCACTGAACCTGTCCTGCTCCCTAATTTTCTGAGTCCAACAAAATTATGAGGAAAATCAAGGCCAGGTGTTGTCCTAAATCAAATCCTCAGGCCAGCAAAGAAACAGCAACTATCAATGAAATTACCAAGCTTCTCCAATCTTTCAAAACCAAGATGGATCAAAATATTTCTGCTCTTGCTGCTCCTAAACCTTTTAATTCCATTCCTAGATCCACTCTGGTTTGCTATTATTGTCATAGGGAAGGTCATGGAACCAGACAATGCCTGGAACTCCAGAAGCAAAAGGAGGAAAAATTGGTGGAACAGAAGGGAAATAATTTTTTTCTTCCTAATGGTGCTCTGATCCCTTTTGATTCATCACATCCTATCTGTCATGTGGTGGCCTCTTTACAGCCATCTCCTCCCAAGCAAGCGTCTTTGGCCTCTTGGGATTTTTGATCTTCCTGTGGTACTCTTCAACCATGGTATCCCCCTGATGTCTCCTCCTCCAGCTTCTCTGGAGTTTATCAATCTGATCCAGCTAGGAAAATACATTAGGAACCCAGACCTCACAAAGCTCCTCCTATGCCATCCGCTATCCTTTGTAAACTGGTCAAACATTGATCCTCTCCTGAAACTCCTCCCTCTGTGGTGGAAGATATGGAGATAGAAACAGAACCTATGATTGAGAGGTCTCAAAATCACACTGATAATTCTCCTGTTTCAACACCTCACCCTACTTATCCTGTCATAATCCCTGCTTCACCCAATCATCCTCCCTCCACCCAGCCCAAATTTTGGTTTGAGAGGGGAATCTCTAAGGACCACCCCAATGCTGTGGAAGGGGTATTAAAGAAAATCTCTGATCTTCAAATGCCTGATTTATCTGTTGCTGAGCTCCTTTCAATTTTGCCCTCTGTTGCTGAAGGGATGAAGACATGGGTCTCTTGTTGAAGTGTGGAAATTGGCCCTGATTAATTGAAGGTTTCCTCTGGAAAATTTCTTCAGGACTCTTGCAGAAATTATCCCTCCTCAGATTCCAACCTGTACTCTTGTCCACTTGGTTTTATTCCCTGTTGTCTTGGCAAATTGGATAAAAAGGTTTCTCTCCTGGTCAATTCTGGGTCCCAACTTAACCTGATCTTGGATGGTATGGCCTGCAAACTCAAGCTCAGTCCTAAAGTTAGCTTCCACTCTGCAGTTTACAGAATAGGAAATAAGTCTTGTGAGTTAGTTTGTATTTCTGAAGAGGTTCCCGTTTGAATTGGTTGAAATATTGTTGAAAACTTTCATTTTTGGATTACTTGTTTGGAAGGACCTATGATCTTGGGTCAACCGTTTTTAATGGACTTTAGTGCTACCTTGATGTTTTCTGATCAAGTTCGGGAGAGAATTCTTCTGCCTGATGCTGATGGTAGAAAGATTGAAATTACTCTCTGCTCTTTGGATTCTGGTCATTGGGAAAGAGATTTTCCTGGTCACACTCCCAAAGCAATTTTCAAGGGAAAGCAGAAGGATAATTCTAATTCCTCTCATTTTTCAGCGGAGTAGTTGATTCTACTAATAGTTTTAGTCCTTCCCAGCCTCAGAATTCAACTCAAGGATCAACTCTCATTCCAGAGGCTTATTTCACTTTTTTCTTATCATTTTCTTCTGATCTGGAAAGTGTTAAAAATCAAGAACATGTCAAAATGAAAAATCCCAAAAATATTCCCTCTCTCTCTGGATCCATGGTTTCTTCTTTTCCTTGTTCTCTTAATCCTGTTCAATGTTCCTTTAATTCTGGTGCAAACCTCTGAAATGAGTATCAACTAGATCCTCTTCTTAATGGTTTGGTATGGAGGAATATGGACTTTCTCACTACTTTTGATACTCCTCTTGGTCAATTCCAGCTTACTTGTTCGCCTCAAGGTGCCATCAATTCAGTTGCAGTCTATCAGGCTCAGATGATATGGATCCTCCAGGATAAAATCCCCAATTATGCTGGTATCTTTATTGAAAATGGAAGAATGAAAGGTCCAGTGTCTGATTATGATAATGAGCTCTTATCTTGGCATTCAGGTATTTGTCAATTCATTTGGGAATACACTACTACTTTGGAAAGGATTCTGTTTCCAATTGAGGAATTGTTCCCGACTTTTTCTGGATCAAGATTGGCTGCTTGTGTCCCTGCTCTGGAAATTGATGGCCATTTGGTCTGCAAGGAAGGAAGAAGGATGGCACCATCCAAAGTCAACAAGATCATCTCTTGGCCCTCTCCAATCAATCCCACTGAAGTTAGAGAATTTCTAGGTATTGTAACTTATGTTCAAATCTTCATTCCATCTTTATCTGGAATCTGTGTCCCTTTGCATTGTCTAACTGGGAAAGAAGCTGAATGGATTTGGACCCAAGATTGTGAAAATTCTTTTCAGTTGCGCAAGTGGATTGTTGGTAAAGACATAGTATTGAAAAGATGTCTTATGGAACTGGAGCTAGCAAGATCAAGCTGGCTGTTGATTCTAGTTATCAATCTGTTGGGGCTTTTCTTACTCAGGAAGATGAAAATGGTTGGGACCATAATGCTCTTTATTAATCCTTGTTATTTTCAGATGTGGAATCCATATACTCCTAAACAAAACTGGAACTCTGTGGCGTGGCTTGAATGTTGAAGAAACTTCAAACAGTCCTCTGGGGTCAAAATTTCAAATTACAAGTAGACATTCAATACATAACTGAAATGATCAATGCTCCAAGCCTTCCAAATGCTCCTATGACTTGATGGGTGGCTTTTAGTCAGTTGTTCTTGTTTGATATTTTTCACAGGCCTGGAAAATATTTCAACATGCCTCATGGTTTATCTTGAAATCCTCAGGGAGATGATGAATTGGATGTTGGAATGGATTTTGATGAGGAGGAACCTATGATTTGGCCTGTTTTCTCTTTCTCATCTCAAGATTATTCTGGCTTTCAGCAGGATTTCTGGCTTAAATTAGAGAATTGCCTTGAAACTCTCAAAAGAGCCCCTGATCTCTCTGCCAAAGAATTTTGATCCCTTAAAAAGAAAGTCCTCTAATTTCTTTGTCCAAGGTTCTACGCTTATGAAAAGAGGAAATACTTGTGCTCTCATTGTTGTTACTATCCCCTCCAAGCAAGATTTGGTCCTTGAAAGTCTCCATGAAGGTCTAGGTCATTGTGGGGAAAACAAAAGTTATCAACACATATACAAACAATTCTGGTGGCCATCTTGGAAGAAATCTGTCTTTCAATGGTCCCGGAGTTGTGAAGTTTTCCAGAAATCTGATCTTAGGCGCCCAGCCAAAATTTGTTATCCTACTGGGGAGTCCACTGTCTTTTGAAGGATTTCTATGGATGTGGTTCATATTAAGGCAGGTGTTGCTAAGTATTTTGTTGTGGCTAGAGATGATTTTTCTGGATGGGTTGAAGCAAAATTCCTTAAGAATCTCAGCTCTGAATCAGTGGCAGCTTTACTTTATGAGAACCAGAAAATATTTTATGTCTTGGCTCAATCTTATTCTACTGATGGTGGCTCTGAATTTGGTGGCAAAAATGCTGAAATGATCCAATCAATTCCTGGACAACATTGGGTTACTACTACTTATTATCCAGAAGGCCAGGGCATGGTGGAACAAGGCCATTCTCCTTTGAAGGATTCTCTTGTCAAACTGGCTGGTCAGAGTGGAATGAATTGTTGTAAATTTCTTTCTCTGGTTCTCTTGTCTGATCAAATCTCAACAAAAAAGACCACTGGCTAATCACCTTACAAAATATTTTTTGGCCAAAGGGCAGTCCTTCCTCTTGATCTTGAAATGGAATCTTTCCTGGGTATCTGATGGGAGCAGGTTTCCTCAACCACTGATCTATTAGTTGCCAGACCAAAGAAACTTTAGAAAAGTTAAGAAATCCACAACAAAGCTTATCAGAAGATGATGGAATCAAGAGAAAAATCAGTTCAGAATTGGGAAGATAAGCATGTATATCAAATCAGGGCTTGCTTAAATCCTGTTGATCTAGTTTTAGCTTATAATCAATCCTTGGGGAATCAGTGGGGAAAGCTCTTTAAAATTGTTTGAATGGTCCTTATTGGGTTGTTTGTCAAGTCAGAGGTGGATCTTATTTTTTGGAAGAACTGGATGGTACTCAGTTGGCCAGAAGGTTCTCTGCTGATCAAGTATAGATGTTTCATTTTTGTGGGGGCAATTTGGGGTCAAAGTAAGTCCTCCAAATTGTGCACCGCCAGGGTCATTTGCTGCATTTTTGTTGTGAAAAACTACTTTATGCCACATAAGTGAGCACCTGGGACGGCCTCTTTGTTTTGCTCCTGCCACTTCAAGGGCTCTTTTGGATGGATAAAGATATTTTTCAAATTTTCAACCACTCTCAAGATCAAGAAATGGCCATTCCTCTGTCTCAATTTCTTTGTATTCCTTTTTTTTCTTTTTTAATATCTTCAAATTCAAGATGAAAAATAGGGACAGTCTTTAAGTTGGGGAGAGATGTGGTGAACAATTTGGTGCACCTCAAGAAAAGGTGGCAATTTTTTTTTAAAAAAAAAAAAAGAAAAAAAAAGAAAAAAAAGTGTGATTATAAATTCACTACTCCAGTCGTTTGGGAGTTGCGTAGGGCCCAACAAGACCTGTGGGAGCTTTTTAGGGCCCCAAAAAACCTTTGGGGGCCATTTAAGGCCCCTAAACGCGTGGGGGCCCATACACTACTCCAAAGGGTTGTTCTAAACACACTGTGGTGCTCCAAACCTAACCTATAGCCATCAGACTAACCTTTATCATATAAGGACAGCTCCAATCATCAAAAAGACCTCAAAAATGGATTCTAAATCAAAAATAATCTATAGTCACCCAGCCAAAGTACCCCTCTATCTCTCATGGTTTGGAAGATACAAGCTCAAACCAACCCTGGCCTACCAATACCCCTATCAGGTGTCACAGCTCAGGAAAGGACAT
This sequence comes from Puccinia polysora, assembly GCA_025617555.3. Taxonomy (NCBI): domain Eukaryota; kingdom Fungi; phylum Basidiomycota; class Pucciniomycetes; order Pucciniales; family Pucciniaceae; genus Puccinia; species Puccinia polysora. The sequence goes on along the minus strand of CM062620.1, from coordinate 23,549,751 downwards.
ATGGACATACTCTGGAAGACTTCAAGTAAATACCACATAAATTAAAACCATAAACCACCCAAAATCATCAACAGCCTATACAGAAGCAATTAATACAGCACCAAACAAATCACCTCATCTGTACACAGCAATATATGCGAGCAGGCACAAGCAGTACAGAAGAGATTAATAAAGCATCAAACATGTCAGCCTCCTAGATGCCAAGACCCTTGCTATCCTTTAGCTACCAGAGGTGATAGAATAAATAATAAATATATTATTTAATAAATGCAGCAAAATCCGTAAAATATTGGGATCAAGCTTATTGCAAGGTTAATTGGTTTGGATATAGTTTATTGTTATAAATAAATATGAATAAATTGATTATTAAATATTTTTATAGAGGGGCCATAATTATATTGGGGATCTTTAAAACCTCTATTCAGGGATTTCAGTATGAAAACACGTAGTCCTGGTTACTTTGGGCTCTTTAGTTTAAAGGATATTTTTCCCAAAGATAATATGTATATAAAATAATAAAGATTCATAGACAATTGATCTAACCACAAGACTGAGAACTGAGAGTGGAAAACTAGATGAGAATGACGTCAAAAGAACAGAGATGAAACAAGAAAGGAAGAGACAAGAGAGAACCAACAGGAACTGGAGACTGCCTAGGATAAAGATGAAGTTCAACGATAATTTGTGAGGAGAGGTCTCAAGGCTGGAAGTCACCAGGTGAAAAGAACAGTTCATAATGAGAAGAGTGTCTGACAGAGACAACAAATATCACCAGGCAGTCTTGGGATTTGAGGTTTGAGAGAAGATGTTGGTGAGTTCTGAGGTTTGAGTTTAGGATTCCAGTTTGAGGAAAAGGAGGAAAGAACCAAGAGTTGAGAGTAGAAAAAAAAGGAAATAGGAAGAGAATCGGGCTTGAAGAGGAGGAAGTGAGGTTGAGAGCGTTAGATGGTCAATCGAGTTAGGTGAGGAGGTCCATACATCATCCTGGTTTTGAGGATGATTGTCGTTCAGTGTTGAATGACAACCCACCACGTCGAACTGAGTGAGAGTCTTCAGGATGTGAAATTTCACAACAGGTGGCCTCTCGTGAGTGACAGACAGTCTCCCGCAAGATCTGAGGCGCGCGGATGACATCCAACCAGTGAAATCCCAACACACCCCATGCCTGGAGAGATGAGGAGGAACGATTGAGCAGGAAGAAAGAAATAAAAAAAAATAGGAGAATAGAACAAACAAAACGAGACGTGACAGTGACAACAGGAAGGAAACCAAAGAGACAAGAGTGAGAACAAAGGAGTTAAGAGGACCAAGGGGCTTGAAAGAAGGATTGCAGAAGATTGAGACTGGAGATGCCGGCACTTTTTGTGAGAGCATCTGCGGGAATTTCTTCAGATTTTACAAGCCGGACTTGAATATTCCCAGAATTCAACTCTTCCCTTATTACTTTTGTTTTCAGATCCAGGTGCCTAGTCTTTGAGTTGGATCCAAACTTTTTGAGTTTGTCGGTGAGGCAACTGTTGTCGGTGTGAATGAAAATCGCAGTTGAGTCAACGGAGAAGATTTCGCACGCCAGTGCTTGGATCCAGGTAGCTTCCTGGAATGCGTCAACAAAGGCATTCAGTTCAGCATCAGTCAAACTGAACGTGATGTTCTTCTGTTTGCAGCTTTTCCAGGAAACTGCGCATCCATAGACTGCGCAGAGATAACCTGTTTGAGAGCGTCTAGTGTCCAGATTGTCTGCCCAGGACGCATCTGAATAGACAGAGATTAAGGAGTCAGGGTTATCTACTTTCAGGCAGAGTTTGATATGAGGCGTCCCCTTCAGATACTTCCATGTCTTTTTAACTTCATTCCAGTGAGGTAAGCCGGGCTTGACGTTGAATCTGGCAAGGCTGAAGACAGCAAAACTTATATCCGGTCGGGAGTAACACGCAATATGGTTGAGCAGGCCAATGGCAGACCAATAATTCACATTCAAAGCTCTGAATTTTTCAAATTTGTCATCAGATGCCGGTTTGAGTTGCAGATTTTGAGTCAATGGAGATTTGCTGGGTTTAATGTCTTTGAGGCCCAGTTCTTTGAGTCCATGTTTGATATGCTTGGGCTGACTGAGGAGTATTTGATCGTTTGACACTTCAATTCACATGCCAAGGATAGTGTCCGGATCTTTGGCTGTGGAGCCAGCAAAGCAATCTAGAAACTTTCCTTCGAATCCTTCACCATCCCCGACAAGTACCAAGTCATTGACATGGAAGAACAGCCGGGACTTCCCATTGCAAGAGAGATAGAGACATGGATCACATGAAGATTCTCTGAAACCGACTTCTTTGAACCAGGCCGTGAGAGTTTTGTACCAGTTTTTTGGTGCTTGCTTGAGGCCATAGAGGGATTTTTGAAGCTTGAGGAATTGACCAGCTCTTTTAGAGCCTTTCGGAGTCCAAATGATCACTTCTTTGTCAATAGGGGAGTGAAGAAACGCACTCTTGACATTGAACTGACGAATCTTCTGTTTTGATTTGAGAGCGTAAAGGAGCAGCAGACAAAGGGAGGATGGTTTTCCGGTGGGAGCAAACGTTTCTGTGTAATCGAGTCCCTGAATCTGATTGAACCCTTGGATGCACAGGCGGGCCTTGTATCTGACAGGATCGCCGTGACAGTTTTGTTTGATCTTATAAATCCAAGTAGTGTTGAGTACATTCTTCGGCTCAGGTCCATCATAATCTTCCCATACAAGAAGGTCTTCGATGGAGTTGAGTTCTTTTTCCATAGCCTCAATCCATTCCAGATATTCTTTGCACTTGAGAGCGTCATTGTAGGATTTGGGCTTGTAATAATGGTAGAATCCGTACCTTTGAGGGGGTTTGATTTGAGAACAATCTCTTAGGGTCCTGCCAACTGGAGTATCATCTTGCCGATTGGTCTGTACAGGAGCTGAGTTGGGCTGTTCCTCTGTGCGGTGGCTCGAGAAATCTTCAGCAGAAAAGAGACTAACCGATTCAGATTCCTCCTCATCAGTTGTGCTCGCCGACTCATCCCACTGACCGCAATATTGATTCCACGGATCCTGTCGCTGATTGTGAGGTTGTTGGGTGATGTTAGGTTGAGGATGAGACGGAAGGGTATCCTGTGAAGTATTTCCCGGTCCGAAATAATCATCTTTTGCCAGGTCATCATCATAGGACAGTCCGGGAGGATTTGGTCTTGGCATGGTCAGGAATTTGACGTGCTTTGAGGAGATAACAGACCCGATTTGTTAGTACTTGGTATGAGAGAAGGAGAGGATTAAAGCCTACTAAGGTTCCCTCATCCCCTTTTGAATCAAACTTAGACCCCTTTTCCCTTTTGTTGATGAGATAGATACAAGGACTGCCAATTGGCTTGAGGAAGGACAAAGGAAGATGACGGCCATGGATCTTTACCCAAGGAGTTTCACTCTCATCCTTTGAAGGTATGTGGTTCAACATAAGGCAACAGCCTTTGACAACTTCGTGCCAAACAGATGGAGGAAGCCTGCTTTCCTTGAGAGTAGCCCTGGTAGATTCAACAATAGTTCGATTTGCTTGTTTGGCGCAACCTTTGTGTTCTGGATGATACGGCTCAGAGACAATGTGGGTGATGAATCGTTCATCAAAGTACGTCAAGAGCTTCAAGTTGACAAATTTGGTTCCTCCATCGGAACAAACCTCGGAAGGATATTTACCTCGGCGATGATGTTCCTTTTCCAGGAGGTTGATAATAACATTGGCGGTTTTGTCCTTTGAGGCCAGTGGAAAGGCATCAAGATATCCACTTGCATTATCCACGAGCGACATAATGAACCGGTGTCCAGCTTTAGAAAAGGGTCAAATTGGTCCCATCAAATCTAGGTGAATTCGATCGAAGACCTTCGTGCTGCGGGTTGAAGAATGAGGAAACGGAGACTTGGTGATCTTGGTCTTGACGCAATCCATGCATTGAAATTTCTGGATGACGTTGTTTGGAATGTGACAAATGAGAGGTGCAAGTCTCAATAGAGAAGCGTGACCATATTTGCGATGAATCTCCAGAAGATCATTCTCAGGAGTAGAAGAGAGAGGAAAGATGAGATTTTAGAGAAGAGAGAGGAGCAAACGAGGGAGTAGGTAGAGTGTACAGATTATCTTTGATAGATCCCTCGAGGAAGGGTTTGTTTTCATAAGAAATTGTGAATCGATTGTTGGATGAGAGAATTGAGCAGCCCTTGCTGTTCAGTGCGCCAGCGCTGATCAGATTGATGGTAACGTCGGGGACATAAAAGGCGTCAGAGAGCTTGAAGGTGACGTTCTTCCAATGCAGAATCGCGGTTCCTTTCGCTTTTATCTCCAAGCTGGCCCCTTCCTTCCCAGTTTTGATAGGTTGACCTTCATATGGCTCCATTTTGCTGAAGTATTGAGAGTCATTGATCATGTGTACTGATGCTCCACTGTCCAGCAGGAAACGACGGTCGCGATCTCCATGTTTGATCCACTGATTCAGTAAAGCAAGGTAGTGAGCTGAAGGGGATTCAACTTTAGTTCTTGATCCGTTCTTCTTCGCCTTCCATTTGGTGTGATTGTCTCTCCACCATTCCGGAGCCACCTCAGGATGAAGATGCCAACAGTCGGAGGCTGAATGATTCTTGTCTTGACCTGGATGATGAAATCCTTCTACACATCTTTTAGGTTCAGATCCCTTAGAAGAATTCGAGTGCGTTGATGTCTTTCTTCCAAACAAAGCCACATCTCCCTTGGACTTTGAGTTGGAGATGGAGGACTGTGCCATGGATTTGTTGTTCAGCTGCGTGAGGTGGTTCAGTACGTACTTGATGGAGAGTTCCTTGTCAGAATGCATGATCTGTCTCTTGAAGTTGTCCATGGAGGTAGGAAACTTGAACAAGAGGAGGTACGCCACGATGTCGTCAGGAAGCTTAATACCAACTTCGGAATCAACTATGTTGTCGGGGTTGAATGAGAGGTACAGGAAGTTATTGAAGACTCGAGCTCGATTTGACAATTGAGACGAAGCGAATTTTTGAATGATGGCCTTCCACAAGAGTTTAGAAGAATTTCCATTTTCGGCCGTCACAATATTTTTTTGAGCAGCAGAATCAAGCTTGGATATAATTAAGAGTTTGAGTTCTTCGTTCATCGACCGATCCAGATCAGAAGTCTTGTCATTCATGACCTTTGCGCAACCCCTGATGTCCAGGATGGCGTCCATCTTGTCTTTCCAGATGCCATAGTTCTCCTCACCAAGAAGCGGAATGTTTTTGAGAGCTGTCTTCAACATAGTCTGTTTGAAGTCCATGGTGGCCTGTTGAATCCTTCCTCAGTCTGTGGGTCAAGTCTTGAGTGTTTGTGATCCGTTGATAGAGGCCCTTTTGGCTTTTAACCGTAATAAAGATTCATTGACAATTGATCTAACCACAAGACTGAGAACTGAGAGTGGACAAATAGATGAGCATGAAATCAAAAGAACAGAGATGAAACAAGAAAGAAAGAGACAAGAGAGAACCAACAGGAACTGGAGACTGCCTAGGATAAAGATGAAGTTCAACAATAATTTGTGAGGAGAGGTCTCGAGGCTGGAATTCACCAGGTGAAAAGAACAGTTCATAATGAGAAGAGTGTCTGACAGAGACAACAAATCTCACCAGGCAGTCTTGGGATTTGAGGTTTGAGAGAAGATGTCGGTGAGTTCTGAGGTTTGAGTTTAGGATTCCAGTTTGAGGAAAAGGAGGAAAGAACCAAGAGTTGAGAGTAGAACAAAAAGGAAATAGGAAGAGAATTGGGCTTGAAGAGGTGGAAGTGAGGTTGAGAGCGTTAGATGGTCAATTGAGTTAGGTGAGGAGGTCCATACATCATCCTGGTTTTGAGGATGATTGTTGTTCAGTGTTGAATGACAACCCACCACGTCGAAATGAGTGAGAGTCTTCAGGATGTGAAATTTCACAACAGGTGGCCTCTCGTGAGTGACAGACAGTCTCCCGCAAGATCTGAGGCGCGCGGATGACATCCAACCAGTGAAATCCCAACATAAAATACAGGGTGGAGTGGCAGGGCCTTGTAACCAAGCTGCCACGACAGAGAAAGGATAATAAAACTCACTGGTATATTATTAAATTCTTTGGGTATCTATTTAGGATGTGCACTGATGGGTTAAACCTGTATACTGGGGTTATAAGGTTGTTCAGCAGTTTTAATTGATAAAAAAAGAGGTTTAGGATGGATATTATTGATCAGACTTAGCCATAAATCACTTACTTATCACTTACAAGTACTTGATTACCTTGGCACGGTTTCCGGATATAAATATAACTGGGTCTCTGCCCATCAATATACTTAGAAGAGCTCTTTATTTATAGCTTTTGGAGTCCCAATACTATCCTTCTGAGGGGTACAGGGGCTCAAAGGGACGGACACCAAGGCTAGCAGGGTAACCAGTGGTAGTCTGTCATGTGTTCTTGGTGCTATAGCACGGGTAGGATCTAATTCCTCAGGGTATGGGAATCATTATACTTTATAATAGATATTAGGACGTGTGAAGAACACTAATCTGTCCTATTTATGTATTATTTAATTAATTATCCTTAGTAAATATTCCCAGTAATTTAATAATTATTTAAATAGACGTTTCTATGGACATCCTGATTTCAGGTGAGTTCTCATTATGTATTAAATAAATGGAGTAAAGTCATGATATTGATTTTACTCCTTATTTTTGAGTTCAAGTTGATTTACTAAGATAATTACTTAAAAATATAAGTCATGAGAATTAATGTGATATTTTTACATTATTAGTTTTCTTAGTATTTCACAAAAATATTGATGTCTAGAAATTATCATAAAAGTATATTAAAGTATTTTAATATATTTTTAGAAGTTGTCATTGTCTTATTTTTGACATTCTTGGTAATTTGAATTATATTTAATAAAAAATACATATAAGGGTTATTTCAGTATTTTTCTATAATATTATGTACTTTTAGACTATTTCAAATCGATGGGAATATTTATTACATATGTAGAATGTTCCCATGTGGGTTGTAGCATGTTTACCCAGTACCTAAGCCTCTCAGGCTGCCTCTCACTCTGTCAACCCGTAGTGCCGCAGCTGCATACTTGTCAGAGGCCCAGCGCTGCGTACACAACCTTGAAGGAGTGACAAGGCTGTATCTCAGCCGCGCGCGGGTGCATTGGCTGCCGCGGCTGCATGCAGGAATTGTGACAAAACACATTTCCATCAATAAATCCTAAAATATACACAACACCTCAATTCCTACTGTATTTTAGGTGTGAAACCTATACGTGAAAATACATGTGAAATATTTAATTGACCAAAAAGCTCAATAGTGGAGCCATGGTATTTTGGTCTTTCTTTCCTTAATTATTTAAAATTATAAGGAGTTGGATTTCAAGGGTGGGGTCAGTGAGTGACCCTACCTAATTTTGGCAGGAATATCCATTTCTTTAATAATATTTTTTGTTTTCCTACTCCTTCTTAGGTTAATTATATTATCATTATTTTTATGTTATTTTTGTTACTTTTTCAGATTGCTCTGCAATAGTAGCAAGCTGACAAAACAAATCACCACACAGCAATATATGCAAGCAGGCACATGCAGTACAGAAGCAATTAATGCAGCAAAAAAAAAATCACCACACAGAAATATGCAAGGAACTGCATGAATGACCAAACAAAAAACCAACCACCACTATAAAGAAGAAATCTATTCATGGGACACCTGTAGAAATGCAGCACAGCAAGGAATGCAAGGGTGTAGATGCATGTGGATCCTGAAAAGCCTCCTCCTCTGAACAGCCAAAATGCCTCATGAACTGTACTCACTGTACCAGGGAGACCCTCAGGGGCAGCCCTGGGGGCGGGATTGTCTATAAATAGAGGGCCTCTCTCCCCCAGACAGATCCCCCCATCCTTCCCTCCAGGGATCACCATGCCTCCTAGGAACCCTTAACCCATACTTTTACCATTCTCAACCATTATCCCATAACCCATACTGTGACCATCACCAATCCCATATCCCATAAAATCACCATCACCAACACCATCATCATCATCATCAACCACCACCATTACCCTGGACCATTCACCATCATCAACACATACTTTTAACCATGACCCAAGCCAATAACCCATAATTTGATCATCCACCACCACCATTATTTACCCAGTACCCCATACCTTTGAACATCATCACCATGTCCCCATAACTTGAGCATCACCAAAAATCACCACATACATTGACCAGCATCAATCATCATCACCATCAATCATCATCACCATCAATAATCATCGCCATCCATCAGCATCATCATCATCCATCATCATCATCACCTACCTTGACCATCATCATCATCATCATCATCACCTACCTTGAAAATCATCATCCATAATCAACACCTACCTTGACCATCATCAACCATCATCATCACCTATCATCATCCACCTCAATCACCCTCAGTTATCAACTATAGGCTCAACCATTTCAACCTTTATTCAAATCATCACCTGTATCATCAAAGGAGTATTGAATCAGTAAACAATAAAATCAATATAAAACAAGATAAGATATATAAAGGATAACAGTAGAAAAAGGATTCTTCCCTTACTCAGCTTCATTCCTCCAAGTCACTATCTGCTCCACCATTTCTTCTTTATCAATCTTGAAACATTTGATCCCAGGTCTAATAGAGACTACTATAGTAGAAACTCTATCTGAAAATCAGCCACCAATCTCTTTTCTTTTATTGTTGTGAGACTACTATAGTACTTAGAGGGGAAGGCAATACAAAACCACCCTTAGTATTCATCCATCTTATCAGTGGTTGTAGTGCTAAATTCCCCCTCAATTGACTGCCAGCAAGCTATTTGCTAAACTTTACCCAATCCGAAAGGAGTCTCCACAATGCGCAACCCCTGGGGGGGCATATACCCCCCATAATGGGCATTTTTGATTTTTTTACCCCTTTACACAACCATATTATTTATTATTTATTATTTATTATTTATTATTTATTATTTATTATTTATTATTTATTATTTATTATTTATTATTTATTATTTATTATTTATTATTTATTATTTATTATTTATTATTTATTATTTATTATTTATTATTTATTATTTATTATTTATTATTTATTATTATTTATTATTTATTATTTATTATTTATTATTTATTATTTATTATTTATTATTTATTATTTATTATTTATTATTTATTATTTATTATTTATTATTTATTATTTATTATTTATTATTTATTATTTATTATTTATTATTTATTATTTATTATTTATTATTTATTATTTATTATTTATTATTTATTATTTATTATTTATTATTTATTATTTATTATTTATTATTTATTATTTATTATTTATTATTTATTATTTATTATATTATTTATTATTTATTATTTATTATTTATTATTTATTATTTATTATTTATTATTTATTATTTATTATTTATTATTTATTATTTATTATTTATTATTTATTATTTATTATTTATTATTTATTATTTATTATTTATTATTTATTATTTATTATTTATTATTTATTATTTATTATTTATTATTTATTATTTATTATTTATTATTTATTATTTATTATTTATTATTTATTATTTATTATTTATTATTTATTATTTATTATTTATTATTTATTATTTATTATTTATTATTTATTATTTATTATTTATTATTTATTATTTATTATTTATTATTTATTATTTATTATTTATTATTTATTATTTATTATTTATTATTTATTATTTATTATTTATTATTTATTATTTATTATTTATTATTTATTATTTATTATTTATTATTTATTATTTATTATTTATTATTTATTATTTATTATTTATTATTTATTATTTATTATTTATTATTTATTATTTATTATTTATTATTTATTATTTATTATTTATTATTTATTATTTATTATTTATTATTTATTATTTATTATTTATTATTTATTATTTATTATTTATTATTTATTATTTATTATTTATTATTTATTATTTATTATTTATTATTTATTATTTATTATTTATTATTTATTATTTATTATTTATTATTTATTATTTATTATTTATTATTTATTATTTATTATTTATTATTTATTATTTATTATTTATTATTTATTATTTATTATTTATTATTTATTATTTATTATTTATTATTTATTATTTATTATTTATTATTTATTATTTATTATTTATTATTTATTATTTATTATTTATTATTTATTATTTATTATTTATTATTTATTATTTATTATTTATTATTTATTATTTATTATTTATTATTTATTATTTATTATTTATTATTTATTATTTATTATTTATTATTTATTATTTATTATTTATTATTTATTATTTATTATTTATTATTTATTATTTATTATTTATTATTTATTATTTATTATTTATTATTTATTATTTATTATTTATTATTTATTATTTATTATTTATTATTTATTATTTATTATTTATTATTTATTATTTATTATTTATTATTTATTATTTATTATTTATTATTTATTATTTATTATTTATTATTTATTATTTATTATTTATTATTTATTATTTATTATTTATTATTTATTATTTATTATTTATTATTTATTATTTATTATTTATTATTTATTATTTATTATTTATTATTTATTATTTATTATTTATTATTTATTATTTATTATTTATTATTTATTATTTATTATTTATTATTTATTATTTATTATTTATTATTTATTATTTTTTATTTATTATTTACTATTTATGATTTATTATTTATCATTTATGATTTATGATTTATGATTTATTATTTATTATTTATTATTTATTATTTATTATTTATTATTTATTATTTATTATTTATTATTTATTATTTATTATTTATTATTTATTATTTATTATTTATTATTTATTATTTATTATTTATTATTTATTATTCATTATTTATTATTTATTATTTATTATTTATTATTTATTATTTATTATTTATTATTTATTATTTATTATTTATTATTTATTATTTATTATTTATTATTTATTATTTATTATTTATTATTTATTATTTATTATTTATTATTTATTATTTATTATTTATTATTTATTATTTATTATTTATTATTTATTATTTATTATTTATTATTTATTATTTATTATTTATTATTTATTATTTATTATTTATTATTTATTATTTATTATTTATTATTTATTATTTATTATTTATTATTTATTATTTATTATTTATTATTTATTATTTATTATTTATTATTTATTATTTATTATTTATTATTTATTATTTATTATTTATTATTTATTATTTATTATTTATTATTTATTATTTATTATTTATTATTTATTATTTATTATTTATTATTTATTATTTATTATTTATTATTTATTATTTATTATTTATTATTTATTATTTATTATTTATTATTTATTATTTATTATTTATTATTTATTATTTATTATTTATTATTTATTATTTATTATTTATTTATTTATTTATTATTTATTATTTATTATTTATTATTTATTATTTATTATTTATTATTTATTATTTATTATTTATTATTTATTATTTATTATTTATTATTTATTATTTATTATTTATTATTTATTATTTATTATTTATTATTTATTATTTATTATTTATTATTTATTATTTATTATTTATTATTTATTATTTATTATTTATTATTTATTATTTATTATTTATTATTTATTATTTATTATTTATTATTTATTATTTATTATTTATTATTTATTATTTATTATTTATTATTTATTATTTATTATTTATTATTTATTATTTATTATTTATTATTTATTATTTATTATTTATTATTTATTATTTATTATTTATTATTTATTATTTATTATTTATTATTTATTATTTATTATTTATTATTTATTATTTATTATTTATTATTTATTATTTATTATTTATTATTTATTATTTATTATTTATTATTTATTATTTATTATTTATTATTTATTATTTATTATTTATTATTTATTATTTATTATTTATTATTTATTATTTATTATTTATTATTTATTATTTATTATTTATTATTTATTATTTATTATTTATTATTTATTATTTATTATTTATTATTTATTATTTATTATTTATTATTTATTATTTATTATTTATTATTTATTATTTATTATTTATTATTTATTATTTATTATTTATTATTTATTATTTATTATTTATTATTTATTATTTATTATTTATTATTTATTATTTATTATTTATTATTTATTATTTATTATTTATTATTTATTATTTATTATTTATTATTTATTATTTATTATTTATTATTTATTATTTATTATTTATTATTTATTATTTATTATTTATTATTTATTATTTATTATTTATTATTTATTATTTATTATTTATTATTTATTATTTATTATTTATTATTTATTATTTATTATTTATTATTTATTATTTATTATTTATTATTTATTATTTATTATTTATTATTTATTATTTATTATTTATTATTTATTATTTATTATTTATTATTTATTATTTATTATTTATTATTTATTATTTATTATTTATTATTTATTATTTATTATTTATTATTTATTATTTATTATTTATTATTTATTATTTATTATTTATTATTTATTATTTATTATTTATTATTTATTATTTATTATTTATTATTTATTATTTATTATTTATTATTTATTATTTATTATTTATTATTTATTATTTATTATTTATTATTTATTATTTATTATTTATTATTTATTATTTATTATTTATTATTTATTATTTATTATTTATTATTTATTATTTATTATTTATTATTTATTATTTATTATTTATTATTTATTATTTATTATTTATTATTTATTATTTATTATTTATAATTTATAATTTATAATTTATAATTTATAATTTATTATTTATTATTTATTGGTTATTATTTATTTTCTAGTGGAGGCTACACAACTTGATTTTAGTTGTTTAGCATGCCACGCAACTCAAATGGGACATGTAGCATTCCACACAACCCATTTGAGCCGTGTAGCATGCCACACGGCCCATTTGAGTTGCGTAGGGTGCCACACGGCCCATTTGAGTCGTGTACACGACTACACATGGCCCATTTGAGTTGTGTACACAACTCAAAGAATTGTGTACACAACTCAAAGAGTTGTGAATTTAACATTCCCCAAAAAAAGGGTAATGTCAAATACACGGCTCATTGAGCCATGGACATGGTTCAAAGTGGGCCGTGTGGCACACCACACGGTCCAAACCAAGCCATTTACAACCCCCCACGGCTCAAAGAGTTGTGCGGCCAACCCAGCCTGGTCTGATGGCGTGTTGGATTCCACACTGCTACATTTGAGTCTTGTGGATTTTCACAAGGCTCAAATGTAGTTTTGTGGCATCCAACACGCCACTGGAACATAGTGAGCCAAAAAAGTATAAATAAAAAAAAACCAAATGGAACAAAAGGGCACTCACATAACCAATGAATCAAATAAACCTTCCAAAAAACAGGAATTAACCAAAGAATGTTGATTTTGTGGTTAAAAAAAAACAAAAAAAAACTGGGACTATCAAATGGACTAGCCTCAAAGTAAAAAGACCCAAAAACAACACAAGTAACTCAATTAGACCTAAACTCAAAAAACCAAAAAAAATCACAAGTAACTGGACTAGCCCAAGATTGAAAACACCAAAGGAAAAGACAAGTAAATAGACTAGCCCTAAATTAAAAACACAAAAAAAAATACAAGTAAGTGGACTAGCCCTAAACTAAACCCACAAAAAAAAACAAGTTCAACTTGTGCTAAGCTGATACCATCATAAGGAGTAAAATACTCCTTATGATGAAATCAGCCCAACACAAGTTGAAATCACTTACAATTAAACTCTCATTCAAACAAAAAAATAAAAAAATAAATAAAAAACAAGAAAAAATGGGAATATCCAATGGACTAGCCCTGAAGTAAAAAGACCCAAAAAAGACACAAGTAACTGGAATAGCCCTAAACTAAAAACACCAAAAAAATCGCAAGTAACTGGACTATCTCTCAATTAAAAACACCAAAAAAAAGATAAGTAACTGGAGAATACCTAAATTAAAAACACCAAAAAAAAAGACAAGTAACTTGACAAGCCTTAAAGTAAAAAAACCAAAAAAAAACCAGTTCAACTCTCATTCAAAACAGTCAATATAATGATGTTAACTCAAAACACTCAAAATAATGATTTTCAAAATGTGATAAACCTTTATATTAACAGAACTTTTAGCTGCATTAGAATTAAAATTTATATGAAACCCAATGATGAAATGAAGTCAAAGTCTATAATCTCTATAATCTAGAATACATTTGCAGTTGATCTTTGAGATGACCAACCCAAGCAGAGGCTTTTTTAGAAATCAAGAAATGCAGTTTTTCTACAATGGGTGGGATTGGAATCATTTCTCCCTCAAGTAATAATAGAACCCAGTGGTTATTTTTTACAAAGGAAACAAATATTGGATCTGATTGATCAGTAACACCATTTTTTGTTGGAGTATAAGTATCACATGACTCCAATAAAATAAAACATATAGGTCTGGAATATGTGTCTGCTGTGATTTGACCCATATCTAATTTAGCCAGCAAATTTGAGGAGGGAATCTTTTCATTGATGTCTTCAACATCAAGTCCTTGTTTAATATTTTCAACCTCCTTTTCACCAACAAGCATCTTAATGTAGCATACTTTGTGTTTCTCCAATGATTGTATCATTTTTTTTCTCACTTAAAACCAACCATGTTCTTCATAAACAAGAGATTTAAAAATGAATTTAAATCTGCAATTTCCATCTTCAATTGGATCCAAAAACTCACCCAAGAACTTATGGAATTTCCTTGGTATTTGATTGAGGTATTTCAAGTTTGGTTCATATCATCAAAACTAACTCAGTATTCATTTTTTTAATCAAATCATTCAAATGAATACTCACCAAAGATGAGATTCTGGTTGAGCTTTGCTGCACGTTGCCTTCCTCTGCAGAGGATTCTGATTCCAAATTAAGTTACCAAATTCACTTTCAGTCTCTTCCTCTGAACTATGAAATTCAGATTCAGATTCTGCCAACTCTGACTAACAATTCATCATTAGTAAGTGACTAAGTTCATCAAACAAAACAATGAAAATATCCCCAAAAAAAAGACTTACAATCTTTTGTCTTTTCTTATTTGGAGCCCTTCTATTCCTTTTTCCCCCCTTGAGTTGTTTTTCAACATGCTCACACCAAGATGGTTCTGGCCATGTATCTGTCAATTTTGGCCATCCCTTACTTCATTGTAAGAATTTAGGTTCAAGTCTTGTCTTCAATTGATATTTTGTAATCTTCTGAATGATATACTTCAATAGGCTGCTTTGCTCATGATCTGGAGACTCTGAACGGTGAATCCAACTCGTTTCTTCAAGCTGTTCATAGAGTACCTCCATAACACTTTTCCCCTTTAGTTCTGCAAGCATTACCTTCCGCTTAGTGTTATAGGTTTTTTGGTCATCAACATAATTGCTGCCATTAATATTGCTCAATTTTCTCTTAAGCTTCAACTTATTGAGCCCATCATTCATGCCTTCTATCAGATTGTCTAAGGCCACCCCCAAGAATTTCCTCAGTTGATGATGCACAGAGGGATGTTCAGATTGTTGATGGTTATGTTGGGTTTCCTTGTAGGAGAGTCGCCCCAAGGGATCTTCCTTTGTGCAAATTGAATGGATTAAAAACTTGCACGCCAACTTCCTTGTGTGAGTTTTTCCAGACCCTTTGGTAAGAGGTTTTCTCAAATAGGAAACATGGAAATCACAGTCTTAATACATATATTTATCTTTCTTTGATTTAAAAACCATCACAGCTTAACCATGCTTCATAGCCCATGTTTGAAAATAGTTTTGGGCCTCTTCCCCAGTAGGAAAAGTTCTCACAGGAGGTGGGTCAAGTTGATCTGGAACCAATTCAATGGTTAGGTTTTGCAGTTTCATAGTTACAGGCACCCCATAAGTTAGTTTGAATTAAATTTGATCCAGCAAAGACCTCTGTAACATAAAATGTTACTCACAACCAGAGGTTGCATCCCACTGTGAAACATTTTGTTCCTCAATTGTCACCCTTAATGAGGATGCAATTAGGGCTTCCAATGTTTCATTAGCCAAATCCTTTTTTTATTTTTCCAAAGATTTGTTGATGGCACTATCAATGTAGACCTTCCACGCAGCCATGTCAGAAGAAGGAGGGCTTGTGTTGGAAATGCGCAGTCTCTCTTCTCTTGTTCTCTCTCTGTCTAACTGAGATGTCACTCATGTGTCACCTTTCCTGTCTCCATGTGTCTCTCTCTTAATTCTTCTCTCCTTTTCTTTCACCGCGTTCATGCTCTCATTGGGTCTCTTTCTATTCTTTGTCTATCTCATTTGCTTGGAGGGTCCATTCTCCTCCCTCAACTACTACTTAAATTCACAATCTTACTACCCCTCTATGTGACTTACCATCACCTGCTCAAGACTTCCTTCTTATTTGGTGAGATTGTCACTGTTCCTAACACTTCTGAGGACTTATAACTAACCCTTGGACCTCCTAGATTGCCACCTTCCTGTTGTACTTCTATGTCTTTATCAACTCTCCTCTACTTTTGTATTCTGTCCCTTTACTCTCTATCCGTGGTGTGTTCCCTTATCATTTCATCTGCTGTTTTCTAACATGTTTCTTGAGCTCATCATTCCTTATTGGCTCTGCACGTCAGACTAGTTTTGGTTCTTAGAAATTTATAAAAATTTCATCACAATTAACAGTCAAAAGCGCACACCAAGGATCCAAACAAGATACCTCTTTGCATACACCACCAGTCACGCCTGACTATGGAGAACATCAATCCAACTATTTTCAAGACTACTATTGAGGCTATCCCTTTATTGACGGAAGACAACTTTACCATATGGCATACTGAAATACTATCTCTACTCAATCTGGCCAATTTAAAGGAAGAAATAAACTCCAACTCAAAACTGAAAGACTCAGACAACACTATCCTGACCTCTGTATTGATCTCTAAACTATCTCCCTTGATACATTCCAACATCATCAATTCTGCCAATGAGGAAGACGCTAAGTCAATCTGGAAATCCATCCTCAAACATGTCCTATCTTCCCAACCTGCAAATCAAGCCAGAGTATACAGCAACTTTGCTTCCATTGTCTTCAATGAAGCTGACATTCTATCTTTCATCACTGAGATTAAAACTGGGGTCAACAGGATTCACAAAATTGGTATTAATCTGCCTTTCAACATTCTCACCTATATGATTTTTGAAAAGCTACCCAATTCCCCAAAGAACATCAAGCAACAGATAACTCATTCCAACGTGGAATCCAAAATTACACCCAATGCCGTTCTTGACCATATTTGTATTCATTTAAACAAACAATGGATGTCCGCTGCTGCCATGGAAAACGTAACCACCTTGTTTACGGAAGCCTCTGGCAAATGAAAGCCTGGTCAACACAACACCTTGGCCAATCATCCTCAGCATTGATGCTGGATCATTTTCCCTCACCTGCGCCCTAAGGCTACCAGCAACCACAAAACTGAGGAACACGTCAGCTTCCATTCCAATACTGCCACTATGACTGCCTCTGTGTTTATCTTAAACTCCGGTTCCTCAGATCATATGATCTCTGACAAGTCTTTTTTTAACTCATTAGAAAAATCCCAAAAAGGATTAATCAACACCAGCTGCGGACCAGGTGGACTGAAGATTGAAGGAAGGGGTACCATCCATCTTTTGTCCAGCTTGGGGCCCATCTTTCTTGATAATGCGCTCTATGTGCCTAAAATATCCTCCAATCTCCTATCTCTAAATCTTCTTCTTCTCACTGGTTTTGTAATCATGTTCCAATCCAATCAATTCCTTCTCACTGATCCCGCCAACTGCCAGTTGATGGGATAATACAAGAATCACCTTCCTATCATTGAACTGCATCCTGCGGTCTCTTCCTGCAATTTAACGGAATCAAAGCTCTTAAACAAGTCCCTGGGACATGTAAGCTATCATTGCCTGCGGAATAAGCTTGATCTTCCCATTTGGAAGCCTGTGGAATGCATAACCTGTTACCTCTCCAAGATCACTCGTGCCTCCTTCAAGGTCAGAACTTCCACCGCTTCTAAGCCTTTTGAAGAAATCCACCTCAACACCATAGGACCCCTGCCTACCTTTATCAAAGGTCACCGGTACTTGGTGGTTCTTGTGGACTCATTCTCTTGCTACTGCTCCACCATTCCTGTGCAAAACAAGGATGAAATAGCGTTACAGCTGATTGAATCCATATCATTTGAGGCTAAACAGTTTGAGTGCTTTCCCTCTGTTATACACTCTGATCGCGGCACAGAATTTATCAAATCTACCATGAACAAGTTCTGCAAGGACAACCTCATATACCACCACACCTCAGATCTGTACACCCCTCAGCAGAATGGTCTGGCTGAGAGATTTAATCAAAACCTACTTGACTCCATTTGGACTATCCTGAAGGACTCCGGTCTATCTGCCAAGTGGTGGCATGAGATTGCCAAAGCTTCTACGCTCACTCTGAATCAAATTCCTGCTCATAAGTCCAAACACTCTCCCTATCAACTATTCAAGGGCTCCTTTATACCACTTTCTTATTTCAAACCAATTGGGAATCCTGTGGTTTTCCTTAAACTTCCTAAGGCCAGCCACTCCAAACTTGATTCTCCCGGTTCCATAGGGAGACTGATAGGCTACAAACATGAAATACTCTCATATCAATTACTGGTGCAAGGCTGTCAGATTGTTGAATCAAAAAATGTCCAATTTCTTGATTTTGAACTTGCTGATACAAAATCCTCAGATGCAGATGACTTTCATGTCAAAAACTTCCATCAGCAAAAGAAAAAAATTCCTCCCAATTTCTACAAACCCCCCGAATCTCCTATGGAAAAAGACTCCTCCATCTCTGCGGAATCTGTCTCTCATCCCTCTGAAGCTAGTTCAGACAACTCTGATCACAGTGACAAAAGCACTTCCGTCAGCCTCATTCCCAATGGTCGCATCCTGAGGGAGAGAACGCTGGCAGTCAAACCTATCAAATACTCTCACCACTCTGAAGCAAATGAATCTATCAATCAGGCCAAGCAAGTTGAGTTGATGAACATCAAACAGCATGAAGTTTGGGAGGATAGTTGGGAAAAACCTGACCAAGTACTTCACACAATGTGGGCAGTGCGTGATAAACCGGAAACTGTGTTGTCTCTGGCTAAAACTAAGGCTCGCCTCTGCATCCAGGGGTTCCTACAAGTACCAGGTCTAGACTTCAGTGAAACGTTTTCCCCCACTGGGAAATTCTCATCCCTTCTTTTCATGATAGTTTTTTCCCTGGACAAGCAACTCCCTGTCAGACAATTTGATGTTAAGAGTGCCTTCCTTTTTGGTCCCTTGGACAAGGATATTTACATCAAGACTCCTAAAGAACCTCATTGCAAGGATCCCTTCCTAAAACTAAAGAAATCCCTCTATGGGCTCAGGCAATCTCCCCGCAACTAGAATCACACCTTCACTCAATGGTTGGAAAATCTTAATTATCATCAGTCCGACTCAGACGCATGCCTATTCATTCACCAGAATCAATCATTGTTCATCTTCTTCCACGTTGATGATCTGATAGTGGTAGGAGATTTTGACAACTTTCAGACTGAATTTCTCACTAGGTTCCCTGAGTCCTCAGCACACAATCCAGACACTCTTCTTGGCATGGAAATGAAACTGAACGGCTCCCAATGTCTTCTATCTCAGCATTGTCTCATCAATAAAGGACTGGAGCTACTTCATCTAACTGACTGTTGATTGGTCTCCACTCCCATGACGCCGGGCATACACCTAAAGGGAGCCACTGAGGAAGAAAAACTGGAGTTTGCCAAACTCAACATCAACTATCAAACGTACACCGGCATGCTTAATTATCTGGCCTGCCGGAATCGTCCCAATCTATCTGCAGCTGTATCTCTCCTCTCAAGGTTCAACCACTTGCCAGGACTCACGCACTGGAGAGAGGTGCTGCACTTCTGGAAGTACCTAAAAGGGACTATCCACTAAAATCTCCGACTAAAACCAACGTCTATCTCCAACCCTGATTGACTTACCTTCTACACTGACGCCACCTGGGGCAACAACAGCACTGACCGCTTATTGCAATATGGATACCTGGGGCTGTGGAAGGACTTTCCTGTGTTCTGGGGAAGCAAGAAGCAACAGAACATCACCTTGTCCTCTACAGAGTTGGAACTTGAAAGGTTAACGGACTTAAAAGGACGTTTGATTTCAGTAAGGAGTGATCAAGGAAAAGAATCAGGGGAAAAGAAACATGGTTGAGTAGACACCTTAAAAGGACCAGACAGCGTGTTTACTAGACAAAAGCAGTAATGGAGAAAAGGAAAAGGAGAAAGTAAGCATAAAACAGTGTTGATCCGGTGTGATACTCTTGATGTTGGTGATTGGGTGAGCCTGAGCTTGAGATGTAGCGGTAGCTGCTGGTTGAACTTATTGAAATCAATGAGGACTGGTTGTTGATGTGAGTGATGGCGTGTTGGGGTGAATTAAGAAAGCGGTTTGAGAGATCCTGGGGAGAAGACTCGCAGGCCTTCAGGATTGGAGCTTTGGCAGCGGTTGATTATGAGGGATGCGCGTGGGGGAGAATGAAGACAGCGTTTTGACATGAAAACCATAGAAAGAAATAAAATAGAAAATAATAAAATGGAAAATAAACTGAGAGACAAAGAAAATAAGAATGAGGACAATAGTGTTAGGAAATAGTTTGAGCAAGTACTTGAATACCAACAGCCTCCCTTGCTCAAATTATTTTGATATGTTGAGAGCGTCCAAGGCGCCGCAAAGCACTACTTGGGTTACCGGAGTGTAAATTTAGAGCGGTGGATGGGAAGTGAATTTGAATTTAGAGCGGTGGATGGGAAGTGAATTTGAAGCCAGATCAAAATGAAAAGTGTAAGACTATCTTTGAGGATGGATTTAAGGAAAAATTAAAACTGATCAGAAAAACATCCAGGATTATTGATGAGCAGGAAATTGGGGAATTTCAAGAAATGATAAGAGGTTTGAATTAAAGCTGGGATAATTTTGAAAAGAAAATAAAAGAAATATAAAGTTCAGAAATATCAATTATTTTTTGTTTTTAATTGATTTCATTTAAAGTGTGCAACAGTTTACTTCTTTTTCTGTCAGCTTCCTACTATTGCAAAGCAAGCTGCAAAAGTAACAGAAATAACATAAAAATAATAATATTACAATTAATATAAGAAGGAGAAGGAAAACCATAAATATTGTTACGGAAATGGATTCCCCACGCAAAATTAGGTAGGGTCACTCACTGACCCCACCCTTGAAATCCAACTCCTTATATTTTTAAATAATTAAGGAAAGAAAGACCAAAATACTAAGGTGTGGTGCCCCATCCTGGAAACCCTGGCCAGTGCAGAGATTTTAATTTTTTACTTATCATCATTCATAGGTATCATTATTGAAAAAAAAAAAAAAATAATCCCCATCCCCATTCCCATGATTGTCATCATCATTCTAGACACTCTAGTCATCAATCTGAAAAAACTTTCAAGTTATAAATAATCCATCCATCCATCCTTACTTTTATCTCTCCCGTCCCTTTGCATCAGCCTTCCTTCCTCTATTTTTTTTGTTTGTGAATTTGTTGTTTGTGATGATGAATGTTGAGCAGCGTGAAGAGAATAATCAAACACACACAAAACAACCAGCCGCCCTCCCTCCCTCAGATTTTGGTTATACTTTAAGGGTGTCAAAAGGTTTTGATTTGAATATGCTGTCTTCCTATTGAACAAAAACATTGAATGGATCATGTATCATCAAAAAGTAGTCCCCAAGAGACATTGAGCTTTGAAGCGCCACCATCTTTGACGGCATCAGACATTCCAACCCAGACGACTCCGACAAGGAACCAATCATTGTCCTTTAGAAGAAACTCAAGCCCAAGTTCATTTTTTTCCTCATCCACCCCTGGTTTTGTTCCCAAACTCAATGGGCAATCCGTGAGCACCCAAGGTCCTTCCATCCTGCTTGAAGACAATCCATCATCCTTTTTATCACCTGCCTTGTCATCTTTGATTGACTCTCTAAGCCAATTGGATTGTGACAACCCCCAAACTTCTCTACCCCAATTGCATCCTCATTCTCACGCTCATCATCATCCCCTCCCTCACTCTCTTACCAACCGGTCGGATTGTATCCTCCGACTCACAACCTCCAGCTTGCTGGTCTCCCGCGCGGCTTGTCTGTTTCCCGCGCGGGTCTCAGCTGTCTCCCGGGCCCATCAGCCTGTCTGCGGGCCTCTCACTTGCTACTCTCCTGCCTACGCCAATCCTGATCCTTAAAAAAAAAAAAAAGAAAAAATCCGCTCCCATTTGTAAATCTCTCTTGTAAATAGTCTACAGGCCTCTGGTCTATAAAAGTAGGGGCTCTCCCCTGCTTTTTCTGCATCATCATCATATTATCATCATAGAAATTCATCCATGGGAGTGTGTGCCTATGTCTCCCCAATCATTGTGAAATTTGATCCTGATCCTTATCCTTGGTATATCTCTGATTGCCCCCTGATCCATTTTTTTAACCCTGAGTCTTTGCCCCTCTGTGGCCTGATCCTTATCACCAACCAATAGCCTTGCTGGTTGAAGGAAAATTCTGTCTGTTGGAATTTTTGAGTGTGTTATACCACTCCTTGATCCCTTTCTCTGACCATACTGGTCCTGATCCCTGATCATCTTTCTGGAGCCAATCATGATTGATTGAAGAGGTCTTATTAAGCTTAAGACCTGGAGTGTTATACCTCCCTTTATTTTCTTTGGAGTTGCATTCTTCCATCCTACTCTAGAATCCCTTGAGAAGTGTTGAGGTTATCCTTGCTTCAAATCAGTTACTTTTTGCTTTTAGAGCTTCTTAAACATTGTGCTTTGTCTTGTAGGGTGTGGTGTCAATTTATAGACACGGATTGGGAAATGCGTCGCGGCTGCGCTCTCAGCATTGGAGGCAAGCAGGCTCAGCATTAGGGTATGAGGAGTGCTGAGCAGCGGCAGCTGATGGATCAGCAGCGGCCGCTGTTTGGCTCCGCACCTAGTGGACGGGCTGGGCTCAGCATTGAATGCGGCGTGGGCGGCGATCCGCCCCGGAGATCGGATTTGGAAGATAGTGCGCTTGAGTAGGTTTGCGGGCGCGCCGGTTTGGATACCTAGGGGCGGAGCAATCCGCGGGCTATAAAGGAACGGATGGAGCGCGCGCGGATCATGCCGGATATTACCGGACAACCATGATGGACGTGGACAGACGGATACAGACAGGCGCGGGGGGCTCTGAATAGGGCCCGGTGCGAGGACCGCGTCATGAGAAGGACAAACTGGATGGAGGGAATGGGTACGGACGTTGGGGGGGAGTTTGGTACGGAGGTGTGGAGAGGAGTCAACTCCGGGTTGGGGAGAGGGAGGCATGGATGGATGCATGAAATCAGACCATCACATCATCGGATTGGATCACTCATCTCACCAGGAGATTAAAGGAACTCATACTGGATACACATCCAGGTGGAAAGTTCTTAGGATTGAAGGATTGGAGATTTCACTCTCTCTCTACTTTTCTTTATCTTTTTATCTCCTTATTTCTATCTCTCATTTCAAGTGCGCCTCCGGGCATCCCCATCTCCTTTCAAATGCAGGGAACCGTTAACTTCCGAACCTTGGGACAATTATAGGGGGATAACCCTTATTCTTTCCACATCTGGGGGTCTGGCTGGGAAATAACCTTCCATTTCTTGTCTTTCAAAGGTAACTGGGCGCAATGTTCTATCCATACCTCCCTACAGTTGCTCCTTCTTCTTCTTCTTCTTCTCCTTCCCTCTCCAGGTCCGCTACTCTGACCCCACTCTTGTCTTCCATCTCTCCTCCTCCCCCTCCCTCCGCTTGACCCAGGACAAGCTATGCCGTTCCCCCATCAGTCTCCAGTGACCATGAAACCACTCGTCCGGTTTGCATCAGGCCGCGCGACTACCCTCACATCCGAGTCCAGACCGCGGATGTGGAGCAATTCATCTCAAGATACAAAGGTATTGCAGACGTGGAAGGTGCGTCGGACGCCGATAAGGCCCGGCTTGTTGTCCTGTTTATTATGGACAAAGAGAAGCTCCGGGATGTGGAGGAAATGGAAGGCTATGAGAATCAACATTGGCCAAAACTGAAGGCAGAGATCCTAACGCGGTGGGGTAGGCGCAAACCTTGATTCCGGGAAAGCAATTTCAACAGCCTGGCCTTGAAGGCAAGCGCGCGCGGACGGCCCGGCGGAGAGGTGATTCCAAGTCGCGGCTCACGTGCAAGGTGGAGGGTGACTGAGCTTGGGGGCGGCGGGATAAAGGTGAACCGGGGGGTTTCCACAAGCCTTCCAAGATTGAGTCATTTTCCAAAACCACAAACGGGTCCGGAAAAGCTCTCTTGCGGGGCCTGGGGCAAGAGCTGGATTGGGGGGGAGCTTGGGGCATGCCGTCACTAAGCGAGCAGCGACGGTGGCCGCGACGGCAAGAAACACAGGCGTGTTGGCCAGGGGCAATCAAACACGCATGCCCGTTCCGGACGCAGAACTTGCATGGGAGCATGGTGGCAATGGAGCGGGAGGAGGATGGGGAAGGTAGTAGTGGGAGTGGTGGGGGTGGTAGTGGAAGTAGCGGGGGTGGTGGTATGGTGAAGCAATGGATGACTTCTGGGGACAGAACTCAAGTTGGGGGGGGATGTGGTGTCAATTTATAGACACGGATTGGGAACTGCGTCACGGCTGCGGGCTCAGCATTGGAGGCAACCGGGCTCAGCAGCGTTAGCTGCTGGATCAGCAGCAGCAGCTGTTTGGCTCTGCACCTAGTGGACGGGTTGGGCTCAGCATTGAATGCGGCGTGGGCGGCGATCCACCCCGGGGATTGGATTCGGAAGGTAGTGCGCTTGACTAGGTTTGCGGGCGCGCCAGTTTGGATACATGGGGGTGGAGTAATCCGCGGGATACAAAGGAACGGATGGAGCGCGCGCTTGCGCCCGCAGATCATGCCGGATATTACCAGACACCCACGACGGGCGCGGACGAACGGATACGGACAGGCGCGGGGGGCTCCGAGTAGGGCGCGGTGCAAGGACTGCGTCATGAGAAGGACAAACCGGATGGACGGAACGGCGTACAGACGTTAGGGGGGGAGTTTGGTATGGAGGTGTGGAGAGGAGGCTAGGGTTTCTGTCTTGGGATTGTTTTCTGTTTTGTTGTCATACTGTTATTTGCGCGTGTACTTAGGTTAGGGTTGAGAGGGAGGACTTATCCTCACTCTCAACTCCGGGTTGGGGAGAGGGAGGCATGGATGGATGCATGAAATCAGACCATCACATCATCAGATTGGATCACTCATCTCACCAGGAGATTAAAGGAACTCATACCTGATACACATCCAGGTGGAAAGTTCTTAGGATTGAAGGATTGGCGATTTCACTCTCTCTCTACTTTTCTTTATCTTTTTATCTCCTTATTTCTATCTCTCATTTCAAGTGCAACTCCGGGCATCCCCATCTACTTTCAAATGCAGGGAACCGTTAACTTCCAAACCTTGGGACAATTATAGGGGGATAACCCTTATTCTTTCCACAACGGCCACCCTCAGTTATCTGGTACCCTTCAAGTGCTTGATTGCGGAGAGTTGGGAAGGTTCATTGAAAACCTGGAGGTTGGTTGGGTTTGAGTTGATCATCCCCAATCTTCTTCTGATAACCAGAGTTATTAGCTTGTGGGCGTTGTTTACATACTACAGATTTTGTTCCTTGAACTCTAAGCAGAATTTACCTTCTTTTGTTCAAGTTTTTCCCTGCATAATCTTCTCTCAGATAGTGCTGTTCCATTGCTACCAAACTATTATCATCTTTATCCTCTAATCCTTGATTCCTCATTTACCAGGTTCTGGACCTTGATCTTGGTTACATCTAAAGATTTTTGTAACACTCAGGAGGGCAGCCTAAACAGCACCTTTCCCCTCCAGAGAACTGCCACAGCCTAGCACAATTTGGAGTCTTAAAACAGCTCCACTATTGAGCTTTTGGTAAATTAAATATTTCACACGTATTGTCACGTATAGGTTTCACACCTAAAATTCAGTCAGAACTGAGGTGTTGTGTATATTTTAGGAGTTACAGATGGAAATGTGTTTTTTCACGAATCCGCACGCAGCTGCAGCAGCCAATGCACCTGCGCGCGGCTGGGATACATCCCTGTCACTCCGTCAAGGTTGTGTACCCAGCCCCGGGACTACAGGTTGACAGAATGACAGGCTGCCAGAGAGGCTTAGGTACTGCGTAAACATGCTACAACCCACACAGGAGCATTCTACATATGTAATTAATGTTACCGTGGATAGTAGATAGTCTAAAAGTACATATTATTATATAATTACTTAAATAATCCTTATAAGTATTTTTTATTCAATATAATTCAAAGTACCAAGAATGTCAATAATAAGACAACAGCAAATTCTAAAAATATATTAAAATACTTGAATATACTTTAATGAGGATTTCTAGACAACAATATTGTCGTGACATAGGAAGAAAACTCATGATGTAAAGATATCACATGAATTCCCATTACTTATGTTTTTAAGTAATTATCTTAGTAAATGAACTGGAAATCAAAAATAAGGAGTAAAATCAATATTATGACTTTTATTCCAGTTATATAATACATAATGAGAACTCACCTGACATCACGATGTCCGTAGAAATTTCTATTTATATAATTATTAAATTACTGGGAACATTTACTAAGGATAATTAATTAAATAATACATAAAAAGGACATATTAGTGTTATTCACACGTCCAAACATCAATCATAAAGTAGAATAATTCGCATACCCTGAGGAATTAGATGCTACCCGTGCTATAGCACCAAGAACACATGACAGGCTACCCCTGGTTACCCTGCTAGCCTTAGTGTCTGTCCCTTTGAGCCCCCGCACCCATCAGAAGGACAATGTTGGGACTCCAAAAGCTATAAATAAAGAGCTCTTTTGAGGATATTGATGGGCAGAGACCCAGTTATATTTATATCCAGACACCGTGCCAAGGTAATCAAGTACTTATAAGTGATAAGTAAGTGATATATGGCTAATTCTGATCAATAATATCTGTCCTCAACCTCTTTTTTATCAATTAAAACTGCTGTACAACCTTATAACCCCAGTATACAGGTTTAACCCATCAGCGCACGTCTCAAACAGATACCCAAAGGATTTAATAATATACCAGTGAGTTTTATTATGCTATTTTTGTCGTGGCAGCTTGGCTACAAGGCCCTGCCACTCCACAGTGTATTTTATATACATATTATCTTTGGGTAAAATATCCTTTAAACTAAAGAGCCCAAAGTAACCATGACTACGTATTTTCATACTGTAATCCCTGAAGAGAGGTGTTAAAGATCCCCAATATGATTGTGGCCCCTCTATCAAAATATTAAATAATCAATTATTTCATATTGAATTTAAACAATAAACCATAACCAAACCACTTAACCTTGCAACAAGCTTAATCCAAATATTTTACAGATTTTTTCTGCATTTATTAAATACTATCTTTATTATTTATTCTATCACCTCTGGTAGTCAAAGGATAGCAAGGGCCTTGGCATCCAGGAGGCTGACATTTTCTTTTGATTAAAAAGTGGCTGAAATAAAAATTGAAAAATTCCAAAATATAAAATATGAGATAAGAGATAAGAAGGTGATAAAAAAACAAAAACAATAGAAATTTCCTTTGAAAATTCTTGAATAAAGTACATTGTAAATTCCCACTGTAAGTGATCTTCAATATTCAAAGGTTTTTGAGGGAAATGAATATTTCCTGGATTTAAGAGCCAAGGTGGATCTAGGAGACAAACATGAAAGACTTGATTTATTGCTTTATGTTTGAAGGTAAGCAAGTTTTAAAGAAATTTGTAGATATAATTGATTTTATCTTGAATGGGAAAAGATTTTTTTTTGTAGAGCTTGCAAGCAGGAAAAGTTTTGACAATGTGAAATTGTTGAGAAATCATGAATTTCTCCCTGAGAAGCTGGGTGATGAAGTTCAGATTTTATTGGCTTGCTCCTTATAGCACATATTTTCAGATTCAAGGTTGTTCCAAATTTTATTTTGAAGAGATTGAATGAATTGAGAATATTTGGTAGGAGTTCAAGAAGTTTCTAAATGAATAGAATCAAAATTTGGATTACTTAGGTCAAGACTTTGGAATGGGAACTGTTTGGTGGAATAATGAGTGGAATTATTGCAGGAAGATTTCTCCAATGGAAGCCAATTTGACAAATTTCCCTGTTGGTAGCAGGAAAAAAAAATCAAACATATTTTTTGAGAATTTGATTGAATCACTTGGTTTCAAAATTAAAATCCGGTTGATAAGCCATTTATAGGTTAAAATTCATCTTCAAATTTTGAAACAAAGATTTCTAGAAGCTAGATACAATTAGAGTTTTGAAATAATTGAAAATATTATCCGGGAGACAATAATTTGAGAATAAATTCTATACAAAGAGATCATGAAGGTCTTTTGAAGAAGGAGTGGTATTTCTTTGAAAAAACAATGCCCTACTTGAGAACCAATCTACCATCACTAGTATAGGGTCACATCTATCAGAAGGAGGAAGTTGTGAAATGAAACACATGCACATGAATAAAAAAGAATAGGTGGGATTGGAAGAAGCCGGAGTAGCCCATAATGATTTTTACTTGACTGATTGCTACAACTTCAGTCATAGCACACATTGAGATAGTCATCTGCTTCACTGGTCATACCAGGCAAATAGAAGTCTTTTCCAATCAGCTTGTAGGTTTTATCATGAGAATAATTACAATCAAGAATAGATTAATTCCAAGATTTAAAGCTGGATAAATTAATACTAGGGTTTTTGGGAACTACTATATGGTCTGATTGGGTTTGGGGTGATGGTTTCATTAGTGAGGATTGATATCAAATTCAACGATCTTGAGAAGCCAATTTTTGATTGGGGTCAATTTTGTAAAGATAAAAAGAGCTTGAGCTCTAGTGAGATGAAAGGATTAAAGAATGAGTGAAAGGGGCTTGTAATTTCAAGCGTAACGGACCTGAGATCAGGAGGAAAGGGGCACTCCAGTTGATGTGTTGGCTGAACAGATGATAAATTCCACTTGAGAGCACTGGTGTTTATATAGACTAAATACACTATAGGCTGAAAAGTGGTTGAGTACAAAATGAATAAGTTAAATTAGCATAAGCAGTTTAAGTGACATGGTAAGTGAAATGCTATGCTTGGACAGTCTGACAATCACTACTGAGAACACAGCCTAGTTATATTTTAGCCATTATTTTAATACTTCAATAAAAACAATAATATAAATCAAATCAATGCAATCAATGATACTTTGAACTCCAGTGGAAGTCACATATATATAAACTCAAATTCTAACAAATTTGATGGGGAATTTGGAATGAGAGGAGACATTCAAAGTGGGGAAGATGGAGAGGGGTTAGATAGATAAGGTATTTTTCAGAAGGGAGTGTGATTAATGGGGATAAGGAGGAATGAAAAAGGTGATAGATGAAGGGGTGAGGGAATGGGAATGAGGAAGAGTGCTGGAGGAGAAAGAGCTAGTGCAGATTTGTGCGTTTCATAATGATTTGGAGCATCTGATTGGGTGAAACATGAGTGGAATGAGGATTCAGATTTGGAGTAGCTGCAAAGGTCTGTGATTGGAAGCAGTACTTGAGGAATATGAGATCACTTATTTCAATTTATTTTTCTCAATTGAATATTCCATTGAATAAAAATTTGCTTTATTTAAAATTTTGTTCAAGTGGGGATATTTCAATTGAGAAAGTTGAATTATGGAGAATTATTCTTGAATATGTTTCATGATAAAACTGGGATGGGAAGGCAGGTTTGAGAAAGTTTTTTGAATTATTTAAGAGTTTCATTAGAAATGGTGCCCACCCCTGAGGTAAAAAGAATCCCAACATCATATATCATCAGGGACTACAACTTGCTTTCTGGGAAAATAGTTGATAGTGAAGTTGAATTTGGAGATTAATTTGGAAAATTGTGCCTTCTACAAATAAGAAAATTTTTTCTGATGAAATGATTAGTATAATTGCATTCAGTTAAGGTTTCAAAAGTTTCCCTGAGACTCAGAAGGTATGAAAAGATTTATTCAAGAAATATAAAATTGAAAGAATTTCCTTATTTTGAATCTTTTAATTAATTCATTCTGTTTAAAACTTCCAAGATTCAAAAGATAAAGGATGAAAAATTTTAGAAAATTCTTGGCTCAATTCACTCCAATCCACTTTTCTGCATTAACTTCCCTGCAGGATCTCCTTAGCAACTTCCAACACTCCAAACCTAGCTAGACCCAACCAGCCACTATTGGATCTCTCTCTGTCCGGATCCTTCCTGGCAACAACTCTTTCCTTGAGACCATCTTCTACTTCTTTTCTTTGTATAATCTATTTCCATATCTTATCTTTGTTTTCCTTTCTTTCATTTCTATTTTCAATTCTTTGTCTTTTCTCATTCCTTGCCTTCCTCCCTATCACTCAATTCATCTCATCTGAACATCTGCCTGGTAAGACTTGTGTCCTTTCCAAATTTATATCTTCTGCAACTCTAAAACTCTCATTCTCTTTATTCAGTCTCTTTTCTCCGAAATTCCTCCTTCTGTCTGTCTTTCTCCTGTCTCAACCACCCCTCATTCTATCTGCTTTGTCTCCTTGACCCTTCATCTGTGACTTGTACTTAATCTGTCAACTCATGTTGTTGGTAAACTTTCTATCTCTTGTTTCTTCTAATACTGTTTCTCATCTCTAACCCTTGTGTTCCAATCTGTTGGTTTATAGTCATAAAGATTGAAATAATAACCTTAACAATGAATATTGTATATTAGAGAAAACCACAAAATGAAACCAGAAAGGGCTTACACAGCAAGAAAGCCAGTGAAAATTTTGTATAATCATCACCTGAGGTGTTTTTATTTAATGCCTGTGAAACCACATGTGAAAGCGGAAAAAATAGCTGAATCCCCAAAAGGCTCAGCGCAAAACAGCTACTGAGACAGAATTTAACTGCTTTTCACCAAATCCAAGTACCACAACCTCAAGGCCTGCATGCGTTTTGCCCGCCCCTCACCAACTTGCGTCAAACTATCCTTGTTAAATTCACCCCCTACATCCTCCCCAGCACAAATCTTCCATAGAAAGGAAAATTAATCCAACATCTTAATTCATTTCAAACAACAATAACATTCTAAAAGCTCCTCAAAACTAAGATTCCACACCAAAATATTTCAACTCCTCCACTCTTGCGTTCAATACAAACAAATAAAGGCCATTCTTGCCAAAACTATGCCTGGTCAAGTTGCAAGTCTTGAGGCTAACTTGAATTCCAGTCCTCAAAACACCCTAAAAAGGATGCAAGAATCAACTTGAAAGCTTGAATTAGGCAAAGATTCCCAACCCATCAAAGTTACAAAAGCAAAATCTCCAAATCCACTACTTCTAGAAAAGCAAGGCAGAAAAACAAAGTCTTTCCAAAAATGATTTTGACAGTTTTTTTCTGGGTGAACAAGAAAGAGGGTCTTGGTAGGTAGTATTTTCACGCTTGGAAATAATCATAAATACTTTTCTATTGAAGTAATTGTCAGCTTTTGTTTGCTGGGCACCCTGTGTCTGGGGTATCATGATGAATGGCCATGTTTTTCAATTAATGAGGATAAATGTGGCTCTAACAGCGCAGTTTTCATGGTGGTAGTGTGGAAGAAATCCATAATTGATAAAATCTGAATTGGGGACCAAGACCAGATTATAAATTTTTATTAAAATCAGACAAACATGAAGAGATGAGATGAAAATAAAATAAGAAATTAAGAGTTGAATGAGACAAAAAAAACCAACAGGGTTTAACAGGCTGGATATCAAGAATCAGATAAGAAGCTTAAAAAATAAGAACTGACTCTGAATTTGTTAGCCTGATAGTGTGGTGATGAGTTCAGCCAGCAAGAATTTTGACAGCAGAAGTATTGAGAGTTGCTTGAGAGAACTGGAATAGTATTGTTAGATTGGTCTGCTGATTGATGAGTAGTGACAGAGTGATCTTACTTATATCTGACTGGCTGCTTTATTCCATTTGACAAATTTGAAGAATTGATTGGATTGATGTTTTTTGTAGAGAGGACTGTTCAAGATTCAGGAATGAGATGTTCCTTGAATTTTTGCATGCTAGAACTTGATTTGGAGGTGGGTTGACAAGTCCGCAGCAAAATCATCTGCAGATAGAATCCCTGCTCATATGGTGACGGAGGTAAGAGAGAGTTAAAAAAAGAATAAGAACAAGATCAAAGGAGAGAAATTAAAAAGAAAACATGTACCATGCATAGGTAGCATAGAGGATCACAAAGAAAGTGCTTGATCATAAGAAGGACAATGAGATCTGGAAACAACAAGCATAACTGAGTAAGATCAGAATTTAAAAATAATTATTCCCTGAGAAATTTTTTGAAGAATGTTGGTAGGTATCTACAGAAAAAAATTGGTGTAGTGAGGATTCAGTATGCTACTTGCTGCTTT
This sequence comes from Puccinia polysora, assembly GCA_025617555.3. Taxonomy (NCBI): domain Eukaryota; kingdom Fungi; phylum Basidiomycota; class Pucciniomycetes; order Pucciniales; family Pucciniaceae; genus Puccinia; species Puccinia polysora. The sequence continues at coordinate 23,516,964 of CM062620.1, read as the reverse complement.
TTGATTCTTTAATGAAAAAACTCACCAATTCAAGCATGGGAAGTGTTTAATTTGCAACCCCACTAGAGTCTTGAAACACCATTTGGGACCCATTTGAGTTGTGAAACCCTGTTTTAAACCCATTTAGGTTGTGAACAACACTTATGGCCCTTTTGGGGAAAGAAAGCCTCAAATATCCATTTTATGGGGTAATTGAAGGTACCTAGGCAGCCCAAATTAAATCCTCAATAATTTTGAGGCGTTAGAGCCCCTTCAAAAATGTAATAATATAAATTAATAAAATAAATAAAAAAACAGATTTTTCAATGGAGTTTGGGATCTTTTGTTTTGCCTGTTTCATTATTTTTTTGGTTATTTGAGCTCTAATCATGTTTGAAAAAAAATCAAAGAGCTTTTTAATATTTCTTCTAGATTTTTTGGAAGTATTTTTTTAAATTAAAGCATTCATCCAAAAAATTCAAAAAATCAAATTTTCTTATGGAATTTGGGATATTTCATTTTGCGTTTTGAATTTTTCTTTTTGGTGATATCAGCTATAATTAAGTTAAAAAACCAATCAAATAGATTTCAAATATTTTTTATAAATTTTTTGGATGTATTCTTTTAACTTAAAAAATTTATTCCAAAAATCTAAGAAATTAAAAAAAACTCAAATTTCTCATCCGTTTATTTACTATTTTAGTTATTTTTTTTGTAATTCAAGCTCTCAGAAACTTATAAAAAAAAATCAAAGAACTTCTGATATATTTTGCATGTATTTTTTTACCTTAAGAAAGTAATTTAAAAAATCAAAAAAAATCAAATTTTCAAATGGAGTTTGGGATCTTTCTTTTTGCATTTTAATCGTTTTTTTTGGTGATTTAAGCTCTTTTTAATTTTTAAAAAAATAAAAGAAATTTAATTTAATTTTTGCAAATTTGTTTGATGTATTTATTTAACTTAAAAAATTCATTCAAAAAATCAAAGAAGTCAAAAAAACCAAATTCCACATTGGAATTTTGAATCCTTTGATTTGCCTTTTTAATTTGTTTTTTTGTTTTGGTTATTTAAGCTCTCAGGAAATTCAAAAAAATCAAAGATATTTATAAAAGGGAAATTTTAAATACACAGCTCATTGAGCCGTGCATACAGTTTGAATAGGGCTTTGTGGCACGCCACATGGTCCAATCCAAGCCGTGTACAACCCCCCATGGCTCAAAGAGTTGCGCGGCCAACCCAGCCTGGTCCGCTGGCGTATGGGATTCCACACGCCACTGGACTGCAGTGATCCAAAAAAAAGGAATGAAAGGGTACTAACATAACCCATAAACTAAATAAACCAAAAAGAAAAGAGCGGATTGACTGGGATGAGAAAAAGGTTGAGACACCACAAGAGGAACACAAAGGAAACAGAGAGGTCTTTAAGGCAGTTGGTACAACAATGTTTGGGCTTTGAGTTCAAGCATTGATTTGATCAACAAGGGTTGAGTGGACTGAGCTGATGGTGATTGATTGGGTGGAGATTTCAGGAGTCAGGAGCCTATGAACCTGAGAGGACTGACTCTTACCTGTTACATGACTGAGAAAGACTGAGTAGCCAAACAATGAGGAGTTGATACGTCAAGTTTTATCTTTGGAAGTTTGTATTAGTGTCAAGTAAGTTGTGTGGTCAGGAGTAAAAGATGAATGGTAAAGGAAACCAGAACAGAAGCAAGTACCAGAAGAATGATGAAAACAAACAACATGAAAACCAGTAGGTGAGGAATGATGGAAGAAACAAGAATGCCCCAGCTGTTTTCAGTCCAGTAGGCTGGTGATTCACCAGCCTAATCACCAGCCTACCTGACTGACAGGCAAGGAGTGATTCCTAATAAGGTAATCTGGAGTTACTGGATACAACCTGATGGAAATTCTTCTACAGCTAGATAGCATGATGCAATAAATGACAGGAACTTAATGGGAAGATGAAACTGAACAATACAACATAGCTGGATTCATAGCCTGGGTGCAAGAAAAGGGAACCCTGCAAGTAGGTGTCCTAGTAAATGCAATTCATGAAGGAATGACATGAGATGACACTGCAAATGAAAAAAGTAGTAACAGGGGTGAAAATGTAGGGAAGGGTGTTAGTCCAAAGATCAAACTATAAAATTGATGGGGCTTGATGATATTTCAAGCTAGAAGAGTAGAATAACCAATAATGGAATTCCAAGGGCTGAGATGCCAAAGGAGAGATGGATCAATGTTCAAATGGATGGTTTACCAACTGAAATTTGTTGCAGTTACAGACTGAGTTTCCGTGATTGGAAGTTTATTGCACAAGCCAGAGGTAGTAAGTGGATTGCACTATGGATGCTGTGCTTTACTGTTTGTCACGCTTAAGACTGAGGTAGATGGTACTGATGAGAAGGGTGTATCAAAAAGTGAGGAGACAATAAACTTTGACTCTGGAGCGTGAAGAGCTCTCACAGGAGGTGGGTGAAGTGGATCTGGCTCCAGTTAAATGGTTATATAGATGGCATGCAATCCATCAGTTTCAATCAAATTAAATAAGGCAAAGACCAAGTAAAATGAAATGGCACTCACCACCACAAGTAATTTCCATTTGTGAAACAATTTGTTCCTCAATTTTCACCCTCGATGAGGATGCAATCGGGGCTTCCAATGAATCATTACCCAAATCTTTCTTGTACCCAGCTTTTTTCATGGCACTATCAATGTAGCCCTTCAATTCAGCAATGTTACAAAAAGTTCAGCTTCCCACTCCTCCCATTATGCAATAAAAAAGCAATGCTACTTCAGTAATCAATCCAACTTTATATTGAACAACTACCAAGTTTTCTAAATTTCCATTTGAGAAAGATCAATTTTGTGGCATTTTTTATTTGCATTTTCCCTTTACTTTCAATGATTTGGTTCACATATTCACTCTATTTCACTTTATATGCACTTTGGTGTCACTTGGGGATTGCTAGGTGTGGTCCAACAGTCCCACATAGTATGCATTGATCCCAGATTTGGGTTGATGGAACCCAAATTTGGTCAAGGGGGACCCAAAAATATTAGCACGACCGCTTGGGGGCCATTTACCCCTGAAGATGGCTCCAAAATGCCATTCACAGGGGTAAACAACCCAAAAAGGCTGTTTAAAGGGGGTATATAGCCCCCCAGGAAGCGCATGTTTGAGACGACCCCTTTACCGCGTGTGAATGCGTGTTTTGGCCTGGACCTGCATTTTTTAAGCGTTTGTGGGCCCCCACCCTTCCATTGGCCTGTGTAGGGCCCTAAAAAAATCCCCAAAGACTGGGAGTTGTGAATTTATCATCATCCTTATTTTAATGGTAATTTATAATTTATAATTTTTTTTTCTCACAACACTGGAGTTGTGAATGGCCATTTCATGATTCAGACAGGTTTGCAAATGGCAATTCACAACCCCAATCCATCAAGAACATCTGTTCACAACTCGGATGGGTTGCAAGCAAGAAAAGAAAAAGAAAAGACATAGAAAATAAAACAACAAGAAAAGAAGAAGGAAAGAAAAAGGAAAGAAAAATAAAAGAAATAAAAGAAAAAGAAAAAGAAAAGAAAAAGAAAAAGAAAAAAAGAAAAGAAAAAAGAAAAACGAAAATTGTTAACTTTTGCATCTCCCTAACTCATCCTTGACTCACTCAGCTCCCAATATGTAGCCCATGCACACCCTGATGGGGATTCTCCATCAAGACCTCAGAACCCTTTGGAGGTCACCAGCCTACCGAACTGAAAACAGCTGGGGCATTCTTGTTTATTCGAACATTGCTCCCCTACTGGTTTTCATATTTTTTGTTTTCATCATTCTTCTGGTACTTGCTTCTGTTCCTGTTTCTTTTACCATTCATCTTTTACTCCTGACCACACAACTTACTTGACACTAATACACACTTTCAAAGATAAACCTTGATGTATCAACTCCTCATTGTTTGGCTACTCAGTCTTTCTCAGTCATTTAACAGGTAAGAGTCAGTCCTCTCAGGTTCATAGGCTCCTGACTCCTGAAATCTCCACCCAATCAATCACCATCAGCTCATTCCACTCAACCCTTGTTGATCAAATCAATGCTTGAACTCAAACCCAAACATTGTTGTACCAACTGCCTCAAAGACCTCTCTGTTGTCTTTGTGTTCCCCTTGTGGTGTCTCAACCTTTTTATCATCCCAGTCAATCCGCTCTTTTCTTTTTGAAGTTAAGGAAAGTTTAAACAAATCAGGGGAGATGACTTATTCTACTTTAAAAGTTCCAAGCTTCTTCTCAGAGAGTTTCCTGGTAGGAAAAGTGCTGCAAATAATGCAATCATCAAGCCAAACCTGGTCTCCTACTGCAAAGGCTGGTGCCAAAGTGCAAAGTTGGTCTGCTTGCTCCTCGTGGGTTTTGTATGCTGCTTTGAGGTTGGATTGTGGTTGAAATTGGAGAGATTTAATGAGCGTAAGGTAGTCAGTAGCCGTTGGGGAAGGTGCTAGATGAATAGAATTGAAAGTTGGGTTTCTTACATAAAGAGTTTGAAAGGGCAACTGTTGGGTTGAGGCATGAGTGGAGTTGTTGTATGCAACTTTGGCAAGTGAAAGCCATTGAAACCAATTGTCCCGTTGATAGGAAATCTACATTCAAAGATACTCCTCAAGGATCTGATTTACTTTTTTTCATTTGCCCATCCATTTCTGGGTTGTAAGCCCTTGATAAGCTGAAAGTGATTTTCAAATGCTGACAAAGAGAGGTCCAAAAGCTTGAAACAAAAAATGATCCACAAAAACTAAATATGCTATCAGGGAGAACATTCTTTGAGAAGACATGTTCTATGAAGAGATTAGCTAGTTCCTCTGAAGAGGTGGTTACAGTAGAGCAAAGAAACAAAGCCATTTTTGAGAATCAATCCACTACTACTAGAATAGCATCATAACCATCAGAAAGAGGTAAGTGAGAAAATAAATCAATAGAAAACATATGCCAAGGAATGTGCACAATTGGAAATGGTTGAAGCAGCCCATACTTCCGGTGATTTGAGGACTTGTTACAATTAAACTCATAGCATGTGGTAACATAGTCTTTTACTTCTCTGGTCATATCAGGCCAATAGAATTCTTGTGCAATCAACTGGTATGTTTTATCCTGACCATAATGAGCAGCAAGCTGAGAATCATGCCAAGACTCAAAGATATCTAAGTTGATGCAAGGATTATTGGGAACTACTATACAATCTTTATAAAATAAATAACAATTTTCCTCTATACCCTGATTGCTTGAAGGTGTATTTTCACTCTTGCAAAGCTTGTTACACTTGGGGTTTTCAAAGTTTGGAAGGTTGGTCTCAAAGTTGGGTGGTGATTGATCTGAGTTTGGCAGATTGATTGGAAGAGAAAAGTTTTGTAACGTTTTCAGGATTGTTGTCTGCAAAGGTGCTCCCCCCCTGGGTAAAAATTGTCCCAAAGTGATAAAGCATCAGGAACAGATGCTTGTTTCCCAGGGCAGTATGTGATTGTAAAGTTAAATTTGGAGAGGTGTTTGGCCCTTTGCCCCTGTCTGCGGGTGAGGACTATTGAGCTCATAAAATATTTGAGAGAATTATGATCAGTAAGAACTTCAAAAGGCTCTACCAGGCTCAAAATTTATGAACTCCATTTTTTCAAGACATAAAAAATTTCAAGAAGTTCCTGGTCATGAATCTTGTAGTTAAGCTCTGAAGCAAGCAACTTGCAAGACTTGAAGGCAATGGGATGACAGAGATTAGAACAGGAGGAAAACTTCTAGATTACTACTGCAATCACATAGTCGCTTGCCTTTGTTTCCACTTTATTGCAAGCTAGCTTGATGAAGTGAGCAAGTATTCAAGCAATGTTAAAAGCTTTTTTCAAAGCTTTGAACTCCAAATTGGCTTGTTCTTAAAAATAAAATGAGTTTCTTTTTGCAGAAGGTTAGTAAGATTAATGGTCTTTTTGACGTAGTGCTCAATAAACCTCCTGCAAAAATTACTGAAACCAAGAAAAAATTTAAGGTATTTAACAGAAGAAGGTGCAGGCCAGTCCAATATGCATTGGCTCTTGGATTGGTCCATGCCTAGTCCCTGCTGCAAAACTATTACACCTAAAAATTTCAGAGATTGAGTATGAACTTTGCACTTAGACACTGTAGAGACTCCTGTGGGATTATATAAATAAAAGTGGCAAATAGCTTTCTGGCATTCCTTGAAGGGGAATTTAGTATTACTTCTACTCCTTTGGAGTGTTAGTATATACTAAGAGTGGTTTTGAATTGCCTGCCCTTCTAGTACTATAGTAAGTCTGCACAATAATTTATTTAAATTAATGGCTGGTTTCTTTGAGACTTAATATAGGTCTCAGATCAGACCTAGATTAGTTATGAACTGTGGTACTGGTAGGATTTGTTGAAGAATAGACCAGGTTTATTGGATTATTGGTTAATTATTGATTAGATATATATGATCTTAACCAGTATCCCAATATTAAAAGGGTTCAAGGGTTTATCAAAGGGATGGTTCAGGAGAGGACCCAGGGATGGGTTTACCCACAGGGGGCTGGGTAGAGGAGAGGTTGGTAGTTTCTTTTTGCTGTGCTCTCTCTTTTTTTGTAAGGGTATTTATTAACTAATGGGTGGGGTTTCTTTAGTATGGTGCTGAATATTTAGATCACAGAAGAACCCTTATTCAAGCACCTGGTGGGTGGTTTAATTGGTTAAAGATGGGTAATAACTTGGTTTCTGATTTCTTGTTTACTTTTATAACTGATTCACTACTAATATTTTATCTGGGCAGGTACCACAGATAGATGGGTTGATGGGGTGAGTTATTTGTGGGGGAGGATGGTGATACAACTTGGATAGGTCAGAGAGGCCCTCCTTAAATAGACAAATCCTGCCCCAGGGGTGCTCAAGGCTGCCCCTGAGGGTTCTCCCTGTTCTGGTGAGGAACAGTGAGATACAGTTACATGAGGCATTTCTGCTGGTTGGGAAAAGCTTGTACAGTTTCATGAGGCATTTCTGCTGGTTGGGAAAAGCTGGTACAGGGGTTTCATGCATGCACAGCCCTGCATAAATTGCTGTGAAGTGCAGATACAATGTATTCCTGTGCAGTACTAATGGTTGGTCTGGTGCTACTTGATTCTCCTTACATGTGCTTCTGTTCATTCCTTGGTGATTTGTTTGGTGCTGCATGATCTTGACTGCCTGCATATATTGCTGTGTAGTGCTGTGTGTTGTTGCTACTGCATGATTCTGGTAGTTTGTTTGGTATCACATGCTTCTGACTGCATAAATTGCTGTGTGGTGCTGAGGGTTGTTGGTACTGGTACTTTGTTTGTATCACATGCTACTGGCTGCATAAATTGCTTTGTGGTGCTGAGGTTGTTTGGTACTGCATGGTTCTGGTAGTTTGTTTGGTATCACTTCCTCCTGCATATATTGCTCCTGTATACTTCTGCACAGCCTTCTGTGTATGTATATTTGCTTGTTTGGTTGGTTCTGGACTGGTTGCACTGCCTCCTGGATCTGTATACATTCTGGATGAGGTGACTGGATCTGGCATGCTGCACTACCTCCTGTGTCTGTATGCTGTATTCTGAATGGGGTGACTGTATCTGGCATGCTGGATGAGGTGACTGGATCTGGCATGCTGCACTACCTCCTGTGTCTGTATGCTGTATTCTGAATGGGGTGACAGGGTTGGTGTATGGTTCTGGTGTTGAGGGTAGGCTGTTACTGGTATGTACTTGAGGGTTTGAAAGGTATGTCTTTATGCCTTCCACAGAGCTGTGACACCTGGTTGGGAATGAGTTTGCCACAGTTGAAGGGTTCTTGGGCTGTATCTTCTAATCCATGAAAGATAGAGGTGTACTTTGGCTGAGTGACTATGGGTTATTTGTGATGAAGAATCCATTTCTGAAGCTCCTTTGAGGGTTTGAGCTGTTGTTACACTATAAAAGTGAGTCTGATGGCTATAGGACAGGTTTGGTCTACCACAACGCTTTTGCAAACAGGTTATTCTTTCAAAGTTGCTGAAGCACCTCTCACACATGGGGGATGTGCTCCTCAAGAGTTTTTGAGTAGAAAAGTATATCATCAAGATATACCACAATGTATTTCTCTACAAGTTTGGCAAAAATATAATTAAAAAAAATATTTTAAAGTGGAAGGAGGGTTACAGAGGCCAAAAGGCATGACAGTATACTAATAGCTTCCAAAATGAGGTTGAATTGCAGTTCAGTACTCATGACCCTTTGCAATGAGAATCAAGTTTTAGGTAAATCAAAGGTCTAACCTTGAGAATTAAGCATCTCCATGGAAGGGAGTGAGGAGGAGCAACATAGGTGGTACTGGGTAGGCATTTTTCTGGGCTACCTGGTTCAGTTTCCTATAGTCAAAGCAAAGGAAAAGGCGTGCATCTTTAATTGGAACAAATAGGAAAAGCAAGCCGGTTTTTGAATTGCGTGGTCAAAGAAATCATTCTGATACATTTTCAGCAATGTATTCTTGAAGTGCAGTTGATTATTTCTTTGAGAGAGAGTAGGATAGACCAGGTGACAGAGGTGGACCAGTAAGTTCAATTTTGTGATCATATGAACCAGATGGAGGAAGTTTATCAGCCTTAACAACTGAAAAGATTTCAGAAAAGCCATGATAAACCTTAGGTAAAGACTCTCACATGATTTATAAATCTTTAATCTCATCATTGTCTTCTAACACAGGTTTCAAAGTATTTGAAAAAAGAAACAGGATTAAGGAGCTCAAAATACACCTTTTGTTAGGTGCCTGTTTCTCTTCAAAGAAACAAGGAAGAGGTAAGTTGGAAAAAAAAGCAATAACTCCTAAATCTGAAGAGGGGACTTGTGAATGGAAGTCAGGATATTGCAAATATCCTGGCAGAAAAGTGCCATCCAACCCAATGACAGTGTCAGGTAGGCTGTTTAATTCCTGGTTGATGGAAAGGTTAGTTTTATGGGAATGTGAGTTGCAAAGATTAATTAATCTTTCTTGCCAATTCACATCCAGATTCCAGTAGACTAGGGAGTCATGTCCTAGAATGGTGTCATCCATTCCAGGGATATCCAAGACAAACAAATCCCATTCAAAGCTGGGGAAATTGGAAAATTCAAATATCCATTTTGCCTTATGGTTAACCCAATTAGACGGCTTGTTTGCACTACTTACTAGATAGAAGGGAAATTTGTCTATCTTGTAAAGGATAAGATTTTTAGAGGTTGAAAATTCTGCACTTACAAAAGAAACATTAGCAACAGAATTGAATAAAACTTAATTAGGAGTGTTGTCAGGATGGAAGAGTACAAATCTCAAACTTGGAGCACCAAGTGAAACGCAAGTGCAAAGATTGACTTTCTCTTTAGATAATGGGTAGCTTCCATTTGCAAGTATCAGAAAAACTACCAGCTATTTTTTTGACAGCTTATCCGCTTTGCGCAATTATTGAAATCATGACTACCTCCCCAATACATACAAAACCCTGCCTTTTCTCTCCTTCACCGTTCCTTGTTCTTCAGCATCCTGGTTTCTGTGTCCAGGAACTTTGGAGTTTTGGTGGTGGTCTTCCCTTTTGGGTTGGAGTTCAAATTTGAGGTTGATTTGCTTTGCTTTGTATTCTTCTGTTGTTGTTTCAAAGATTTGTCTGCCTTTGGGGCCAAGGTGGACTGTCCATGATTAATTTGTTTAGAGCGTTTCTTGTTGTGACAGCCATTATCAAGCCTGATCACCCGGTAAATTAGTTGCTGAAGGGAGTTTGTCTTATGTCCCCCAACTGCAAGCTGCTTGATCAGGCATCCCATTAAACCCTTTTGGAAAGGGAAGAGGAGTTCCGCTGGATGTGGGACTGCAGCGTTTGGAAGAGAGAGATGTAGATAGAAGCCCTAATATTTTAATTCATCAGCAAGCTATTTAATTCATACTTGGTGTTGGAAACTTTGTTGGGGTTGCCAAACAAGATTAACAGTTGTTGCTTGAATTTGTTCCATTTGTTGATTATACAAGTGGGACTAGTACTATCTAATAATTTGAGGTCAGGTTTGAACCATTGCAAGGCTATACCCCCAGGACGGAAGAAGCATACATGACTTTTTGAATGTTGGAAGGGAAGTTTTTGGGGTCATTGTAGAACATGATTTTGCACGACTGTAGGTAGGAGCAGAGGTTATGTGGATGCTCCCCAATGAAGTGGTCAGGCTGCTTCATGCCCCAAGTGAAAAAGATCTGAGTTCCTGCACAAGGTCGCAAGGTATTTTGATTTAGGTCTTTGACCAACATAGAGTTAACCTCCTGAGCTTCTGACTTGGGAGCATTTTGGCTAGGCCTTTCCCTACCACAAGTTGAGGTTTCATAGGAGGAGTGGTTTGAATCTTTGAGTTGCTCAAGGGGATCAACTGGAGCTTTGGAAGTGAGTCTGTTGGCTAAGGGGTCATCAAGTGGTTCAACTAAAGGGGATTTAGACAAGGGAACAGGATATAAGGGTTTTCTGGCCTAAGAAACGCTGGATATCCCTAACCAGTTGATGACATCATTGTAAGGGATGAGGGAAGCCTTTTGGATTGAGCAAGTGCGTGAGATTGTAAAAAATGAAATCAAAGATAGATTGGCAGCCTATAACAGATGAGTTGAGTTAGTTAATTTACTGTCACAAAACTGCCCCCTGTACTGGAGGGGATCTTTAGGCAATTGTGAGCGCAAGGGAGAAAGCTAAGTGCAAGGAAAAGTGAAAGGTAGTGAGGTGCTAACTGCAAGATGTGGTCAATTGCAAGTAGCAAGAGGGATGGAGTTGTTTTGTAGAGATGAAACTGAGGAAAGGCCCAATGTGATGGTCTTCCCTTATCAAAGTGTAAAACGTATGAAATGAACTAACTGATGAAAAAATCTGCAGGCAAGGAGTGATTCCTAATAAGGTAATCTGGAGTTACTGGATACAACCTCATGGAAATTCTTCTACAGCTAGATAGCATGATGCAATAAATGACAGGAAATTAATGGGAAAATGAAACTGAACAATACAAAATAGATGGATTCATAGCCTGGGTGCAAGAAAAGGGAACCATGCAAGTATGTGTCCTAGTAAATGCAATTCATGAAGGAATGACATGAGATGATAAAGTAGTAACAGGGGTGAAAATGTAGGGAAGGGTGTCAGTCCAAAGATCAAACTATAAAATTGATGGGGCTTGATAAAATTTCAAGCTAGAAGAGTAGAATAACCAATAATGGAATTCCAAGGGCTGAGATGCCAAAGGAGAGATGGATCAATGTCCAAATGGATGGTTGACCAACTGAAAGGTGTTTCAGTTATAGACTGAGTTTCTGTGATTGGAATTTTATTGCACAAGCCAGAGGTAGTAAGTGGATTGCACTATGGATGCTGTGCTTTACTGTTTGTCACGCTTAAGACTGAGGTAGATGGTACTGATGAGAAGGGTGTATCAAAAAGTGAGGAGACAATAAACTTTGACTCTGGAGCGTGAAGAGTTCTCACAGGAGGTGGGTGAAGTGGATCTGGCTCCAATTAAATGGTTATATAGATGGCATGCAATCCATCAGTTTCAATCAAATTAAATAAGGCAAAGACCAAGTAACATGAAATGGCACTCACCACCACAAGTCATTTCCATTTGTGAAACAATTTGTTCCTCAATTGTCACCCTAGATGAGGATGCAATTGGGGCTTCCAATGAATCATTACCCAAATCTTTCTTGTACCCAGCTTTTTTCATTGCACTATCAATGTAGCCCTTCAATTCAGCAGTGTTAAAAAACTTTCAGCTTGCCACTCCTCCCATTATGCAAGAAAAAAGCAATGCTACTTCAGTAATCAATCCAACTTTATATTGAACAACTACCAAGTTTTCTAAATTTCCATTTGAGAAAGATCAATTTTGTGGCATTTTTTATTTGCAGTTTCCCTTTACTTTCAATGATTTGGTTCACATATTCACTCTATTTCACTTTATATTCACTTTGTTGTCACTTGGGGATTGCTAGGTGAGGTCCAACAGTCCCACATAGTATGCATTGATCCCAGATTTGGGTTGATGGAACCCAAATTTGGTCAAGGGGGACCCAAAAATATTGGCACGACCCCTTGGGGGCCATTTACCCCTGAATATGGCTCCAAAATGCCATTCACGGGGGTAAACAACCCAAAAAGGCTGTTTACAGGGAGTATATAGCCCCCCAGGGCGCGCATGTTTGAGAAAACCCCTTGGGCGCGTGTGAATGCGTGTTTTGGCCTGGACCTGCATTTTGTAAGCATTTGTGGGCCCCCACCCTTCCATTGGCCTGTGTAGGGCCCTAAACAAATCCCCAAAGACTGGGAGTTTTGCATTTATCATCATCCTTATTTGAATTGTAATTTATAATTTATAATTTTTTTTCTCACAAAGCTGGAGTTGTGAATGGCCATTTCATGATTCAGACAGGTTTGCAAATGGCAATTCACAACCCCAATCCATCAAGAACATCTGTTCACAACTCAGTTGGGTTTCAAGCAAGAAGAGAAAAAGAAAAGACATAGAAAATAAAACAACAAGAAAAGAAGAAGAAAAGAAAAAGGAAAGAAAAATAAAAGAAAGAAAAGAAAAAGAAAAAGAAAAGAAAAATAAAAAGAAAAAGAAAAGAAAAAAGAAAAAAGAAAAAAGAAAAAAGAAAATTGTTAATTTTTGCGTCTTCCTAACTCATCCTTGACTCACTCATCTCCCACTATGTAGCCCATGCACACCCTGATGGGGATTCTCCATCAAGACCTCAGAACCCTTTGGAGGTCACCAGCCTACCGGACTGAAAACAGCTGGGGCATTCTTGTTTCTTCAAACATTCCTCCCCTACTAGTTTTCATCTTGTTTGTTTTCATCATTCTTCTGGTACTTGCTTCTGTTCTTGTTTCTTTTACCATTCATCTTTTACTCCTGACCACACAACTTACTTGACACTAATACACACTTCCAAAGATTAACCTTGAGGTATCAACTCCTCATTGTTTGGCTACTCAGTCTTTCTCAGTCATGTAACAGGTAAGAGTCAGTCCTCTCAGGTTCATAGGCTCCTGACTCCTGAAATCTCCACCCAATCAATCACCATCAGCTCAGTCCACTTAACCCTTGTTGATCAAATCAATGCTTGAACTCAAAGCCCAAACATTGTGGTACCAACTTCCTTAAAGACCTCTCTGTTTCCTTTGTGTTCCCCTTGTGGTGTCTCAACCTTTTTCTCATCCAGTCAATCCGCTCTTTTCTTTTGTCAGACCTCTGGTTTGTATTTGAATTCAATCCCATTTTGCTCATAAAGAGAAAGAAAAGGAAGAAAGAAAAGAAAGAAAAGAAAGAAAAGAAAGAAAAGAAAGAAAAGAAAGAAAAGAAAGAAAAGAAAGAAAAGAAAGAAAAGAAAGAAAAGAAAGAAAAGAAAGAAAAGAAAGAAAAGAAAGAAAAGAAAGAAAAGAAAGAAAAGAAAGAAAAGAAAGAAAAGAAAGAAAAAAGAAAGAAAAGAAAGAAAAGAAAGAAAAGAAAGAAAAGAAAGAAAAGAAAGAAAAGAAAGAAAAGAAAGAAAAGAAAGAAAAGAAAGAAAAGAAAGAAAAGAAAGAAAAGAAAGAAAAGAAAGAAAAGAAAGAAAAGAAAGAAAAGAAAGAAAAGAAAGAAAAGAAAGAAAAGAAAGAAAAGAAAGAAAAGAAAGAAAAGAAAGAAAAGAAAGAAAAGAAAGAAAAGAAAGAAAAGAAAGAAAAGAAAGAAAAGAAAGAAAAGAAAGAAAGGAAAGAAAAGAAAGAAAAGAAAGAAAAGAAAAGAAAGAAAAGAAAGAAAAGAAAGAAAAGAAAGAAAAGAAAGAAAAGAAAGAAAAGAAAGAAAAGAAAGAAAAGAAAGAAAAGAAAGAAAAGAAAGAAAAGAATGAAAAGAGAGAAAATAAAGAAAAGAAAAAAAAGAAAGAAAAGAAAGAAAAGGAAGAAATGAAAGAAATGAAAGAAAAGCAAGAAAAGAAAGACATGAAAGAAAAGAAAGAAAAGAAAGAAAACAAAGAAAACAAAGAAAAGAAAGAAAAGAAAGAAAAGAAAGAAAAGAAAGAAAAGAAAGAAAAGAAAGAAAAGAAAGAAAAGAAAGAAAAGAAAGAAAAGAAAGAAAAGAAATAAAAGAAATAAAAGAAAGAAAAGAAAGAAAAGAAAGAAAAGAAAGAAAAGAAAGAAAAGAAAGAAAAGAAAAGAAAGAAAAAAAGAAAGAAAGGCAAGAAAAAACAAGGAAAAGAAAAAAGGAACAAAATAGAAATTAAAATAAGTAAAAGAAGGAAACAGAAAGGAAAAAAAGAAAAAAGAATAAAAAAGGGATGAAAAAACAAGGATGAAAAAGAAAAGAAAAGAAAAGAAAAGAAAAGAAAAGAAAAGAAAAGAAAAGAAAAGAAAAGAAAAGAAAAGAAAAGAAAAGAAAAGAAAAGAAAAGAAAAGAAAAGAAAAGAAAAGAAAAGAAAAGAAAAGAAAAGAAAAGAAAAGAAAAGAAAAGAAAAGAAAAGAAAAGAAAAGAAAAGAAAAGAAAAGAAAAGAAAAGAAAAGAAAAGAAAAGAAAAGAAAAGAAAAGAAAAGAAAAGAAAAGAAAAGAAAAGAAAAGAAAAGAAAAGAAAAGAAAAGAAAAGAAAAGAAAAGAAAAGAAAAGAAAAGAAAAGAAAAGAAAAGAAAAGAAAAGAAAAGAAAAGAAAAGAAAAGAAAAGAAAAGAAAAGAAAAGAAAAGAAAAGAAAAGAAAAGAAAAGAAAAGAAAATAAAATAAAAGACAAGAAAAGAAAAGAAAAGAAAAGAATTAAAAAAGGGAAAATGAAAAAATAAAAAATAAAAAGACAAAATCAGAAAAATGAAAAATAAAATGAAAAATAAAAACAATAGTGTTGGAGTATAATGTCTTCTGCTGATAGCCTTGATCCCTTCTGTCACAGAATCTTCTTACTACATGTCACCTGGTCCTTTATTAACTTATGAATTATTTCTTATTGGCTTACTCCATAGTTGATCACATTGTCTTTTGTCCATATAGTTTCTGCCAATGCTGATTAGTCATCAAGTCCCTTAGGCCCCCCTTTGAGGGGCTCTCTAGTTGTCTATTTAAACCTGTCTTTTCCATGACCTTGCAATTCACCTTATAGACTTTGTTTCTTACAAATCCGGTCCTCAACTTTCTGAGTTGAGTCAGAGTCCCTGATCTGATCATCGACTCCAACAGGTTATGAGCCCAGAGCACCACCTATTGTGCTGTCTCTGCTTTGCTTCAAGTAAATCCTCTTTGTTTTAGTAGCTCTCCAATTATCCTATTGTTAATTGCATCTACTCTTTATTCAGTGACCTTTGTTGGTCATCCCTCAATCCCGAGTAGCTCTCCTGTCTTTCTATTACTGACTGTATCTACCTTCTCATCCAAACTGATCCTATCAATCACCTCAATTAGTCACCTCTATGGTCTTCCCAAGTAGCGCTACTGTCTTTCTATTACTGACCGTATCTACCTTCCCATCCGACCTATCCTGTTGACCACCCTCAATTAGTGACCTTCATTGGTCTTACTTACCCTTACTTTGACCCCATTGTTACCTCAGGCTCTCATTGGTCTTACATCCACTTCCATTTTTGTTGAACTAGACTCAAACCTCATGTGGGAACCCTTCATTGCGGTCACTCAGCAGTTATAATCCGCCTTCAGAACTCTCATCCTGAAAACCGGTACTCTAGTCTTTTGGCAAGGGGGTGAGATGAGATGAGGCATCATTCCCTTGTCTTCACCATTGACGCTCTCCATAAATTGAAAATTTCATCCCTAACCTGCCATCACAACCATCAATACACCCATGACAGCAAACCCGACAAATCACTTTGGCTTGGCCAAGTGTCCAGTCCGGCTGCTCTCTCAACTGTCCCTCTCAATCATCCGGTCATCACCATCAATGATAAACTCAAGATTGATTGACCCTACACTCTTGCTACACTCAATCAACTCAACTTGGACCACAATATTTCCTTCCCTCTATCTTCTATCTTTCTTTCTGCTGGTCCGCCTTTAATAGTCTTGTCCCTCAAACAGGCCTCCGACCCTTTTGGCGAGGGGGTGAGATGGGATGACTCCCTATTCCCTCAGCCCTCACTCAATCTCATCTTTGACCGACTCTCCCCCTTTAACTTTCTCAACATTGTTGTAACCATCAGCCTTGTCATCTTTTGCGTTATCAATTTGGTTGAGCTTGTAGTTGTGATTCCGACCCTGAGCGCGTTATTGGTAACCACTTGACCGCCCTTCTTCCATCGTTTGCTCTCTCGGTCAACTCAACTGAACAAAAACCTCGATGTTACCTGGAATCCTTCAAAAAGTCTCTCGAGTTGGCCATGAAGCCCTACAACGATCTCCACTACCTCAACCTACTCGGTCTCATCAGGATCCCTCCATTGACTAATCCCCCCCTTTTTTGTTTTCTTAACCGCAAACTTGTTTGCAATCCCACCTCCTCTCAATTTTGATTTTTCCGCCTTCAAGGCTCTCATCCTGAAAACTGGTATTCAAGTCTTTTGGCAAGGGGGTGAGATGGGATAGACCTTACTCACATCCTTCTACTCTCCCTCTTCATCACACATTGATCAATCCGAGGATTATCTATCCCACCTATCCTCATCCACACTCTCAGTGATCATTGATGAACCAAATCGCTTGAGATCAATCTCAAGCTCATTAGAATCAGATCTGTCGATGTTACAAACTCTTGATCGCGGTCTCCAGTCCCTTTTTCAATCTTGGCCACACTCATTCAATCAAATCCTCCAAACTTGCTTCCGACTTCAACATCGGCATCTGCTTGGCCGCAACATCATTTGTTTTCTTTCTCTATCTGCCTGGGACCTAGCTTCAAGACCCTTCCGCAATTTGCCGTGGCATTTGAGCCAACTTTGCTATCCATCCAATCAACCTCGCTCCCTCACCATCAAATAGTCACTGCCGGGCTTGCTTGGTCAATTGCTGTCCCCTAAAATCAATCCTTGCGCCCACCTGTTTGCTTTTGCTTTTAGACCTTGAATTCTATTAGTGGTGGCCTTACTCACGTCTCATGCACCAATTGCTGCTCAAGTTGTCTGTCGGATCATCTGCCTCATCTACTCGCTCATGTCCTGGCAACATTGCCTGCGCCCCGCTTACAACCCTGCTCCCAACTTAACATGCAACCTTGCTATCTTGATTGCTACCTGTGATCTCTGTTTCAGTCCTCCGGTTGCCCTGCTCTATTTGCTTGGTTGAATGGCCAAGTTGCAACCTTGCGCTCATCACTTGCAAGATTGTTTGGGGCTCATTCTGCAACTCTGTTCTCACTCATCTTAAGACGTTGCACGCTTCTCAACTTGCAATGCCGCTTGCTCTCTTCTTGCAACTTGCCCGGTTGCTTCAGGATTCACCCCCTTCAATCCAATTTTCATCTGCTTCCATGCTCACCCGCAACATTGCAGCCTGTATCTTTCAGTTGCCTCTTGGTCAAATTCCCAAATTGCAACCTTACAATTGGTCGATCCATCAAGTTCTGTTGCTTCCGGCGGCTCCTCTAGTTGCTGGAACCTGTCATCTGCTATTTTTTCCTTGTGACCTCACTTGCAACTTCCCCAAAACTGTTCTCACCCGATTCAAGTTGCTGAATTTGACCGCTTGCTGGTGTCTTCACTGTTGCATTCTTCAAATCAATTACCATCTTTTTGTTACTGTTTCCTTTACTTTGGCTGCATTTAGGTTAGGTTGCTACCTCAAAATTCCTTGTCCTTTTTCACCATTTTGTTAGCCTGTGTTTTTATACATTCTCATTTTCTCAACCGGTCTCAAGCCTACCAGCAAGGGGGTGTGTTTGAGTATAATGTCTTCTGCTGATAGCCTTGATCCCTTCTGTCACAGAATCTTCTTACTACATGTCACCTGGTCCTTTATTAACTTATGAATTCTTTCTTATTGGCTTACTCCATAGTTGATCACATTGTCTTTTGTCCATAAAGTTTCTGCCAATGCTGATTAGTCATCAAGTGCCTTAGGCCCCCCTTTTAGGGACTCTCTAGTTGTCTATTTAAACTGGTCTTTTCCATGACCTAGCAATTCACCTTATTGACTTTGTTTCTTACAAATCCGGTCCTCAACTTTCTGAGTTGAGTCAGATTCCCTGATCTGATCATTGACTCCAACAAATAGGGCATGTCAAAGTTAACCAAACCCGCCATTAAAAAATGATGTGTTTCAACCCAAATCTCCCATTTCAAACACTCCATTAAAAATCAAAAAAGCACACTAATTCCATATCAGATGTGTGAAAGTTAACATTAAATAAGTGGTTTTTTACAAATAAAGCATTTAAAGGCTTCCTCCACCTTTCCACGTCATCCACCCTTGGCTTCCCACCTCCTTCTACCTCCAACCTCATTGCAAATTTTTTTACCACTGGCCTCATCATCAAAAGATTCACCACTCTCATCACTTTATCACTCTCATCAATTTATCACCCTCATCAATTGATCACTCAACACTTTATCACTCTCATTGCTTCATTGCTCTCATTTGTTCATTGCTCTCATTGCTTCATCCCTCTCATCACTCTACCTCCAACAAGAACTTGTACCTCCAACCTCATCCAAAGAATCCAATCATTGTTTTATTGCTCTAGTCACTTTATTTCTGTCATCACTTCATATCTCTCATCACTTTATCTTGCTTTTCAATTTGTCCCTCTCATCACCTTATCACCGTTACTCTTTCCAAATGGCCCCCTCAGCAAACCTCCCCCTGCAAGTCCACACAAAAGTCCAACACACCAAAGCAAACATTGCCAAGGAACTCCACAACAAACAATGCTCCCCCATCAGCTTCCAAGGGATCAAGTCAGCTCAAGAAAGCTGATCACATCATCCTGGTCAACTGGCTCAAAATTCCCTCCAACTATGATGCCTGCTTTGGATCAGAAAATGAAACATGTGTTGGCCAACCTCCATCCTCTAAGTTCAATGGTTATCTCCTGATGGCCCATGAACTCAAGAACAAAAAAAAAGGTAGACTTGATCTTTCATCCAAACAGATTAGGGAGCAATTCAAGAATTATCAAGCCAAGTAAAAAAAGGCCCACTTCATGTCAATCTACACTGGCTTTGGTATCACAAACTCTGACAAAGCCAAGGGAATCAACTTGGTGGTTGATAAGTTGGACTCAATTTGTCCTTTTTATATTAAAATGAATGAATTATTTGAAAAGAAGGCCAGCATCACCCCTTTAGCCACTTTTGATGCCCAACAATCCAATTCAGTTGAAGCTGATGACTTGGCTGGGGATTCTCAGCCTAGCAATGGTGATCCCAAAGAAAAATTTGCCTTGGAGTGGCTCCCATCCAATGCCAAGGAGGATATTCAAACCCCATAAGCTCCAATCATGTATAATGCCCCGTTGATTGATGTTTCAAAACATACCTTGGACCCCTCCCCTCCTTATTTTGATTTCTCTCTTCCTGGGCTAGCAGATCTCATCAATGTTGCTGATGCAAAAACAAGATAATCCTCAGTCTCCATTACCCTCAAAATTGGTTCAAGTAGGGAACCAAGCTCCTTTATCTTCTGTCTGGTTAATCCTGACTGATTTAGATTTTAAAAAAACAGGCTCATCCATTCCTGAATGGACAAAAACTCAAGCCAATGGGGCCTCCCACATCAACTTCTAACACTAGTAAATGTAAGAATTGAAGAATTCTGATAAAACTAGACCAGGCTGATATTTCAGAGATAGCAACAGAAATGAGCAGATGCAGACAATAGACAAGATCAACCTAAAGATAGTATGGGAATGAAGAAGACACCAAGGTGGATGAAAGTTCTGCTGGCTGGATTGTGGCAAATGGAGTGACTCGACAGAACTTAATGGACAACTGCTGACAGTAGAGACAAAGGAAGAAAATGAGAAAAATGAATAGAAGACAGAACAGTTGGACAATCATTTACTAAGTGCTGTTGTAGAACTCTCTCGATGACCCGTGACTGATCCAACCTGAGCACGAATTGACCTGGAGGGGTGTTTTTTGACTGAGTGTAAGCTTATGCTCTAGAGTTGACAACAGTTGAGTAACCTACTGTAATTCTTGAAGCACGGTGATCAAGTTGTTGATTTGGAGAGGTAGCTGAGCACTGAAGGAGTTTGATGAAAGTCTCTAGTCAAAGTGTGAGTACAAGAGTTGGCCTCATCTGTCCCCTTGTGATGGGAAGAAGAGTTGGATGCAGGGAGCCCCACGGGGTGACTGGGTAGTTTAGGAGAGTAATGGGGGTAAGAATCAACATGCCGGCTCAACTCTACATCAAGAGGCTTCATGAGTTGACATTCTCAGCCAGCCGTTTGACGGCAGTGGTACTGACGGCTTTTGTGAGTGAGTTGGCTAGCATGTCTTTCAAGACAATTAGTCTCACCTTGATGATACCATTGTTCAGGTCATTTCAAAGGCTTTTAAGTTTGATTTCAATGTGTTTTGCATGAGACTTGGTTCCGAATTTTATGAGCTTGTCTTCAAGACCCTTGTTGTCTATGAGGTGTACCGGTGGATCCAAAGGATTTTTCCATCATTTGTTTAGCAGATGGTAAAGCCATTTTCCTTTGAGATGACCAGTTGAGAGTGAGTTACACTTGGATTTGGTGGATGAATGGGCTATGCTGCATTGGCACCGACTGGTTCAATAGATGGGAATGCCCTTTAAAAGGCATATGAGCCCAGATTGTGATAAGCGGGAATTGGGGTCATCTCCCCAGGTCGCATCGCTATAAATGATCAAATGGTTGGCAGCTGACTTGCTTCTAATGACAAGTTTGAAGTCTATGGTGTTTAGTAGGTATTGCCAGACATGAACAACTTCTTTCCAGTGTCTGATGCCTGGAAGTTTGGAGAATCTTGCCAGGCTGGAAATGGCAAAGCTAATGTCAGGTCTGGCAAGGTTGGCAATGAAATTGAGTCAGCCAATAGGGGATCAATAGTTGATGTTGAGCTCCTTGAATTTTTCAATTTCTTCTTCAGTAGCTGGGTTCAGATGCAGACCAGGTGTACAAGGGTTATTTAGGGGTTTTGAGTTGGTTAGCTTCAGTTCTTCCAAGCCTTTTTTAATATGATTTGGAAGAGAAAAACTGATGAAGTCTTTGCCACGGTCGACTTTCATTCCTAGAAGTGTGTCAACGTCATGTGCAGCGGAATCTCTGAATTTCTTAAGGAAGGCTGCTTTAAATTGTTTGACATTACCTACAACTACGAGATCATCAACGTGGAAGAAGAGGCTGGTTACAGATTTGTCATGGAGATACAAGCAGGAGTCCGAGTTGCTTTCCTTGAACCCTTTGCTTTTGATCAAACCAACCAATGTCTTGTACCAGTTGAGAGGGGCTTGTTTTAAGCCATATAGTGATTTCTTTAACTTGAGGAATTTGCAAGACCTCTTGGATCCAACAGGCATTTTGATGCAGACATTCTCGTCGAGGGGAGCATGGAGGAAGGCCCCTTTAACTTCAAATTGCAGGATGGGTAGTTGCTTATCTACTGAGTAGGCTAGGAGGGCTCGAAGAGAGGCAATTTTTCCAGTGGGAGCAAATTTCTCCAGGTAGTCAATGCCGTACCTTTGATTGAAACCCTGGATGCAGACCCTGGAATTGAGAGTGACAGCACCAGTGTGAAGGTCTTTCTTGCATCGGAAAGCCCATGTAGTGTCAAGGGGGTTGGTTACCTTGGATTCATTTGCTTCCTCCCAGACTTCTAGGTCCTCAGCCGTGTTCAGCTCTTTGTCAATGGAAGGTATCCATTTGGGGCATTTGAGATCCTCATGTATGTTGGAGGGAACTTTGTTGGACTGAAAGTAGCCATATCTGTAAGGAGGTTTGAGCAAGTGTTGTTTTGTAGTTGAGGAAAGAGAGAGTTTTGGATTGTCTGATAAGAGTTGTCTGTTTCAGAGTCCGAGGAAGTAGGAGAGTCAATGATGGAGGGTTTTGTCTCTTTGGGTGAAGTTGAGCCTTGATGTGCTGGGGGTTGAGGTGATTGAGACCAAGGCAAAGCAGCAGCATTGAGGATTGGAGTGTCAAGATTGGTGTTTGATTCCGGGGGTAGGTCATTGGTTTTCAAGAACTCTACATGTTTTTTTTCAATGATTTTTCCAGACAATGATATTAGTTTGTAGGATAGTAGCCAAGGATTGTAGCCGATTAGTATTACTTTGGCGCCTTTGTCTGAAAATTTTGAGGGTATTTTGGAGTTGCTGAGAAGATAAATGGCCTTGGATCCAAGGGGTTTGAGATAGTTGGCAGGGATTCTGGCCTTGTGCATCAGTTCCCAGGGGGTTTTGTTTCCTTTAATTGCTGGGATTTGATTCAGTGCAAAGCAGCAGCTTTGAATGACAACGTGCCATTAGCTTTTGGGGATGGTTGAATTGCTAAAGACAGATATTAGGGATTCCATGATGGTTTGGTTGGTGCGTTTGGCCTTCCCGTTGTGTTGGGGATGATAAGGCTTGCTGATTAGATTATTGATTGAATTGGTCTTGAAGTATGTGGTCAGGGATTCATTCACAAACTCGCCACCACCATTGGTGATCACATCTATTGGGTAGTGGCCTTGCCTCTTTGCTTTGTTATCAATCATGAACTTGATTGTTGCTGATGCTGCATCCTTGGAGGGCAAGGGAAAGCTGGATAGGTAGCCGGATTTGTTGTCAATGACAGTGAGAGAGTATTTCATGCCGCCCTTGCTTGTGGGGTTTAGAGGCCCCATTAAGTCCATGTGGAGTCTGTCAAAGACCCTGTTGGCGGGCAATTGTTTGTCCTCAAAGGTGGATTTGGTGATTTTGGATTTCTTGCACGCTACGCATTCAAAGTTTTCCTTGATCTCTTGATTGAACCTCTGCCCTAGATGTTTTTCCATCCTTCCAAGGCTGGCATGGCCGAGTTTCTTATGGAGATTGGAGAGTTTGGATTGGTTCAGATAGCAGCTTTCATCAGAAAGAGCGGTCATGTGGTCCAGAACAAGTAAGTTGTTGCAGATGGTCCCTTCAAAGATGAGTTTGTTTTTGAGTTTTACTCCAAAGGTGGGGGGCTTGATCTTTGAGTTAAAAACTAGACTACAGCCTTTCTTCAGCAGGGCACCCATTGAGATAAGGTTTACAGTGGCTTCAGGAACCCATGCGCAGTTTTTGAGGTGGATGACCTTGTCTTTTGTGCAAATCTTGGCAGTGCCCAGTCCTAGGATAGCCAATCCGTCTCCCTTCTTACAAGTCTTGATCTTTTCCTCACCGGACTCAATACATAGATTGTTGAAAAGAGTCTTGTCTTTGATCATGTGGATTAAGCAGCCACTGTCCAAGATAAATTGATTATTGGCTAGTTGACCGCCGTGGTTGAAAGCGCAAAAGATAGAGTAGAAGTGAGCTTCTTCCTTCTTTTTAGCTCTTTGTCTGGCTTTATTTGGAGGGTGTTCAGGTTTCAGGTAAGGAAACTCTACCCAGCATGAGGACCGGGGGTGAGATTTGACTAAGGGGTTGTGCTTTCCATTTTCACACTTTGGCGCGTTGGGGTCTTGATAGTTTTGATGATAGAGTGCAGAAGAGGTGTCTGACAAATCTTGGTTTTTGGAATGTACCTCATTTTGGTGCTGTACCAAGTGATTAAGGACTAGAGTGACAGTTAGATTGGCGCCTGAGTGCATGATCTGAGACCTTATTGATTTGAGAGTGTCTGGCAGTTTGAACAAGATAGGATAGCTCAGGATGTCCAACGGGAGATCTATACCTACTTTGTCAAGTTTGCCTAGGTGTTGTTTTACTGACGTAACAAAACCGTCTATGTCATCTTGGTCGAAGTTAAGGTACAGGAAATTGAAGAACATCCAAGCCCTGTTTGCAGCTTGACTGGAGGCAAAGTTATCCTTGGCTGCAAGCCTAATCAGTTTGGAAGAGTCCTTGTTTTCTTGAGTGATGATATTGGTGTGAGTGGCTGGATCAAGCTTAGACATGAGGTAGCTGGCAGTTTCATCGTCATTGGGAATTATCTTGAGAGGGTTTACAGAGTTCATTAGATGAAGAATGCCGCGCATCTTGAACAATTGCTCCTTCTTCTTCTTCCAGACTGAATAGTTTGATTTGGTGAGAAGAGGAGTAGATTCCATGAGGGACTTGAGAGCAAGAGCCTTGAAGTTGCCTTCTCCGCCTGGTCCAGGTGATTCATAAGAGTGAGCCATGGAGGTTGAGCTGTGAGAATCCTTTGGCTTTTAACTGTGTAAGAATTGAAGAATTCTGATAAACCTAGACCAAGCTGATATTTCAGAGATAGCCACAGAAATGAGCAGATGCAGACAATAGACAAGATCAACCTAAACATAGTATGGGAAAGAAGAAGACACCAACGTGGATGAAAGTTCTGCTGGCTGCATTGTGGCCAATGGAGTGACTCGGCAGAACTGAATGGACAACTTCTGACAGTAGAGACAAAGGAAGAAAATGAGAACAATGAATAGAAGACAGAAAAGTTGGACAATGATTTACTAAGTGCTGTTGTAGAACTCTCTTGATGACCCGTGACTGATCTGAACTGAGCAGGAATTGACCTGGAGGGGTGTTTTTTGACTGAGTGTAAGCTTCTGATGTAGAGTTTAAAACAGTTGAGTAACCTACCGTAATTCTTGAAGCACGGTGATTGAGTCGTTGAGTTGGAGAGGTAGCTGAGCACTGAAGGAGTTTGATGAAAGTCTCTAGTCAAAGTGTGAGTACAAGAGTTGGCCTCATCTTTCCCCTTGTGATGGGAAGAAAAGTCGGATGCAGGGAGCCCCACGGGGTGACCGGGGAGTTTAGGAGAGTAATGGGGGTAAGAATCAACAGTAAAGACTTTCAGAATCAAACCTCCTCTGTCAAGGGTAGGCAAAAGGCCTCCAATTCCATCAATATCAACCCCAAAAGTCATCAAAAGAGGAGAAACACTTCTTGTTTTTATGGCTTTGAAGATATCATGGAGAAGCAAGATTCATGTAAGTCCATTGGTTGAATATCCCTGCTTTCAAAATCATGCTCATCGCTTTTCCCCTGCAAAAAACAGTCAAAAGACAAATTTAATCCAAAAAACTTGAGTTTTAAAAGCAAAAGTGGGATTGTCAACTAGCCATGGATTTTCAAAAGCATCAAGCCAAGAGCTGAGCTCATCAACAAAAATTGGATGCTGAGTGGAAGTTGAAAAAGGCTGAGGTAGAGTTTTGAAAAGAGTAAAAGGAGAATGATTGACAGAAAGCACAACTGGAAAAGGAGAGGGAACTACTTGCAACCAAAAAAAAGGATAAGGTATCAGTAGCCTTGGCTTGCATTTGTAGAAGTAGAACAGTAGATGAAATACAGCAGATAACTTAAATGCTAGGCTTTTAAATATATTTGCATGGGTGAAAGAAAAACAAAAAAATTATTTTTGATTACAAACTTTGAGAGTATTCTTAACCCCACCAACATACAGATCTTTTTTTTTATTTATATTTTTTTTCTAGAGTAAATTTGGCCATTATTCAAGTCCCTACAAGTGTTTCCAGTTGTTTTATTAATTTGAAGTGACATGGCCATTCTGGTATAGGTTGCTGTGTCCACAGCAGGAAAGGTACAGTGCTTGTACTTATTAGGTGCCCAAACCATTTTGACTATGCCTTTTTGCTTGAAATAAATTCCAAAGCTGAGGTTGGGAAAAACAGATTGGCCCTCCAATACTTGATATTTGTACTTATTATAAATAAATCAACCATTCAACTTTTTGTTTTGAACCACGAGTAAAAAGGATTAGCCAGAGATGTTGCCTTTATTGATATGAGGAGAGTTGTAAAAAGAATCCAAGGTCAAAGTGATTTCTGGGGAGAAATCAAAAGGTGTAGTCTTGGAACCAAATTCCAACAAAAAGGTAGAGGTGATGTTTTTGTCCTTCATGGTATCGCAGTTTGATTCAAAGGAAAGTTTGGCCAAATTGAAAATAATTTGTCCTAGAATTTGGGATAATTTGTAGGCCTTGTGTTTGAGGAAAGCATCCCCTCAAGTAGAAGATCTAATAGATGAGCTCTTCACATAAAATCCAAATAACTTGGAAGGGTGCATCAATTTTTTCCATTCAACTGCCCACATTTTTCCACCCCAAGATCTTGAAGGACCAACTGGGTTGAAAAATATTTTTGAACCATGAAGGAAAGTGGTGAAAAAGTTGATGCCCTTATTATCTTGATCTGAGAGTTCATCCAAGGTCACAAATTGAATGATTGCAACCAGGGCTTGGTGATCAGATCAATTGAGGACAATTACTTTTCCACAATGAAAGAAATGGAACCGTTTGATTGTTTTTTTGCTTGTTCAAACCCTTCCTGGGTGGGTTTTTGACTCTTCTTTTTCTTTTTGGAAAAAATTGAAGGTTACAGATCCAAAGGACGTGGTTTCCAACTAGAAAAGACAACCTTTTCCTTAATACCTTCCTGAGTAACTTCCAAAGACCTTTCTGAATCCCAAGATTGAAGCCTCTTTTGGCAAGCAGCCCTAACCTTTGAATAAAAAAAAGAAATGAAACCTGGACTTGAACCCGGGGACACTGGAAGCTGAATCCCCCCCCAAAAAAAATTGGCATGAGTGACCCATGCAACATGCCAACAAGCAAAGTTATTGTCAGCTTCCTATGATATACAGAGCAAAACTGTCAAATAGTAACACAAAATATGAAAAACAAGAATACCTTAATTAAAAAAGTAAGGAGTGAGAAATCTATAAATATTATTACAGGAATGGATTCCTCACCCAAAATTAGGTAGGGTCACTCACTGACCCCACCCATGAATTCCAAGTCCTTATATTTTTATAATAATTAAAAGGAAAAGTACTAAAAATTACAACACCTGTATGGCACTTTTTGGCCATTCTAAAATTTCACACGTATTGTCATGTAAAGGGTTTACACCTAAAATTCACTCAGAATTGAGGTGTTCTGTATATTTTAGGAGTTACATGCGGAAATGTGTTATGTCACAATTCCCGCGCGCAGCCCCGCATCATTACATAACCCTACGTACTAGCAGCAGCAGGATCCCGCGTACTAGGGACCCGCGCGCAGCTGATTCTGCCACGCACGCAGCGGCTCCTACCCCGCGCGCATCTGTACTACTGATCCCCGCGACTGGATCAGTCGTGACTAAATCTGACAACCAGGTACCGCTCAGAAGAGCTACAACCTAGTTAGGGTTGCCTAGTATATGTAACAAATGAACATATACATTACTAATGATCTGAAAATATCAAAACTTAAATAAAATTAATTAAAATTAAGTTTAAAACATTTTTTAATAATAAATCAAAGATCAAGGACTACCACGTAAACCACTGATCTTGATCTTTGAATACCACGAAACACTACAAGAAGTGTTCATAAAAATTATTAAAAATGATCTAAATGATCAGCAGATGATGTACAATCAGTAAACATCCACATCTGCACGCTTTAAAGCAATATCAATAGTAAAAATGAAGGATGCGTACAGAATGATCAAATTTACGCCATAATAGATTAACAGATCCTGTGGCTAAAATAGTACAAGGAATCCAGCAGATCTAAGGACAGCTGATTAACAGCACCAAGTGGACGTGCTAATCTTGCCCTGACTGGCTTGCCAGCCTCAGCACACGAGCAGAACCCTCTCTACGTGCCCTGAGAAGACCAAAATCACCCCAAAAAGGTATTTATACAGACCACTGTGGATCTAATAAGTTAATCAGTTTGCCAGGAATTATTTATTATCAATCAGACACCGGGTCATTGTTAGTCAAGTGCTTATATGAAGATAAGAAAGTGATTTATCAATTAGTCTGTAATAGTATTATTTACCTCTATTAACCAATCAACCATTGAAGTTTAGTCAAGCAATCTACCCCATCTGTTCTGAAACCCTTCCAATTATTCCAGGATTTTTGTGGTAAAAGTGCTCAGAGTGAGTGTTACCCTTCCTTTCTAGGCCGTTTGTGCTGTTAAGCCTGGCCACTAGTGGAATAAGTCCTTTCTAAGGCACCCATCTTTATTCCAAGGTTCTTAAAAACTGCCTAAGGAGGCCCCTTGAAGAGAGGTTTCTAGTCTGTCAAGATCCCCAGTAGTATAATACTGTGGCCCTTTTTTTATATTATATTGAAAACCATTTACTACCAAACCAATTAAACCTTGCAACTGCTCTTATTTGAGCTTCTAAGCGTTTATTATTGGGATAATAATCATTATTATCATTCCAGAATTTTTATCACTCTTTGTAGCTAAAGGACTGCAAGGTTCCTGGTATCAGAGAGCTGACAGTTATAAAAAAATTAAAATTCAAAAAAAAACCTACCTTTCATGGCAAAAAACACCTGAAAAAACCAAAAAACACCCTGTTGGCTTCTGGTGCAGTTCAGAGACACCTAAAAATAAAAAAAATAAAAAAGAAACAAAAAGAACTGGAGGTAAGCTCCAAAGAAATCTCAAAAAAAAGATGCAGGAGGCATTGGCAATCAATTGCTTGAGCAATCACAAAAAAATTGCTTAATTGATTGCAAAAAAATTGCTTAATTGATTGCAAAACAATTGCTTAATTGATTGCAAAACAATTGCTTAATTGATTGCAAAACAATTGCTTAATTGATTGCAAAACAATTGCTTAATTGATTCCAAAACAATTGCTTAATTGATTGCAAAACCATCAAAGGATTGATTGGGAATCAATTGCTTGATTGATTTCAAATAAATCAATCAATTGATTGTTTGATTGAATTTCAATCAATCAAAACCATTGATACATTGATCAATCAATTCATAATTAATTGATTGATTCCTAATTGATTGATTTATTCCTAATCAATTTATTTATTCCTAATCAATTGATAAATCAATTAGGATTTGTTTGATCAATCAATTGACCAATTGATTCCTAATCAATCAGTGGGGGTTGGTTGAGCAAGGCAGGA
Source organism: Puccinia polysora (assembly GCA_025617555.3). Classification (NCBI taxonomy): domain Eukaryota; kingdom Fungi; phylum Basidiomycota; class Pucciniomycetes; order Pucciniales; family Pucciniaceae; genus Puccinia; species Puccinia polysora. Next base: position 23,487,999 of record CM062620.1, on the reverse strand, counting down.
GGAGGAGGAGGAGGAGGAAGGGGGGAGGAAGAGAAGGAAGGGGCTTACCAGATGAGGAGGGGGATGCAAGTGAGATGAGGTGGAGATGAGAGTGAAGAACTGGGGGAAGTTCAAAGGAGAGGTAAGCAAGGGTGGATTGGTGAGTGGAAAGAATGAGTGAAGGTGACTTACTGAGTCTGTTGGTGAATTGGATGGTGGATTTTTTGGGGAGCTTGGTGAGTCAGGTTTCTTGCTGAGGTTGATGAGGCTGGTGAGGTTGGTTAGGTTGCTGAGGTGAAGGAGGTGGTTTGATGAGGATGAGGAAGGAAGGTGACTGCTGTGTGAGTGGGGTGAGGTGGAAGTGTTGGAGCTGTGGGGTGGAGGGGAGAGGTAGGTGGGCTGGCAAGTGGTGGGGTATGAGGTGGAGGTGTTTTTTGATTTTGTCTAAGTCCACTCAGGAAAAAAAAACTGACTCAGCCTGGAAACTTGGGTGAACAACAAAAAAAAATTACTGTGAATTTATTGTTCAACTATTTAAAAACCAAACATTACTCATCAAAGTAGCATGGGTAAGAGGAAGAATACACTCTCTCATAGAAGAAAATGAGGGAAAAGATGAGACAGGGATGACTTGAGGTGGGTCAGGAATATCATCTTCAAATAATTTGACCCATTCATCTTTGATGTCAATCAAAAGATTGTGAAGGATTACACAAGTGATAATCCAGTTGATGAGGAACTTCATTTCTTTGGGGTTTTGAAGCTGGTTTTGCATTTACCTTAAGCTGGCCCTTCTTCCTTTCAGGACTCCTATGGCATGCTCAATCCTAACTGGTGATTGGGCAAGCTGATAGCTAAAATTGGTTTTTCCGTGATTGTTAGATGAAAGGTTCCAGTATGCTGGAACCACATATTTTCCACTAGCATAAGCTGAATTGGCAAGAAGTTATTGATCTTGTTCAAAGTAGTTCCCTGGTTTTTGGGAAATTTGCATCCAATTGAACACGTATGAATCATGACAAGAACCTGAAAGGCCAGCATGGAGGGATATGAACTTCTTGTTGTTATTACAAGCAAGTTGTTGGGCCACAGAGTATCTAAACAAAAAGATGAAACATATTTGGTCAGTGGTGTGATCAAAGGTGTTATCAAAGTCATTGGAAAAGAAATGAATCAGTTACCTTTTTTGGAAATCAAAATAGTGGTTTCCATCATGCTTGGGTTTTTGACTCAAGGGGATGGCAGTTCCATCAACAAACCCAATGCAACCAGGAGAGCCTTTGGTCTCCATTACTTGAGATATCTCCTTTCATTCTTCTTTGGTTGGCCAAGAAAGGACTGAGCAACAGAAAGATAGGATAGCAATCATGACTCTTTTGGTGTATGAGTCAATTCTTCCAGAACTGACTGAGAATAGACTTTCCTATTGATGGATTGCTGCTCCATTTCCATTTGATCCCAATCTACAAAGAGAAACAGCAATTTGTATGGCTGGATTGTGTTGGGGATTCCAAGAATTGTTATGGAAGATGTGGTGTCCCTCAATCATCTCCAAAAGTTTCATGAATGAAGGCAAAAAAGTTTGGAATAGTTTCTGGAAGCTTACGTTGGGGATGAGATGAAGCTTTTGCCTTTCATACATAGGTTTGTGGATGGTATGGATTCTTGGAACCATGTATTACTTTTCCAAAAGAGAATTCAAAGCTGACCAAGTTTATTCCAAATCAGAGTCTGAATCAGATTCTGAATGGGAGTCAAACAGTAGCAAAAGTTCATTCAGCCTTTTTTCATTTTCAACTTTCTGGCGAGAAGTTTGATTGGAAATGTTGAGAAAGATGGTGATGTGATGTGGGGTGATGAGATTATGATGGGATTTGTGTGGAGACGGAGATTTGAAAATCAATATAAATGTGAAGCAATGGAGATGAGATGTGTGTGATGCAATTGAGATGCAACCAGTATGGATTTGCTGATGTGGATGGGTGTTTTAGATGTGATGGATGGTGGATGGATGATGATGCATAAATGGCAGGTTTCATGGCGGTTTTGATGTTTGAAATCCTACATTTTCATAAAACCCGCCATTTTGAAATACACCAGTTAGGAGGTATGTGTATTTCAGAAACCTGCCATCAAAAATGGCGAGTTTGGTCAAAAAAAATGGCGGGTTTCCAATAGCGGGTTTGCTAACTTTGATATGCCCTAGTAGGGCGTATCAAAGTTAAGCAAACCTGCCATTTTTTAATGGCCTGTTTCAACACAAATCAGCCATTTCAAACCTGCCATTAAAAATCAAAAATCCTGCTCATTTTAGATCAGACATTTCAAAGTTAACATCAAATAAGTGGTTTTTTTAAAGTAAAGTTTATAAAGGCTTTTGCTGGCTCAACCACCCATCATTCCACATCTTCACCCCTGGTTACATCCTCTGACCTCATTGGAACACTTCATCAATCTCATTGCTTCATTGCTATCCTCATTGCTTCATCAGTCTTATTGCTTCCAATTCTTCATCACTATCTTTGCTTCCATTGCTTCATTGCTATCCTCATCACTTCATCACTCTCATTGCTTCATCACTCTCATCACCTGATCACTCCCATTGCTTCGTCACTCTCATCACTTTCTCACACAATATTGCTTTCATCACATCAATCCTCTTATTAATTCATTGCTTCATACCTCACCCTTATTAAATGGCCCCTCCGCAATCCACCCACGGCAAGTTCACTAAAAAATCCAATGGAACAAAGCAAACATCCCCCAGGAACTCAACATCCAACAATACTCCCCCATCAGCTTCAAAAGGCTCAAGTAAGCTCCAGAGAGCTTATCCAATCATCCTGATAAACTGGATCAAAACTCTGTCCAACTACAATGCTTGATTTGGATCTGACAATGAAGCACAATTTGACCAACCTCCATCTTGTAAGGTCAATGGTTATCTACTGATGGCCAATGAACTGAAGAATAAAACCAAAGGTAGTCTGGATCTTTCATCCAAAAATATGCAGGAGCAATTCAAGAACTATAAAACCAGGTAAAGAAAATGTCAGTCAATTTAAATCTCCACCAGCTTTGGTATCACTGACTTGAATAAAGCAAAGAGAATCAACTTGGTGGTTGATGGGTTGCACTGCCTTTGTCCTTTTTATGTTAAAATGGATGAAATCTTTGTAAAGAAGGCCAATATGACCCCTTTAGCCACTATTGATGCCCAACCATCAGATTCAGTTTATGCTGGCAACCTGGCTGTGGATGCTAAACCTAGCAATGATTATTTTTATGAAACCTCTGAGTGGCTCCAATCTTATGTGGAGGAGGATATTCCAACAGAATCAGCTCCAATCACATCTACATCAGCATTGATCAAAACTTCAAACCCTTCCTTGGACCCCTCTCTTCCTGGGGTGGAAGAACTTAACAACTTGGCAAATGAGGAGCAAGTTATTCCTGTATTTCCACTACCACAACATCTGCTCAAGTAAGCACCCATGTTCTTTCCTCTTCTGTCTGGTTAATCCCAACTGATTTATATTGTAAAAAAACAGCCTCCTCCATTCCTGATTGGCCAGAAACTCAAGCCAATTGAGCCTCCAAAATTGCATTCAAATGAGAGTGTCAACCCTTCCACCCAAACCTCCTCTGCAAAGTTAAACCAAAAGGTGTCCAATTCCTCCAACCTCAACCCTCATAGCTGTCAAAAGCAGAGAAACATTTTAATTTTCCTGGATTTGAGGATATCATGGAGGAGCAAGATTCAACTAAGTTCATTGATTGATTTAAATTGATTTAAAAATCAAGCTCATTCCTATTCCCCTCCAAAAGAATTGAAATCACAAATTGAATCCAAAAAACTTCAATTTGAAGAGGAGAAGTGGGATTTTCAATTGGCTATGGATTGTCAAAAGTGGAAAGATGAGAGATTGGCTCTTCAACACAAGTTGGATGCTGAGTGGAAAATCAAACAGGCCAAGCTGGAGTTTCAAAAAGAGGAAAAGGAGAAGGATTGAGAGCAATAAAAACATGAAAAGGAGAGGGAAAGGCTGGCCACTGAAAAAAAAGATAGGTTATTGATAACCATTGCATGTATTGGTAGCAGTAGAACTGTTGATAAAATAAAGGAAATTACTCAATTGCTTGGCTTTTAAATTTATTTACTTTGATAAAAATTTTGAAAATAAAAACAAAACAATTATTTTTGATTGAAACAAAGTTTGAGAGCATTCTTAACACCACCAATGAATAAATCTTCTTTTTTTTTAATTATAATTTTTTTCCTAAGGTATATTTTGCCACTGCCCAATTCCTTGCTAGTGTTTTGAGTTGTTCTATTGATTTTCATGGAAATTGACATCCTAGTATGTGTGGAAGTATCCACTGCAGGAAATATACAGTTCTTTTACTTGCTTGCTTCCCAAAGCATTTTCACAATGCCCTTTTTTTTGAAATCAATCCCAAACCCCAAGTTTGGGAACACAAATTGGCCTTTTGATACTTGATATTCATCCTTTTTTTTGATAATTCATCCATTTCATTTTTTGGTTGAGACCACCAGTTTGGTGACCAATTTGGTACACCTCAAGAAAAGGGGAAAAATATAAAAAAATTTCTTAGTTTTTTATCTTATCCAAAAAATTAAAAAAATTATTATGTATTGAATTTTTGATTTTTTTTCTTTCTTCCAACTTCTCCCTGTCCTGGCGGTCTAGCAAAGGCCCATGTGTGTTCAATTCCCGAGGCTCTGTGTTTGATTTTCCCCTTTCTCACGTTTGACAGCCCTCTTAACATTTTTGGCTGAGGAGCGCGTGCAAGCATTCTTGCTTGATCAATCCACTTTCACCATCTATTCCCACCCTCATTATCCATGCTTCTCTTATTCACAATCCACCACCACCATTCAGCCTCAATCCCATCAACCTCATCCAATCCCCCTCCTTTCCTACACTGTTGCTTGCTCCAACTCTGATGTTCCTTTGCTTATAATCCGTCTTCATCCCACCCATCAACCCAATTGGTAGGGTCCAATTTTTAAATTTTCCCCCCAATCAACATTGTTGGCGTCCATTGGTAGTTTTGGTTTGTTTGTGTAGAGCTAAGAGAGTGACACCTTCTCCACAGAGGAGTGGGAAACGGATCACCCCGCGTGTATAGTCACCACTGCAGACACTCCAGTTAGGATGAAGCTCTACTTCAACTTGTCTCCAGTTGTTTTTGTCTCTTTCATCTTGTTTTCATCTCATCATCTCAATTTGTTTTCATTTCTCATTCACACTCAACTCTCCACGGTCAAAAGGATCACTTCAAACTTGTCACCACCAATCACAACTGAGAACCCTGGAAAAGACAACCCATCCTACTTCTAACTGGTAAGATAAATCTATTCCAACCAAAACACTCCTGGAGGTTCAACACAAGTCAATGTTTTTTCTCAATCAGAAACATCATCCTCTGTCCAGACAATAATTCCCTTCCTTCATCCATTCACTCAACAACAATCAATCTGGGCATCTCAGTTACGGTGTTGGTGTTCCTCTGACTTTAATTTTGTTGTTCTTTCCATTCCTCATGATTGTAGTGTTCCTCACGTGATTTTTCATCTCATCTTGCTAGTTTTTCAATAAAGATAATTCTCACAGTTATACGGTTAAAAGCCAAAATCTACCGTGACCAGCCAGACTTAGGAACATGGCATTGTGATTGGAATTTTTGTTGGACTCATTCCGTCAATCTATGCTCAAGACAGCCCTCAAAACCACCCCGCTTCTGAAAGAAGAGAACTAAGGTATATGGATGGACAAGATGAAGGCTCTACTCAAGCTCAGAGGAGTTCTGGACACACTTGAATCAGCCTTGGACCATCTCTCACCTCTAGATAACGATGAAATCCAGCTGATTGTCATATCAAAGGTTGATTCTGTCACCCACAATAATGTTATCAGCGCTGATGATGTCGACTCATCCAAGGACATATGGCTAGCCATCAAGGAAAAATTTTCCTCCTCTCAAGCATCTAATCAAGCCAGAATCTTCAATGACTTCTTGCAACTGAGCTTCAAAGAAGACAAGATCCTGAAGTTTTTCACAGATATCAAAACCACTATCAAGAAGATGATTGACATAGGTATAGAATTACCAGAAAACATCTTGGCATACCTAACAATGTTCAAATTTCCATCAAATCCCCAGGATCTCAAGCGTCAACTCATGCACTCATACAAGCAAATCTTGGTTGAATTTGTATGCAATCACCTTGTTCAATACCACAACAAAGTCAAGGCTGAAATCACCAAGAAAGGTATCCTACCAGGTACAAATGAAACTTCTCTTGCCAAAAGGAGGACCAAGGTCAAAAACCAACTGTCTAATCAATGTGTCAAAGGATATCACAACCCAAAACAAGACAAGAATCACTCAGAATCAGAATGCTATCACCTCCATCTCAATAAAGCCCCTGAGTGGTGGAGAGAGAATCAGACTTGATGGAAGGACAAGCAAAAGAAGACTCAGGACTCGGCCCACTTCCACGCTTTCTTGACCAGGTGGATAGACTCAAAGATCAGGGCTGAGAAGAACATTCTAATCAATAGTGGTGCAACCTTGCACATCTTCAATCAGTCAAGATTCTTCACCACACTGGAACCATAAAATGGAGAGCATGTCACCACTGGAAAGGCTGGTGCAGATCTCCCTATCCAAGGGGTGGGAACCCTCAAACTAGAATGGAAGACCCACACAATTACGCTGTCCAACTGTCTGTACCTCCCAGACATTGTTGTCAACCTAGTCAGCCCAGGAAAACTTCTCAATCAAGGATGCACTCTTGAGGCCAAATCTGGACACTTCAAAGTGAAAAAGGACAGGAAAAGAGTATTTCAAGGCACAATTACAAACAATCTCTTTGTCCTTGACACACCCCACAAGGTTGGAAGTCAAGAGTTCTACTCAAAAATTGTGGAGGAACATAGGACCCTGAAGAATCTTCATCTGTCCTACAGTCACGCCTCACTTGGTTTTCTGTCCAAAATCCAGGGAGTGCAATACACATCAGCGGAGAAAGACAAGTTTGAATGCAAAGACTGTCTTCTATGAAAGATAAGAAAATCTCCCTTCAAGTCTGTCTCATCCTCTGCCACAAAACCCTTTGATAGGATACATCTTGATATTGTGGGTCCAATCAGTCCAGAATCCCATAGACACAAAAAATATTTCTTGACAATTGTGGAAAATTTTTCTGGGTACATCTCTGGCATTCCACTGACTCAGTGTGGTGACCAATCCGGGACACCACGAAAAAGAAAAAAAAATAAAAAAAAATATCTTTTTTGGTTGTACCCCTATGGGTACCTTCATTTCCCCCCATCTCTCAACTTCTCCCTGTCCTAGCAGTCTAGGACAGGTCTCTTGCCTGTCTCTCCACTTCGATCCCCCCCTTCTATGTTCAACTCCCATTTGTCGCGCTCGCGGCCCTGACTTTTGGAGACGCGAGCAATCGTCGAACCACCTTTGACGATCCCTGCTCACCATCCCAACTCACGATCATCATCACTCACTCCGCCTCCTATCACGTCCTGTTACCCCCCACCCCAGATCAATCCATCACATCACTCCTCAATCTCTTACTCAGAGCAGACGGCAAACTCGGAACGATCAACCCTCAATCTATCATCTTCCAAGTACACTACAATTGATCCATCGTTCATCAAGCATGAAGCACTCCCTTGATCTGCTCATCCATCGATTGACCCAACTTGTTCAATCGGTCATCCAATTCAATCCACTCGCTTGGCTCATCTCCATCCTCATCTCATTCCTCCTCCAGGCTCTATTCCTCTCCGATCCTACTCCAATCGTCCATCCTATCCTACTCGGTCATCAGGCCGATTTTCAAAGGATCCGAAGACAATCTCAGACTCCCATTGTTCTCACTCACGCCCTCCTTGCCCATCATCTGATCCGACCGACGACCGCGAGCAACCGCTCGCGGCCGTCGGAACCTTCACCCCGTTGTTGCCGCCGATCGGGCGACGACAGCCGTTGTCGACACCCGCGACCGCTGTCGCGGGTGTCCATCTGGTTGCCTGCGGTCATTCTTGACCCGGGCAACATATCTTTTTTTTTCCTCTCATGTTATTTTTTTTTTTTTTATGTTTTCATTTTCCCGCACCTATTTGTAGTATCTCTTGTACATAGTATACAGGGCCTCATGTCTATAAAAGGAGGGGCTCTCCCCTGCCTTTTGGCCCAGGATCCCAGCAATCCATCAGACCATCATCAGAAATCAACTTATCCGTGGGCATCCTTCCCACTTATCTGAGCAAATTATCCGGTTTTATCCATGATTGCCCCCTGATCCTTTGAGCCTCCATACTCAAACTCTGTCCCTTGTGACCTTGATCCTTATCACCAACCAATAGCCTTGCTGGTTGAAGAAGAATTCCTGTCTGAATTCTTGAGTGTGTTATACCACTCTGATCCCTTTTTCCGACCATACTGGTCTTGATCTCACCTTGATCATCTTTCTGGAGCCAATCACGTTTGATTGAAGAGGTTTTATTAAGCTTAAAACCTGGAGTGTTATACCTCCCTTCTTCTTTAAGGCTGAATTTTGCCACGCTATTCTTGAGTCCCTTGAGAAGTGTTGGGATATTCTTGCTTGAATTCGTTATTGATTTGCTTCTAGAGCTTCATAAACAAATTGCTTTTGTTTTGTTCAGCCTCCCACAGTTATCTGGTACCCTTCAAGCGCTTGATTGCGGAGAGTTGGGCAGGTTCATTGAGAACCTGGAGGTTGGTTGGGATTGAGTTGATCTTTCCTAATCAGCTGCTGACGACCAGAGTTATTAGCTTGTGGGCGTTGTTACTTACAACTGCCTTGTTCTATTGAACTCTGAACAAACCTTGACTTATTTTTTCAAGTCTTTACCTGCACCATCTTTCCTCAGATAGTGTTTTTTCCATTGCTACTGACAACTCTTATCCTCTTCCCTTGCTTTGATTTCTCACCCATAAGGCTCTGGACCTTGATTCCGGTTACATTTAAATATTATTGTAACTCCTAGGAGGGCAGCCTAAACAGCACCTTTCCCCTCCACAGAACTGCCACGGCTTAGCACCATTTGGAGTCTTACATTTGGTCCCCCGGGCCGGGATCAAACCAGCAACCTTGGGATTTACAGTCCCAAGACATTTAAAATCAACCTTGAAAACCAATCTTTTTTTCTTTTTATTTTTTTCTCTTCTCAAATGTGATCTGTGGAGGCAACTTATCCTAGAAGTAAGTCCTCCCAACTTGTGCACTGCTTGGGCAAGATACTTGTTGTTTTTGGCGAAACCCTACTCTTGCCACACTCGTGAGCCACTTTGGAAATCTGCTTTTTGGATCCCCTAGGAACTCTGTTATTCAATATGGCATCTTCCGCTACTCCAACCACCTCTGTCCAACCTAAGATGGTAAAGATCAAACCTCAGAACAAGAACTTAGGCTTCAACGGTACAAATGTTGAGCGATTCTTGGACTCCTACGAAATGGCTGCTGAAGTGGATGGAGCTAGTGAATTTGATATGGCTTATCAGTTGCAATTCTTTATCTCCTCTGATGAAGTTATGGAGGTAATCGAGTCTTTCTAGGGATTTGAATCCCATAAATGGACACTTCTCAGGGAGGCTATGTTGGCATACTGGGGTAAAATAGATGTGGCTAGGTTTACTCTGCAGGATTTGGATGCTCTGGTTTCTCAGTGGATCTCCAATGGTGGTATTTCTTCAGCCTCTGACAATCAGATTTTTAGGAAGTCTTGGGATCCCATTCAAAACTATCTTATCTGAAACGATCACATTGACACAGTGGACAAAATTCAAGCAAAGTTCTTCCAATCTTTTTGGTTGGCTGTACAGGAAAGGATTAAAGAAGAACTGGTCAAATCTGGATCCATGATTACCACCAGGGATAATCAATTAAATCTCCCTGTTTTTCTCACCCTTAGGAGTACTGTGGATAAAGTCATGAAGGTTCAAACTGCTCTTACCTTTGAAAAGCCTAGAACTACTGAACCGGTCCATGCTCCTTCTTTTAAAGAGTCAAACGATATTATGATTAAAATGGAAGCAGATCATAGGCCTAAAGGAGATCCAAATTCCAATTGAGAACCTACTACTATAGATGAAATCACCAAGTTACTTAGAGCCTTCAAGAACAAAATAGATCAAAAGATTTCTTCGCTAGCTCCTCCTAAAACTCCTTCTTCTGTCCCCAAATCAACTCTGGTCTGTTACTACTGTCATAGGGAAGGCCACGGAACCGGACAATGCCAAGAACTTCAGAAGGACCTAAAGGAGAAGTTGGTAGAGCAGAGGGGGAACAATTACTTCCTCCCTAATGGTGCCCTAATCCCTTTTGACTCATCTCTTCCTATCCGACATGTGGTGGCCTCTTACCAGCCATCACCTCCTGTGAAAGCATCTCTTGCTTCCTTTGAATTTTGATCATCCTGTGGTACCCTCCAACCTTGGTATCATCCAGCTATTTCTTCCTCTAGTCTTGCTGGGACTACTTATCAATCTGATCCAGCCAGGAAACAACATGAGGAACCTAAACCTCATAAGGCTTCTTCCTTGCCAACTTCAATCCTTTGAAAACCCGTTAAACGTCAATCATCACTTGAGCCTCCTTCCTCTGATGTAGAAGACATGGAGGTAGAAAAGGAACCACTCATGGAAAGGTTCCCAGATCACCCTGATCCTTCTCCCTCACCTCAACCTTCTAATCCTATCTTAGATTCTGCGTCACCTGAACTTCCTCCCTCCACCCAGCCCAAAGTTTGATTTGAAAGGGGCATCTCCAAGGATCACCCCAATGCTGTGGAGGGAGTATTAAAGAAAATTTCTGATCTCAAAATTCCTGATCTATCTGTGGCTGAACTCCTATCGATCTCTCCATCTGTTGCTGAAGGAATGAAGAAATGGGTCTCTCGTCGACGTGTGGAAATTGGCCCTGAAGAACTCAAAGTCTCCTCGGGCACTTTAATGGAGGACTCTGGTGGAACCAGTCCTTCTTTAGACTCCAACCTCTATTCATGTCCCCTTGGCTTCCTTCCTTGTTATCTTGGTGACTCAGCTAAAGCTGTTTCTCCTCTTGTGGATTCTGGATCTCAGCTTAACTTAATCTTGGATGCTATGGCCTGCAAGCTCAAACTTAGTCCTAGGGTCAGCTTCAACTCTGCAGTGTATGGGATAGGAAATCAAGCTTGTGAACTGTTTGGTATTGCTGAAGATGTACCGGTCAGGATTGGTCGAAATATTGTTGGAACCTGCCACTTTTGGATCACTCGTTTGGAAAGTCCGATGATCTTGGGACGACCCTTCTTAATGGACTTTGGTGCAACCCTGATGTTTTCTGATCAAGTTGGGGAGAGAATTCTTCTCCCTGATGCTGATGGCAGGAAAATTGAAGTTCCTCTTTGATCTTTGGATTCTGGTTGTTGGGAAAGAGATTTTCCTGGTCATTCTCCCAAATCATCTTTTAAGGGGAAGCAGAAGGATAACTCTAGTTCCTCTCATTTTTTAGGGGAATAGTTGATCCTACTAATGGTTGTGGTTCTTTTCAGCCTCAGACTGCAACTCAAGGGTCAACTCCCATCCCTCAGGCTTATTTTTCATTCCTTTCATCATTCTCTTCCGAGCTCAAGAATATTAAAAAACAAAAACATATCAAAATAGAAAAATCCAAAAATATTTCTTCTCCATCTCCTTCTCTCTCTGGGTCTGTTGTGTCCTCTTTTCCTTCTACTTTTGAGTCTGATCAATCTTCTCTCAGTTCCGGTTCAAATCTCCGCAATGAGTCTAAACTAGATCCTAATTGCAATTCCGTTTTTGGTGATTTTGGTATGAAGGAATATGGGCTTCAGTGGAGGCAAGTTGGGGTACAAGTAAGTCCTCCCAATTGTGCACTGCCAGGGCAACATTTTACCGTCATTTTTGAAACCCTACCTTGTGCCACACATGTGAGCAACGTATTATCTCCTGGTTCTCCTTTTATGGAAAAGGCACCCTTCAAGGATATTGCAGAACATCGGACTTGAAAGATGTTGGAACTTGTACTCAGCTTTTTTAATCAAGTCTCTCTGGTCAAATCTTGGAGGAAACAAGAACTTCTCTCTTTTGCCACTAAGTATAAACCAGTTGCTAAGAAGATCCAACCAGTCAACCAGCCTATGCCTCTCAACCTCAATCCTCCCCTTATGCATCCTCCTCTATCTTGCGATCCTTACTGTGGTCTTCCTCAATCTCTTACTGGTCCCTTTGTGCCGAATGAACGGGTCACTGAAGAACGTCTGAAGGTGGTCAACTTTGGTCCAGATGGATGGCTTCTTCCTGATGAGTTAAATTTAATCAAAAATGTCCTATCTCTAAGGGAAAAATCTATTGCTTTCTGTGAAGAAGAGAGAGGTCTCTTGCGGGAATCCTATGGCCTCCCTTATATCATCCCTGTAGTTGAACATGATCCTTGGCAAAAGAAAAAGATCCCTATCCCTACTGCTAAAGTTGACAAATTCATCAAGTTGGTCCGGGAACAAGTTCGAACTGGCCTGTATGAACAGTCAACTTCTAGTTACTCCAGCCCCGTCTTCTGTGTCCTCAAGAGTAATGGTAAACTTAGAATAGTTCATGATCTTCAACCTCTTAATAAAGTTACTATTAAAGACTCTGGTATCCCTCCTGCTACTGAAGAATTTGTTGAATCCTTCGCGGGAAGAGCTTGCTATGGTCTAGGGGATATTATGGGTGGCTATGACGAACGATCCTTACATCCTATTTCTTGTCCTCTCACTACTTTTGATAATCCTCTTGGTCAATTTCAACTTACTCGATTGCCTCAAGGAGCCACCAACTCGGTTGCAGTCTATCAGGCTCAGATGATGTGGATCCTCCAGGATGAAATCCCTGATCATGCTGGTATCTTTATTGACGATGGAGGAATTAAAGGTCCAGTGTCGGACTATGATAATGAGCTCTTACCTTGGCATTCAGGAATTTGTCATTTTATCTGGGAATATGCTACTACCTTGGAGAGGATTCTGTTTCAAATCGAGGAATCTGGCATTACTGTCTCTGGATCCAAACTGGCAGCTTGTGTCCCTGCTCTGGAAATTGTTGGTCATGTGGTCTGCAAGGAAGGAAGAAGGATGGCACCAGCCAAAGTCAACAAGATCATCTCTTGGCCTACCCCAATCAATCCAACTGAAGTTAGGGGCTTTCAAGGTGTTGTCACTTATGTTAGAATCTTTATCCCATCTTTATCCAAAATCTGTGCACCCTTGCATTGTCTAACCAGAAAAGATGCTGAATGGATTTGGACCCAAGATTGTGAATGTGCTTTCCAGCTACTCAAAAGGATAGTTGGTGAAGACATAGTTTTGAAAAAGATCTCTTATGGACCTGGAGCTGGCAAGATCAAGCTGGCTGTTGATTCTAGTTATCAATCTGTTGGGGCCTTCCTTACTCAGGAAGATGAAAATGGTTGGGACCGTCCTGCTCTTTATGAATCTTTGTTGTTTTCAGATGTAGAATCTAGATACTCCCAACCCAAACTGGAACTCTGTGGTGTGGCTCGAATGATGAAGAAACTTCAAACCGTTCTCTGGGGCCAACATTTCAAATTGAAAGTTGATGCTCGATCCATCATTGAAATGATCAACGCTCCCAGTCTTCCCAATGCTCCTATGACTCGTTGGGTGGCCTTTATCCAGCTTTTCTCTTTTGATATTGTTCACAGGCCGGGAAAATCTTTCACCATGCCTGACGGTTTATCTCGACGACCTCTTGGGGACAACAAATCTGATGTTGGAACCAATTTCAATGAAGAGGAACCTTTAATTCAACCTATTTTCTCTTTTTCTTCTGAAAATTATTCTGGTTTTCAACAAGGCTTCTGGTTTAAATTAGAGCAGTACCTTTCAACTCTTCAAAAACCTCCTGATCTTTCTGCTAAGGAATTTCAATCTCTTAAACAAAAGTCTTCTAATTTTTTTGTTCAAGGCTCTAGACTTATGAAGAGAGGCAATCCTTGTGCTCTTATTGTTGTTACTATTCCCTCTAAACAAGATTCTATCCTTGAAAGTCTCCATAAAGGCCTTGGTCATCGTGGGGAAACCGAAACTTATCGACAATTATCCGAACCATTCTGGTGGCCATCTTTGAAGAAATCCGTCTCCCAATGGTGCAAGAGTTGTGAAGTTTGTCAAAAACATGATCTTAGGCGCCCAGCTGAAATTGGTTATCCTACTGGGGAGTCCACTGTCTTTGGAAGGATTGCTATGGATGTGGTTCATATTAAGGCAGGTGCTGCTAAGTACCTCATTGTGGCTAGAGATGATTTTTCCGGATGGGTTGAAGCAAAATTTCTTAAGAACCTTAGCCTGAATCAGTGGCAGCTTTCCTCTACAAGACCTGGACAATGCGTTATGGCCTGGCTCGATCTTACTCTACTGATGGTGGCTCTGAATTTGGGGGCAAGCTTGCTGAAATGATCCGATCCCTTCCTGGACAACATAGAGTTACTACTCCTTATTATCCTGAAGGCCAAGGCATGGTGGAACGAGGCCATGCCCCTTTGAAGGCTGCACTTGTTAAACTGGCTGGTGAAAGTGGCAAGAATTGTCGCAAATTCCTTCCTCTTGTTCTCTTCTCTGATTGAATCTCAACCAAAAGGACTACTGGCTACTCACCTTATGAAATCATCTTTGGTCAAAGAGCAGTCCTTCCTTTGGATCTGGAAATGGAATCTTTCTTGGGTATCTCTTGGGAAGAGGTGTCCTCAACCACTGATCTGTTAGTTGCTAGATCCAAGCAACTGGAGCAAAGTAAAGAATTTCGTGAAGAAGCTTATCAAAAGATGATGGAGTCCAGAGCAAAATCCGTCCAGTATTGGGAGGACAAGCACTCTAATTGAATCAGGGAGCCCTTGAACCCTGGTGACCTAGTTTTAGCTTATAATCAATCTTTGGAGACCCAGTGGGGCAAGCTTGTCTCTAATTGTTGGAATGGCCCTTATCAAGTGGTTCATCAAGTTAGAGGTGGATCTTATGTTTTGGAGGAGCTGGATGGTACTCGGTTGGCCAGAAGGTTCTCTGCTGATCAAGTCAAGAAGTTTCATTGTCGTGGGGGCAACTTATCTCAGAAGTAAGTCCTCCCAATTGTGCACCACCAGGGTCATTTGCTGCTTTTTTGTTGTAAAACTCTACTGTATGCCACATATGTGAGCACCTGGGACGCCCTCCTTGTTCTATTCCTGCCGCTTCTAGGGCTCATTTGGAAGAATAAAGATATTTTCCTCAACTCTTCAATTGCTCTCAAGATCAAGAAATGGCCAATCTTTGCTTCAACTTCTTTGTTCCCTGCTTTTCTTTTTTTAATCCCTTCAAAATTTAGATGCAGACTAGGGACAGTCTGTAAGTTGGGGAGAGATGTGGTGACCAATCCGGGACACCACAAAAAAGAAAAAAAAAATATATATATCTTTTTTGGTTGTACCCCTATGGGTACCTTCATTTCCCCCCATCTCTCAACTTCTCCCTGTCCTAGCGGTCTAGGACAGGTCTCTTGCCTGTCTCTCTGCTTCGATCCCCCCCTTCTATGTTCAACTCCCACTTTTTGCGCTTGCGGCCCTGACTTTTGGCGACGCGAGCGATTGTCAAACCACCTTTGACGATCCCTGCTCACCGTCCCAACTCACGATCATCATCACTCACTCCGCCTCCTATCACGTCCTGTTACCCACCACCCCAGATCAATCCATCACATCACTCCTCAATCTCTTACTCAGAGCATATGGCAAACTCGGAACAATCAACCCTCAATCTATCATCTTCCGAGTACACTACAATTGATCCATCGTTCATCAAGCATGAAGCACTCCCTTGATCTGCTCATCCATCGATTGACCCAACTTGTTCAATCGGTCATCCGATTCAATCCACTCGCTTGGCTCATCTCCATCCTCATCTCATTCCTCCTCCAGGCTCTATTCCTTTCCGATCCTACTGCAATTGTTCATCCTATCCTACTCGGTCATCAGGCCGATTTTCAAAGGATCCAAAGACAATCTCAGACTCCCATTGTTCTCACTCACGCCCTCCTTGCCCATCATCTGATCCGACCAACGACCGCGAGCAACCGCTCGCGGCCGTCGGAACCTTCACCCCGTTGTCGCCGCCAATCAGGCGACGACAGCCGTTGTCAACACCCGCGACCGCTGTTGCGGGTTTCCATCTGGTTGCCCGCGGTCATTCTCGACGCGGGCGACATTTCTTTTTTTTTCCTCTCATGTTATTTTTTTTTTTTTATGTTTTCATTTTCCCGCACCTATTTGTAGTATCTCTTGTACATAGTATACAGGGCCTCATGTCTATAAAAGGAGGGGCTCTCCCCTGCCTTTTGGCCCAGGATCCCAGCAATCCATCAGACCATCATCAGAAATCAACTTATCCGTGGGCATCCTTCCCACTTATCTGAGCAAATTATCCGGGTTTATCCATGATTGCCCCCTGATCCTTTGAGCCTCCATACTCAAACTCTGTCCCTTGTGACCTTGATCCTTATCACCAACCAATAGCCTTGCTGGTTGAAGAAGAATTCCTGTCTGAATTCTTGAGTGTGTTATACCACTCTGATCCCTTTTTCCAACCATACTGGTCTTGATCTCACCTTGATCATCTTTCTGGAGCCAATCACGTTTGATTGAAGAGGTTTTATTAAGCTTAAAACCTGGAGTGTTATACCTCCCTTCTTCTTTAAGGTTGAATTTTGCCACGCTATTCTTGAGTCCCTTGAGAAGTGTTGGGATATTCTTGCTTGAATTCGTTATTGATTTGCTTCTAGAGCTTCATAAACAAATTGCTTTTGTTTTGTTCAGCCTCCCACAGTTATCTGGTACCCTTCAAGCGCTTGATTGCGGAGAGTTGGGCAGGTTCATTGAGAACCTGGAGGTTGGTTGGGATTGAGTTGATCTTTCCTAATCAGCTGCTGACGACCAGAGTTATTAGCTTGTGGGTGTTGTTACTTACAACTGCCTTGTTCTATTGAACTCTGAACAAACCTTGACTTATTTGTTCAAGTCTTTAACTGCACCATCTTACCTCAGATAGTGTTGTTTCCATCGCTACCGACAACTCTTATCCTCTTCCCTTGCTTTGATTTCTCACCCATAAGGTTCTGGACCTCGATTCAGGTTACATTTAAATATTATTGTAACTCCTAGGAGGGCAGCCTAAACAGCACCTTTCCCCTCCACAGAACTGCCACGGCTTAGCACCGTTTGGAGTCTTACATTGGAAGGATGATAAAACTCCCATACTAATAGAGGTTATTGAGAAGCCAAAGAACATCTGTGGCTACTATCCGTCTATGGTGTTCTCTGATGGTGGAACAGAATTTGTAAACAATAGGTTAGTAACATACTTCAAGGAGTAGTTTATCAATCATCTTGTCACTGAGCCCTACCATCCCAAACACAACGTCAGAGCCAAGGGGCCCAATCAAAACATTGTTGAGAGCGTGAGATCAACTCTAAGCTCAGCAAAAATTCCCAGAAAATACTGGTTGGAGATCCTCAAGTCCTGCTGTACTGGCCTGAACCAGATCCCCAAAGACAATCTTGAACACTCGCCCTGGCAACTCATCAAAGTAAGTAAGGTTCCCCTCAACTATCTTCAGCCCATTGGTATCACAACCATTGTTCTAAGCCAAAGAATATTAAAGGGAGACAAGTTTTGGCCTAAAGGGAGGGAAGAAAAACTCATTGGCTATAACACCGACCTACTCTCCTACCAGATTCTCATGCCTGATGGGCAAATTGTTCAATCCAAACATGTCAGTTTTCTGAAGAACTCGGTAGATGACCTAGGAATCATCTTGACCTCAGATCTTGACTTCAGTGTGACCAAATCAAACAAAGAGCATCCCCCAATAACCAAGGAGAATCCTGTGTCTAGAATGAAATACAGGGATCCACCTGTTGAAGTGGACTCCTTGGATGAAGAAGAACCAGTCTTGGAAGCAGAATCTAATGTAGGTGAACCAGTGTGGAATCCATCCAAACCTGTCAACCCAAGTATAGATCAAAGGGCCACGGAAGTGGTTGAAGATCCAGAACCTTTGAGAAGATCCCTTTGAGATCAATCAATCATCAGACCCCCTCAAAATTATGGATTTCACCATTACTTTGAGCCCAAGACCTCCAATAAAGCAAGTCAGTGTGCAGAAAGCTTCAAGTGGGGGCGGGCAATAAAGAAAGAAGTTGATCAATGCAAACTACTTGAATTTCGGGAAGACTATGAAGGAGACACACCACTGAATCGGCTCAACACAGTATGGGTATTCAAAATCAAAGAGAATGCCCATGATGATGCGGTCATCTACAAGGCTTGAATCTGCATTGAAGGATTCAACCAAGTCCACGGGCTCGACTTTGATGAAACATTTGCACCAACCGGAAAGATAGTCTTGCTCAGAACAATCCTTCTGTATGCCTTGAAGAAAAAACTGAACATTTGACAATACAGTGTAAAAGCAGCCTTTCTCCACGCGCCCATTGAGGAAGAAGTAATAATCAAGAAACCCAAAGGATGCCAGCGCAAATTTCAATACTTAAGACTCAAGAAAAGCCTATACAAACTCAAGCAATCTCCCAAGAATTGGTATGGTACACTCACAAACTGGATCAAATCAGTCGGCTTCAAGGAGTCAGATAGTGATCCCTGTCTTTACGAGTCCAAAGACAAAAGCTCATTCCTGTTCTTCCACATTGACAATCTAATCCTCGTGGGCAACAGGAACAATTTTTACAAAAAATTCAACTCTTGGTTCAAAGACTCACAAGCTCACAAACCAGACACCATACTTGGCATGAGGTTTGAACAAACGCCAACAAGCATTCTTCTGAGCCAACCCAAGAACATTGTACACCGCTTTGAAGAACTTGGGCTCCTCAAATCCAGACCCTTCTCCAAACCATTGACTCCACACCTACAACTGTGCGAAGCATCAGATGAAGACTTTAAGGAGTTCAAAAAGCTCAACATAAACTACAAATCTGTGATAGGACTCCTGAACTACATTGCAAGTCGGACCAGACCAGATCTCAGCTACTCCGTCTTGAGCCTAGCTAGGTTCAAAAACAAACGCGGACTGATGCACTTGAAGGAGCTCAAACGTACTTGGCAATACCTCAACCACACCAAAGAATGGAAACTGACCCTCACCTAAAATGAATCAATAGGGCCGCTAGAATTCTACAGCAACACCTCCTGGGGAGAGGACCCCACTAGTTGCAAGTCACAATCAGGATACCTCTGTCTGTCCTTTGGCTCCCTCCTCTCCTGGAACAGCTACAAACAGTGGAATATAACCTACTCATCCACAGAAGCTGAGCTCAATCCGCTATTGGACTCCTTTCTAGAAGGAAAATGGCTCTGTCATTTTTTGAAAGAAATATTTCAGAAGGATATCCCGTTGTCCAAGCACTTTGTTGACAACAAAGGGCTAGATGAAAAACTCAAAAAGTTTGGCTCCAATGCCAAGACCAGACACATGGTTCTCAAGACAAAAGGAATTTAAGACAAACTCAAAGAAGGATCCCTCATGGTGCAACTAATTGATACCTCCCAGATGCTTGCGGACCCACTAACCAAGGCAGTCAATGAGAAGCAACTGAAAAAATTTACAAATCTTATTTTTAGAAAGGAATAGACTTGATCTCCAGTTAAGGGGAGTGTAGAGCTAAGAGAGTGACACCTCCTCTACAGAGGAGTGGGCAACGGATCACCCCGCAGGTATAGTCACCACTGCAGACACTCCAGTTAGGATGAAGCTCTAATTCACCTTGTCTCCATTTTTTTTGTCTCTTTCATCTTTTTTTCATCTCATCATCTCAATTTTTTTTCATTTCTCATTAACACTCAACTCACCACCATCAAAAGGATCACTTCAAACTTGTCATCATCAATCACGACCAAGAACCCCTGACCAGACAACCCATCCTACTTCTAACTGGTAAGATCAATCTATTCCAACCAAAACACTCCTGGCGGTTCAACACAAGTCAATGTTTTTGCTCAATCAGAAAAATCATCCTCCGTCCAGCCAATAATGCCCTTCCTTCATCCATTCACTCATTAATAATCAATTCGTGCATCTCAGTTATGGTTTTGGTGTTCCTCTGAGTTTGATTTTGTTTTTCTTTACATTCCTCATGATTTTTGTATTCCTCATGTGTTGGTTCATCTCAGCTTGCTGTTTTTTCAATAAAGATAATTCTCACAGTTATACTTTGTGGCTTGTTGAAACCCATCAGCAACCAACCAATCATCCCCCCATTGATTTTATCATCCTGAAAACCCCCAAGCTGTGGCTTTCAGCCATTGGAGTTCTTGCAACCAGCCCCCAAAGCATCAAACGTCCAGCAGAAACTGCTGCTGTTCATCCTGTGCCTGCACCCTCATCTCTGTTTTTTGAATTAGCGGTTGCTTTCCAATGCCTGTGAAGATGAGAGACTGAAAAGGAGATCATACATTTCAAAATTTGTATGAAAAGATAACCATAGCTTAGTGAGAACAACGTCACAGTAAGATTTACCTAAAAAAGACCAGACAGACTGCTACAGAAGAAAGGGAAAAGAAGATAGAGACTGAAGATGAAAAATATAGTTTTTGTATAGTAGGTTTTCAGTTGTAGCATGGTAGAGTTGAAGCAGAAAAGCTTTGGTGATCTTAGTAAGAAGGGTCATGTTGATTCTGGTGTGGTGGTGATATGATGAAAGGGTTAGATCATCCAAACAGAATCATTTATGCATGCAAAGATAAATGAGAGACTTACCTGACTCAGATGTCTAGTTTTGGTGGTGAAATCTTGTGGTTGTACAAAGAAAACCTTCCCCAGAGTCTGAGCCACAAGTGAAGCTATATAGAGGCGCTTGTTTGCTTATAGAGTTTGTGCAGCGGTAGCAGTGAAGGTACAAGTGTTGCAGAGAAGCGCTGCAGAGGGTGGTCCAGAGCGGGGTTTGGTAGATGAGTGGCTGACAAGCAGCAGGATAGAAATTGAAATTGGTAGGATAGAAAAATGAGAATGAAAATTTTTTTTTAAAATAAGAAGAAAAATTTGAGCATGATTCTCAGAGCATAAAACAAAGAAGTTCCAAAATGCTCCCTTTTTCAAATAATGCTTTTCAATTTAGACTACTGAGAGTGTTAATCAGAGCTATATGGGCCATTGTGTTGGTAAGAAAGTCGGCTAGATTTTTCTTTGTAAAAAACTTCTGCAGTTTGGTTTTGTTTTGGAGTGTTTCACTTTGAATGAAGTGGAATTGTAGTTCCGTATTCTCAGTGGGTAAATTATAGTAGTTAGACTGATTCAGGGCTAATTTTATGGCCTCCTCATTTTCTTCAAAGATGGTGGTAGTTCTTTTGGACAGATGTCTTTGAAAAACAATTTTATTCACCTGATTTCATTCACGGCTTCTACAAGAGACTTTTACTTGGGTTTGGTTGTGGACAGAGATATTTTGGGTTGCTTTTTGCATTTCCAGACCATAACACAACGTATCCATTGAATCACCAGGCCTTATATTAAGATACAAGAGCTTGGGCACGTGGCCCAGTCCGCATCCACATGAGCCACCATGTCCGTTAGGTTGTTGGCTGAGGAGAAGACCATGCCCATGGAACTGGTTTGTTGAAGATATTTGAGCACATGCAAATCTGCCTTGTAGTGGTGGAGACAAGGCTTGAAAAGGAACTGCACCAGGTAGTTTACAGCAAAAGTGATGTCTGGATGCATGCATATGCTGATATGATTCAGATCACCAACAATATTTCTGTAGTTGGCACCTGATGAAATGAATTCCTGATGATCTTCTTCACGGGAGGGAAACAGTTTACTGTTTGGATTGAAGGCAGTGGATACTTTTTGGTGAGTAAGAAGCGGATATTGTGCACATATGTGATCAATTTAGGATTTCTGGTGGATCTTGAAGCCATTGTCTAGGTGAACCAAGTTCATCCCCAGCAGTAAGCAAGCAGACCCTAGATCCTTGATTTTAAAGCGGTCAGATATTAGCTTGACAAAGTTATTGGTATCCTTTCTGATAATTTCAATTTTGTTGACCTCCACATATACAAATGTGCTGTTGAGCCAAAAGACAAAATGATTGGCCTTGCATTGTTTGAAGCCCACTTCCCCAAGAAATGTGCAGAGTGTTTCATACCAGGCTAGAGGGGCTTGTTTGAGTAAATATAGCAACTTCTTTAGTTGGAGAATCTTCAAGCTGGAGACAGTGCCATTTCCTGGATGTTGGATGTAGATTTCATGTTGAAGTAGAGCATTGAGAAAAGCAAACTTCACCTCTATTTGAGGGAATTGCAATTTCTTCAAAGCAGCAAAGGCAATTAGGCAACACAGCAAGGTTTTTTCACCAGTGGGAGATAAAGTTTTGGAGAAGTCTGAGCTGTATTTCTGGTTGAAACCCTGCACACACCACCACGCTTTGAACCCAATGATTCTGTTCTGGATGTCTTGTTTTGTCCTGAAGACCCACACGCACTTGAGGGGAAATTTTCTGGAGGGCAGTATGGATTTTTCCCATTCAGCATAACTGATTAAGTTGAGCTCTTGCATCTTCATGGCTTCAATTGATTCCTTGCTGTACTTAGATTGGATTGCTTTGTCCATGCTTTGGGGATCCACATAGGCATGGTCTACAATAAGATAAACACTCTGTAAACCCACCTTTGAGTTAGGTCTGCGGGGTTGATAAATGATTTTTCTGGGAGTGAGTTTTTCAAGTGAGGGAGTATTAGTAACAGGAGTATGGTTTTCAGGAGCAGGGGTGGAAGCAGTGACAGAGGGAGATGGAGAAACATTGGTGGCATCAGATCTTTGATTGGAAATTGGAGTAGGAAGGAGTAAAGGAAAAACCAGATTGGAAGGATTAAGGGGATCAGCATTCTGGTCATGGGAGTTTGCACAAGGAAAGAGAGACTTGCCAAAATTAGCGTTTGCAGGGATGAAAATTTGAGAACTACTAAGTTCCAGCAGACAAAATGACAAAAAGTCATTTGAGGACCCAAGAATAATTGCCTTTTTACAGGTTTGTTGAAATTTAAAAGTCCTGTGAACCTTAGGGATCAGAGCATAGGCGGCGCATCCAAAAGTTTTGAGACATTTTTAGTTGAACTTTTGATTGTTCCAAATCTGATAGGGAATCATGTTAACACAAGATTTGGAGGGTAGGAAGTTTAGAAGGTGTGTGGCAGAGTTAACAGCTTCATCCTAGTATTTTGGTGGGAGTTTCCTTTGATTCAGTAGACATTGGGACTTCTCCAGGATTAGTCAATTAAACATTTCAGAAAGAATGTTTTGGTGAGGAGTATATGATGGAGCAAAATTTTAAGTTGATTCCAAATCGGAGTCTGAATCAGAGTCTGAATCAGAGTCAAATAATAAAAGAAATTGCAGTCAGCTTTTTTTGAATTTTCAACTTCCTGGCAGGAAGTTTGATTGGAAATGTTCAGAAAGATGATGTTGGTATTTTTGTGAAGCAATGGAGATTTAAGCAATGGAGATGTGAAGCAAATAGAGATGTGAAGCAATGAAAATTTGAAGTGATGGAGATAAGATGTGTTTGATGCAATAGAGATGGGATTGGTATGGATTCACTGAGGTGGAGGTGTGGATTGGTTTTTTGCATGTGATGAATGGTGAATGGAAGAAATTGGGGTTTTAATGTTTGAAACCCGCCATTATCATGAAAC